>JAPZDV010000007.1:21888249-21906580 GCA_029814665.1 Acanthurus lineatus
TATCTATCTATCTATCTATCTATCTATCTATCTATCTATCTATCTATCTATCTATCTATCTATCTATCTATTTTTTACCAGCATACGAACGGTGGTTTGTTTTGCTGGGACTATGTAAAAAAGTGTTAATCCCACTGTAATGAAACATCTGTATGCTTCTATTTATGGTGTGATTGTTTGGGATTTCGTATATTACAGAGGTACCTAGTGTTAAGATGACTGTGAGCCCTCAAAAAGGGCTCTTAAAGTCATAAAGTCCTATAGTAGAGACTAGAGTGCACTTGGTAGAGTGCAGATTTTTCCACCAGCTGTGTCTTGGGGCACGTGGGTGGAGAACAGGGACTTTAGGGCAAGCAGTGTGACCAGTGTGTATATATGAGGGTAATGGACTAAAAGGGAGACAGCATGCAGGTTCTCAAACACTAGAGAAGAAAACATATCAGTCTTAAAGTGAAAGAACAAAAAACAATCTGCCAACATGACTGCCATGGTGTGTCATCTGGCTGAAAAATCAGGCGCAGTTTACCACAACAGGTCCTTCAGCATAATGTTGTTAATATGCACAAAAGATATAAGACTGATGGGGTCAGTTGTATGAGATTAGCTGCAGATAGGTACACACGCACAAACATGCTTACACCAAAGCCATTTTGCCTGGAGGGGATAATGCTGACTGCTGTTAAGAGAAAATTGAAGCAACTGCAGAATTCTAGAGAAGAGAACTCCATTTGTTTTTTATCCATATCTGCTGCCCACAGCTGTCAGTTATAGTGTGTGACGTCACTGAGTGGTGTGGCATGAGGATATGAAACACTCCATTGCCTACAAAACAATAGAGAAATTATGATCCATAGACTAACAGATATTAGCCATGTGGAGTAGGATAATGATGCTTGTATCACACATTCGTTGCAGCACATACACAGAAGGAGTTGAGGCATGGTAATTTGGATGTGCTAAATTAGGAAGCAAATGTGATAAAAACTGAAAAGTGTCAGCTCTGGGAGTTAAGAAGAAGCTTTGTCTGAAGTGCTGACATGTGTCACCAAAATGTGTGGGGTTACATAAGAAACAAAAGAAGTTTTGACACACATTACATGCCACAGACGAGTGGCCCATTAGTGTCTCAGTAAGCTAAACACACAGTGCATGGACTTGATGGAGCATTAGGGAGTTGTTAAATCCAGTTATTGCATCAGGAATTAATTGGCTGTAGCTTTTCAATTGTCAACAGATTCTTGTAAAAAAGGTCAAATCCAACAATGTGTTAGTCCATCTTGTCTCCGTCTCTTTCTGCCTTTCCCTCCGTTTGTAGCTCTCAGATACAACCCTTTTTGTTTCCACTAAGGATGAACATTTTCAGACAGCTGAATAAATAAGTCTTTTTTAAAAAGTTTTATTTTAGAAGAAAAACTATTTAGTGAATATCAGGACACTGCACTTTGTAAGAAATGTTACTAAAGATGAAGGAAATTGCATTAATGGGTCTTCTTTAAGCAGCAGATTAATCCACATTTCCTCTTGTGAGTAGAAGGACAAACATCTTTGTTAATATGATAAGTTTAAATTAATTATTGGCCTAAGATTGCGCATTGAATTTGGTGACTGTATCAGACATATCAATCAAAGTTCCAATGTGTAGGATTCAGAGGCATCTAGCTGTTATGTTGAAAATTTGTAACAAACTAAACAATTATGTCACACTCCCATTAAAATGTGGAGGCTGCAATACTCTTAAGAGGCAGTTTGGTTTGTCTGTTCCAAGCTATGGAGGAAACATAGAGGTGCAACATGGCAGACTCCACAGATATAAAGAGCGTATTCCATAGAGAAGAAAACATAATGTTTGATGTTTTCATAGAATAAAAAACTCTAAACTCTAACACTCTGTGATAGATCACCATAACTCTGACACACTGGACCTTTAAAAGCTGCCAATCAGTCGGAATACACCAACCTTTTTGTCTTTCTAAAGCTGAAAAAAAATGACTACAGAATCCTTTACACTTTTTTATATAACTCTTCCACCCACACCAGTCAGAGACAATGAATGTGATGGAGACATGAGATGTTCTTTAAAGACGGACCTGGAACAAGAATATCTGACTGGCTTTTTGAAAATGTTTCTATACACTAACACTATATGGGAACTTGAGGCTGAGACGGAAATGAAAATATAAGAAAAGAAGAAATAGGATACAATTCTGTGTCACCTTTCATAAAAGGTTTAAAGTTTGAGTAAAGCCAAGCCATCATTTAAACACCAGTTTAAATCATTTATGAGAGCAACCTTTAAGATGTGAGGATGCAGGAAATCTCTTTTACTGGTGTGTAAAATCAATGAGGATTAAAGGTCCGTTTTTTTTTAAGTCACAAGTCTGAGAGTTTTAAATGTCAATTAAGTCACTGCTAAAACATCATAGTTCCTTGCTTTCTACTAAGCCAACAAGTCTGAAGTTCTAAACTATGCAAAGAATGACACATTTTGAAGCAATTTATCAAGTCTGCCGGTGCAAATATTAATAAATCGGAAATTATTTTGAACAAGATGCTCAGCAGCAATTTTTCTGAAGGTCAGCAGCAATTTTATTTGAGAAATTAAATGCTATAAAAGTACTATGAAAGTGTTCTGCTTAATGTAGATAAACATGAGAAAAAGCTGTATTTCACAACCTGGAAACCCCAAGGGTGTTCCTAGGATTAACTGAGCAATAAAAAATGGCACCCATTAAAGTTTTTATTTTCTTTTTTTGGTTAGACCAAGTGTCAGTTTGCATTTTAAAACTTTTATAACTCAGTGAGCATTAAGATGCGTATAAAACCAGGTTAGTTGGGAAAACCAGGAAAACTAAATACAATTTAAAATGTGTTTACATGCAGCAGGTCAATGACCATATTCTCCCATAACCCTCACCACACTTATTAAACTGTTGTAATGAGAAAATTTAATGTTTCATCTTTGTCTGTGTGTGTGTGTGCTTGTGTGCATGTGCATGTGCGTGCATGTGTGTGTCAGAGAGCTGGTGCTTTAGTAAGATGACAGAATTGTAACAACACAACCTGACGGCACAAATGTGTTTCAAATTTACAAATGATCAAATGTTCAGCAGTGAAAGCTGATTTAGTCTACTAAACTGAAGGAGGTTACTTGGTGTCAGCTTCAGTTCTATTTACTTTGAATGATTATTAATAAAGAATTCACCTCTCGATGTATTGATCTATTATTTCAGCTTCTGATGTATTTCTGCAGTCTTTTTCACGCATTGTGTCTTATGTAAAAACAAATAGATATCCATTCATAAACGTGAGAAGAATGAAAATTTTGCTTCAAAAGAAATCCTGCTCAGGAAATCAGATTTCTGAACTGCTTAATCTTAACTGCAGTTTTGTTTCTCTTCAATAACATAATGCACAGTAACCCAGTAACTCAACTGCACTGACCAAAAGCACTGGAGCTGTCCTTTAAATGCATAAAAAATGTAATTGTTGGAAGGGGTTAAGCAAGTAGCAAAGTTTTTTCCTTGCTTGCATTTAAATTTACACCACAGCTTAAAGTTATTGGATAAATTTTCATAAATAAATAAACACACATCCTATATATTCTTCAAAACCTGACAGCTGACTTTGATAAGAGCGATGAGTTGAGGATCTCAGCGAGTGGGAAAACAGACGCCTCTATGACAAGTACAGCAACAGCCCCAATACAGAAAATAATTCAAAAGAAAAGTGAGAGTGGTAGAGCGTGGGAGGTTTGTGTGTACATACATGCATGTGTGTGTTCCCAGTTGGTGGAGCCATGTCACAGCCAGCTTTCATCATTTCACACAGACAGATTTTCCTCAGGCACGCACAATCTCTTCAAAGGACATTTGACAAGAATTTTTTTTTTACCCAGGGAGACTCTGGCCGGCACAGCCCGACGGTCGATCCAGAATGACACCCATGACAGCATCACCATAAGAGTGGCTGGAAAGTATGTCTGCAGCAGGAAGAAGAAGATGTGGCGTCTCAACGTGAAGTTGATGTAGAGACGATTGTACCAGCCTGCAAACACAGCAAGACACCTGCTCAGACCGAGTAGATGGTGAGAAGTTTCAACTGATTACAAAACATCAACTTTGTAAAGTAAGGTCTCATTTTCTACATTTCTACAGTGGCTTAAAATATGAAAAACAAAAAAATAAAAACATTACAACAAAAAAGAAAATCCTTACTTCTAATCAGTTTAATATGAATTCAATGACACAGACAACATCAGTGTAATGATGACGAAACACATAAAATCTCTGAAAGACACTGGGACAAAATCTGTTATGCTTGACCTCTAAAATAAAAGTAAAGACAAATTTATCTGAATTTATCCAGACATAGTTTATAAATTGTACAAAGTTGTCTTTTTTGCCTAACAAGTTAAAGTAAACACTATTAATCTGCATCAGCTGTGCCCCCACACGCAGACCCACATACATACACATGCATATCTTTCCGTATGTGCATGTAAATATGTAATTATGTATTTATCCATATATGTGTGCACTTATAGTTACTTTGTTTTTGCCCATTTTTTGCATAATCTACCTTTTTTTCTAGTAACCTCTATAACATATATTTATTATTTATTTGGGGAAAAAAATGACTGAATTTGTCACAAAAGTGAGTATACCAAGAGATGATTTTTACTGCAGATGCTCAGGACTTTTATTAAACTTATCTTTAAAGGCTCTAGATGGCATGTTATTGGGATCAGATGTCAATCATAAAGACAAAAAGCTCCTCTGGGGTTTCCTGCAAACCACTTTAATGTCCCCACTAATGTCAAAATCAAAGCCACACCCTTGTTGCAGAACTTTTACTACAGAGTTGATAGCAAGATAGAAGATATAGATGGTGGTTGGATTTAGCCCTTTTTTTAACTATGTAGTTTTATGAATATCTGATACATCTGAAAGTTTGCAGTCTACATCACTGTGATTAGATCTAGCCAGCACCCATACTTTGTTTGTTAAAAAACCTCACCTAATTCATGAAAAAAAACAAGGGTTATTCCTCTATTTTAATCCTAAATCTCTGTTTTTTTATCAGCTGTTGAGTGAAAAATGGACAGAAAGCATTTCAGTGCCATTTCAGCATCTAGGATGAGATCTATTTAAGTATGCTGACATGAGGATTATATAAAAATGCCTGCTTTTCAATTTTATGGGAGGCCTCCTACAGAAGGAGAGAGAGAGAGAGTGAGAGATTTGACTGAAGGAGTTGCATTAAACACTCTCTCTCCACTTTGTAATGTTATAATTATGTCAATATTTTATGTTATCTTAATTAGTATCATAACTATTAATTGAGTTATATTTAGTCATTATGTCATTATAACATGACACACACACCACCATCCCTCTGAGAGTCCCTGTTTCTCTGCATGCTACTCCCTGCTTACCACTTTAACTAACCTTACATTCTCCCTGGTTCTTCTGTCACATGTATCTTCTTGCCAGTGGCTATGGCCATCAACCTCTCCACCTGTCCTCCCTCCACCTGTTACTTCATAGTGGCAGGCACTGCCGATAGATTTTGAAGCTGCTGCAGCAGCCCTTGTACAAACATATCTGATTTTCGCACACTTGGCAGCATCTGCATTCTCATTCTTTATGTTTTGGCATGCAACTTCTCCACACCCTGCTTCTTTCACTTTTGCTCATCCATCTTGACAAAGACTCCCTCTATGTGCAAGTCATGTACAATGCAAAAACAATAAAAATCTGCATCATCTTTAAATCATGTTTGTTTTTTATATCCGTTGTTAATCTCTCTATATTTTACACTTGCCTGACTGATTTGACGCCTCTCATTGTAATTATAAGAAAATAAAAAAGAAGAAGGAAAAGGGAGGAACATTTTAAACATAAGAAACACTTTCTGATTTGAAAGTAATAGAAAGAATCCATGTTATCATGTTAACCCTTAATTTTGTTCCTGTCTCAGCTGAGCAGCTGTTGTTAACTTGCAGATGATTAAAAAAGGCAGCAGTGTGAAACACCCATTGTTGGCCTCTTTCCATTGGCTGCAACTGGAGTCTCTATTGAAATACAAATTGGTCTTGCTGTTTTTATCCCTACATATCTGTATTGTTGTGTAGTATTCTAATTAAAAGTGTGTGAAGAAAGACTATTTTTTTCCTTTGTCATTAAACTTTTATATAATTCATCTGTTTTTAAGTAACACCATTAAAAAGCCTTTCGCTTCAATCCCCTTGCTTTTCCTTTGTTGCTATTCATATATTTCATATCGCAATCTCAATGGCTATATATATTTAAAAGTTAAAACTTTTATGGACCTTTAGTGTTGTAATCTTAGAGCAAAAATTATTATAATGTATTTAAATTAGACTGTTATTATTTTTGTAGGGGAAATATTAACCAAGCTCCCTCCCTCTCACTTTCAGTTTTTCATCACTGTAATTTTTAATGTGGTTAATTAGTCACATGTAAAGTCAGTATTACATGGAATGCTGCAAATTACAATCTGTTTCTGGCTGTTTTTGCATTTTTTTCTTCTGTTGACCTTTAAAAACTGGCTCAGTAGTGTGCATCATAACATTCCAGAGATTTATAAATATTAAATATGGTAATCATGTAAGTAGAAAGTTGTGAAGGGAATGAAACGTTGCTACATATTCGGTGTTTAGATTTTTGGTAGTTTTAGCCCTCTAAAACTCATCTGACAATGTTATTTCTGTGAACTGATACAAAATAAACTGTTTACAGATATATAATAAATATTTCACTGGCTGCTGCACTGGACTGGGCCTGCTGTGAGCCATTCAAGTTTGGAAAACACACATTCAAGCACAGAATAAAATGCAAAACTATGTGAAAAGTGTTTTTTGATAACTGCACTCTGTCTTAGCTACTGTAAATTGACATCATATTCATATTCAAATGTAATGCAATTTTTTTTCCATATATAGTATGGACATTTTACGCCTGATTCAAAGACAATTTCAGATGTCACTTTCTCTTTCCCTGTTGTCCATAGGTAGTGGTACATCAGCAGCTTGAAAGATTCTTATAAATTCCCATTCTGTCCTCCCAGGGCAGCAACCATGATTTCACCAATTCTGACATACTCAGATGTTTAAGAAGAGGTTCACATTTTCTCTTAAAATCATTGTAAGGTGCCCACATAAGTAACCAACCCTTCAAATAAAAAGACCAGCGTGTTCTTATGAAAAGATAAATGTCTATAATTAGCCTACCAGAAATAGCTGTTCCAAAGGGTGGGTTAGGGAAAACAGATGTGTACTGATATTACTCTGCTTACAGTAATGTATATCCAATATCCTGAGTCCATGAGACAAGACAAATGCGAGCAACTGGAGCAGAAGATTTTTCCTTTAATTTTGTTTTGTATGAAGAGGTTAAAAAAATAACACAGAAACATCTTTGCATAATTAGTTTATCCCTTTTGTCACGTATGGAAGAACCCATTACACGCAGCTAGTTGTAACCTCTGTCTGATGGCAATGCAAAGGTATTGCTGAGCTGGTTCGGTTACCAAAGAATATGGGGATTTAATATTTTAAAAATAATAAATAGATAGATCATATTTTTTTCATGAACATGAGATAATTTTTGTTTGAATAATTCAAGCTTTTTTGAATATTTGTTGCTGAAATCTATGAAATCTAAGCTGGCTGCAAAAGCAGACACAGTGGCCAGCAGCTTTTTTAAACTTGCTGGGTTAGTTGTTTTTTCTTTTGATGAATTAGTTTTTGAAATGTTTTGGGGATAGATTTTGGATGAATGTGAGAGATTTTTTTTTCTTTTTCAAAAAATTTGGACATAAATTTACCAGCTGATAAGACTTACCTTTAAAAAGTAAAAAAATACTTTCTTTTTTTCATTACAATTAGCCTACAGGTGTTTTGGTATCCACAGAGCAAGCAGAATCGCTTTTACAAGATCTTGCCAGTGGCCACATCACTCTTTGACTCTAACAATGTCGGTTCTGAACAAAAGGCCACGTTGGCAGTTACATGGCCACATGAAGGCTTGAAGCACAGTGAAATGTTTTTGGTTGATAAAGACTTTTTTTTAACAGTTCTGGTTTGAACCAAGGAGGTGACAGGTAATCATTGTGTTTTATGTGTTATTTTCTACCCTGTCAATGTTTCTGTATGATGTTTTTTACTGTATAATAAATCTGAAAAAAAAAACATCTATGAACACTAGAGTGACATGTCAAAACTTTTACTGATCCGACAAACATGACATCATATGTCTGTGCCTCCCAAAAACATCCCAAAAACAGAAACTTTTTAATGATATGACTATATTTATCAAGATTTTTTTGGCAAGATGTTTTTACCAAGTTCAGACTCGGAAACGCTTGGTTACATTTTAAAATATGCTTGGCTCCTGTACTAACTCCTCAACCACTACAGGACTTTCTCACTTAGCTCAAACTAGGGATGTTAAGGATACCCACATTAGTAATAACCCTGATGTTAAGAAAATGAAATGTTGATACTGTGTTCAAAATACACTCTGTAATATAATTAATTAGTGTAAATTATTGTTTTTAAAAAATACTGCATCTTTAATATTATTGTAGTTTCTTTTGTTGTTGTCTTTTTTGTTGTAAAACATCTAACTACTAACTAACTAACTAACTACTAGAAAACAGACAAAATGCTAAATTAAGAAATTTAAAGATAATGGTTGATAGCCTTTTTTCTAAATGTCTATATATTACATTGATAGCATTATTGTCAATACTTCAGGCTATGACAGTACTGAAAGTCTGATTCTGTGAGAGCTGTAACTCAACGACAGTTTGAGTGTTTTGATGCTCACATACAAAAAGGCTTTGAATCCTTTGTAAATATCTTAGAATGTTGACAGCAGGTGAGCTAAAAATACAACATGTGTCCTGAAAGTGGAGCTAGAGAAAAGGAAATCGGGTGTATAGCAGGCTTTATTTTCTAGTGATAAAGGCTCATACTAATAGGCAGAAATGATAGCAGGCATGATTCATTTGGATAAAGTAACTGTCATTCTCATCATAACAATGTACATACAAACAATGTATAACAAGCATTATTAAATTACTATTATATCTAAACAGATCTGAGCTCCTGTTGCTTTTGTTTATACAGTATGTGTGTTTGTGTGTGTTTACCTGTACTGCTGTAGAAGGCCAAGCGAGACGTGGTGTGGAACTTCTGGATGAGAAACTGTGATAAGGAGATGCGATCATCAGTGCTTAGGGACTCATCACCACTCTTCCAATACAGCATTAAATCTTCATCTGTGTAGGCATCTGCAAAACACCATGCACTCCAGTCAAATCAAATACTGGAAACAGTTGTTTCCAGCAGCTCTACAAATCAGTGCATCATTACTACTTAATAGAGGAAACCATTTTAGTTGTGGTTTAAGTCTATAGCTATGAGGCAAAATTAATATTTAATGTTTTATTAAACTGACCCAAAAAACCACAAGTATATGTTTTCTTCATTTTTCTCTGCTTACATGTTCTGGACACTTATTTATTAACTGGTTGATGGGAGCTGATGACCCAATGAGCTGATGGCCAACACCAAGTAGCAACTTGAGGCAGATGTAAACAATCAGCACCATGAAACTAGCAGCAGGAGACAAAGGTAGCATATGCTACAGTGTAAGAACAGTTACAATGATATCTGATGTCACTGACCAAGATTATCTCAATTTCAGGATAAAATGAAATCACGATCTAAAAACTAAAAAAAATACTGCCTTACTTAGAAGTGAGGAGGCAGATATGAATGTTAGTGTTTAAGCAGGTATTGTATAGATTAAAATTTAATCTGTTAATAATTTTTATTGAGGAGTCCAAGAATCACCAAAGTTGCAGCTCAACCATGAATGCGTGATCATATTTTATAGCAATCTAGCAGCCATGCATACATGATAGTATTTAACAGCTGTGCAGTGCCACTGTTAAATGTTATATAAAAATCTTGCCAAACACAATTATTTTTGAACTGGATTGTTTGCTTAAACTAAAAATCAGTGCCGGCCTCATGATACTCTTTTTTTGTGTGTTTGATGTAACATGGGTATATTTCTCAGTAATCTTGACATTTTACAGGTTTATATTATGTCTTACAAAATCAAACATTTTTTTGTGTTTTTATCATAGAACGAATATGTACTTTTTGTCCAGTGTTGACCAACAAAACACACATTTTATCAAAATGTAATCACTGAATGCAAATCTCTGTGCACTTACCTTGTTTGCACGATTATATGCTATTTTTTAAGGTAAGTTTGATGAGGAGGAGGGAAGTATTTATATGTCATAATTTCATGCCTGTGCAGTGAGCATCAGAAGTGCAAATAAAAGACGCAGAGGTTGTAAAAACAGGATCAATGGTGGCATATTGATTTCTTTGAGAGAAATATATAAACACAGTTGTGGTTATTATCACAAACATACTGATAAACTTGGTCTTGCACTTTATGCAGCCATCTTCTCCTCTGCTTGAGAAACCTATAAAAGTCCTCCTCTGTGGGATCAGTTCTTTACCTTAGGAGCAGGGGGAGGCTTTGTGAATAGCTTTTATATTGACACTGTAATCCTTAAATAGTCTAATGGCCAATGGCAGCCTCAAATCCTCAAATGTCTTCCTGTCCAACTGTTTATGTTTTGAAGCTGCACAAAGTTTATCATTAAGTTTTAAAACACCAGAGAGTGTACATTTGATCTTAAATGCGAAGAGACACTTTGTGAAATGACCCCTGGTGTGTTTTGGGTCTTTCCTAGGAATATCTTTGATGTCTCAAAAACAAAGAATTTCAAAAGACAGAAATTGTTCTCCATCTCACACTCTCTTTCTAGGTATGCCCTCTTACCCTGAAAACACTGGATGGTGGGAGGAGGGATACAACTGTGAATCACCTTTTTTTTATATTTGAAGCACAAATCTACTTTAAAGCAATTCCCAGGTTTGCTCAGTCATATACAACATTAAGCAAACATCAGCTCCTTAAAGGAGAGAAGAATTAATTAGTGACATTACTATCTTGTGATTAAGTTCATAGAGACATGCAAAGGAAAAAAAAATGTTAAGGACCTTTGCTGACCCTACACCTCCTGCCCTCTGTGCATGAAATGTTTAGCCTCCATACAGTACAGTAAAGACACCTGTTTGCTCATTGCTGGGGCTCCCAAACCAACCAGTGCTCTGATGCTTAAATTATACTGGGTCTAGGCTTTTCTGTTGATTTTCTGTTTTGCTGAATTGTGTTGTGGTGATTGATTTGATTATGGTCATGTGGGAAGTTAGAGGAGTTTGTTTATTGATCACAAGGTTGGTGGTTATATCCCCAGCTTCTCCTGTCGCCTTGCATTGAGAAAGACAGTGAACCCTGTAAAAAATAGGTAGCTCACTATCATCAGTGTGACAGTGGGAGATATTTAAAGTCAAATTATATAGCACGAGGGAGCATGAGGAGGAAATTTCTTTTAATGCAGTTGTTTACCTTTTTTGTTATATATATATGCCATGAGGACAAAACACTCTGAAATGATGAAAATCTCATAGTTTTGACGGATCCAAAAGACCAGGACTGCTATTGCAATACTTTCCTCAGTTGTACTACAGTGGTAGTTGTGATAAATACCATGAACCACTTAACACACAGTGAACATGAGGCATCTGGGTCCTTTCTGGGTTTAGGGCTCCAGGGCAGCTGGACACTGGTAGCTCACCACTGTCTGAAGACTCTTGGCTTTTTACAGCCCTACCATCCATTAGATTGACTTTCCCAAAAAAGTCACATATTAACTTGTAATTATTAACAGTAATTAGCAGCCACAATTTATTTACCGTGGCTTTCTAATTGTGCATGCTGGCTGATTTGCAGTTGCAACACTGAAGCTATAATCTCAGGATTTTAATTTGAATAAAAGTCTATTAAGTTGCTATCTGTTACAGAATGAGGTAATGAAGCCTATGGCTGGATGCCTTTGGTGACATTGCAGGGAAATCTTTTCAATTCAGCTGTGTGTGAGGCAGCATGCAGTTTCTTCTGCTATCATTGTAAACAGCCAAGGGGATTATGGGAAGACATCCAAAATACACCTTTAATTAATGCCTATCACAATATGATAAGGCACCTGAGAAAACAGACTGAGATCTTTAAAATATTAATTTAAAGTTATAGCTTCATTTTTTACATAGTTACATGTCTGCTGGCTCAAGTTTCTCATTTACTGAAGATACGTGAGAGTGATGTTGATATTTTTACGAAGCTCTGCAAAGCAAAATGTCCAACTATTCTTTTAATGCTGTTTTACCCAAACTTTACCCAAAATGGGTTATGGAACCAATTTTATTCTACATTACAGCAACAACTAAACAATAACAATGAGTGTGGCTTCTGTGTTCCCTCATGCTCCATGATGCCAACATGAAAATACAAATAAGGAAGCATAAATGTGGGCTTCACCAACGCCATTTGAAATGCAAATAGGAGGCCTCAATGTGGGAAGGTAAATTAAGGCAAATTGAACATCAACAATAACAACAAAAAAACCATTCACTGCAGATTAAAGAGTATACATCACTGGATTTTAAATTAGATGTTATGACTCTTCATGACATATTTTTGAAAGTTTGGGTCTTGGGGAGACCCCAAATTTCTCTTTTGGGTCTTGAGCAGGGAAAGTTTAGAAATCCATGCCTTAATGGTATTGGATACACCTGTACTGATTTTACTTCGTCGAGTTGCGCACAAGAAACAAACATTTGGCAGCAAAGTGTTGTTTCAAAGCATTGAATACAGTCAGAGTAATGACCTCCTCTGGCCAACTGGTGGTAATCCATTTGCATTTAAGGAGTAGTCGAAAGGGATGAAACTGTAAAATAATGAATCAAGATATATATTTGAAGTTGTCCTCTCTGATTATATTAATTTTTAAATGATGGTTTTAGTAATCAATTATCACTGCATGTGTTTCATTAAAGGATAATTCCAGATTATTTCATCTTGAACCATCATGATAATCAATTATTAAAAAAAAGCTATACTCACTGAATTTCTCACCATGTCTACAATGATAAATATCATCAAGATACAAAATTCGTAGTATCAAAGCAATAGCTGAGGTGTAGGAGCATGGTTGCACCTCTGCATCATAAACAACTTACCTTTTGCCTCAATGTTTCTTTTGATTTTCACTTCCCAAATCATTACTAAGTAGTCAATAGTTTTACATCCATCTATTGGCAATCTGTCTAAGTTCAGGTTGCAGAGCAACTTTAAATGTAACTTTAAAGTAGCTTTAAATGTCTAATATATGTACTAGTATCTCCTTAACTATGTCACCATATAAGCTCTAATAATTTTCAAATTTTGTTCTGGAATGGCCAAGAACATGACTAGATCCTGATTTTTTGAACCATTAATGATACATGTACTCACAGCTCTCCAGCTCCAGTGAGCAGGTCTGAGAATCCAGAGGAAAGCGGCTGAAGTCCATGTTACAGGCTGCTGTCACTGTCACTCTATCCAACAATGGAGAAAACAGCAGATACATGATGAGAACTCTCCTATATAGCATTCAAAATGTCATTCACTACATAATCCAAACAATAAAGTGAACAGGTTAAACCTTCACAGTAGCACACTAACATAGTAACTATCATCACTATTGCTGCTTGTTCTTTTGGACCTGAAAAATACAAAGATTCACTTTGTGCTATTTTGCATTTTGTTCATTTCTGGTTCAAATAAAAATGAAGTTTGGAGTGGTCAAAAGTTGCATAGATTGCATTATCAATTAGTTGGCACCTTGGATTCCTTAAAGATATTTCTGCATCAAAAATGATGTAAGTAATGTTTCAAACAAAATAATGGAAAGTTATTTTAATTAGTGGAGGGATTCTTTCTTTGTCATGTGAAGCACAAAAGTGGAATTGTTTATTTGCAATAAATCCACCCTTAAAGAGCAGTGGGCAGCCACCATGCTGCACACAGGGACCAACTCCAGCTCAAAGCCCATTACACTGACGGGGGAATTTACTTTGTGCATTGTTTAATTTGTGCATAATGGCAGATAACAGGGATATAAGACCTGTTACTATACTAAACATTCACTATTTAAGTTTCAAATGAGCAGCATAAATTTATTTCATCATACTTACAATTTCATTTATGATAGATATGATTATAAATACTTGATCACGTAGTTTAAATCTGTAAAGAATTTTTGTTATAGTATTAGTAATTTAACTTCCTGCGTACAGCTGCTGTTCTCTGGGAATTGTGGAAATTCGCGTTGGATATAGGACATGACTACAACTACCAAATAGCCATACAGCAAGGAGTCACCTCACACACTAACAAGCTCTGACTATTTTGGTTTTTTTTCAAAGCATGTGTGATGTGTGCTGCACTGTTCAGCACAGTAAGGTAATACAGAGCAGACTTTAAATGTCAAATTGCAATGTTAGATGTTAATGAAAAAAACACATCCATGCCTCTCCTGCTATGACAGGTTAAAATGTCTGCTGTGAAAAGGTCTACTAAAAATATTTCTGCTACAACAGAATTGAAGTTAAAAAGTTCTTTTGAACAGCAGAGATCCAGCAAGGCAGATCCACAGGCATCTAAAATATGCCATGAGGTCAAATGCTGAAATGCTACAGACCTTAAGCTGTAGAGGACATGTCCATCAGGAAAGACACGCAGCATGATGTTGTCAGTGGTGGTGTCGTGGATGAAGGACCTCTTAGAATGCACAAAAAAGACATCAGGGACCCAGATCTTCTTCACTAGGCGACCATCAAATGTCATGCTCTTGTTGGTGCTGCTGGTGAATGACAGACGCTCATCCTTCCAGTAGTGCCTCAGGTACAGAGTCATGGTGAAGTCCTGGTGGGTTTCAGGGGAAGAGTGTACAAGACGGAGTGTATTAGAGACTGACTGTTTGAAGATAATATCCTGATCAGGGTGTCCATAAGTTTACATCCCTGATGCATTTAACTCAAGGTTTGTAAGTGTATTGTATAGAATGTGATCACCTAACACATTGTTTTACTCTGATTTATACACAAATCCTTTTCAAAATGTGAAGTATTGTATCAGTCACCTGCTAATGATCTTTGATCCCAACCTCAACCATCAAAAAATGTTTAAAAACAAATTATTGCCAGAATCCCTTTAATAATGAACTTAAGAGACACGAATCCAGTGGTAAATAAAACACGCTTATTTTTTCTTACTACAGGGGATTTTTTTAAAGGCATTCATTTGAAAAATAATTCAAATTGTACAGAATGCAGCAGCAAATCCTTTTAAAAAGCAAGAAACAAGAAGTTCCTTATCAACCTGCACACAGAGATCCTCAGGCAGGATCCTGCTGGCTGTTCCCATTCCTGAGTTTAACATAATGTCTTCACCGCATGTGCAGTGAAAGTGACACATTATCAGAGCAGCAGTAGCAGCTTCAGTGCTCTGTCTACACATGATGAGTTCAGGCACGGTAGAAAGTATAGGTCATCTGCTTTTTGGCAGCACTCAGTATAAGCACTTACACAGAAATTGTGTTTCTTGTGACAGGTTACCCTCTTTATCATTTACTTGGCTTTCTTTAATTACTCTTATTATTTTGTGTCTGTCTTTTGTTTGTAACAATTGTGCTGTTTTTAAATTAACATTATTAAATAGAAACTACAAAAATAAATGTTTATTTCCCTTCCTCCTTCCTGTTATTGCACTATTACTAGTACTGCATTAATTTTCTTTCTATATGGAAATACGAAATATGTAAATAAAGCTCCATCAGTCTAACTGTACACAGGTGTGTTCAAATACAGGTTCTCTTACCATATCAACCTCAGAGATGCTGTCCAAGCTCTCCACCTGAACATCCACTCCGACAGGGATTGCGGGACCTTCCAAACAAAAGTTTATCATTAGAAATAGATGTGCAAGTGCACTGTTATGTATAGCAGGCATTGCCTCCACTTAGTAAGAGCTCAGCATGTTTTGACTGCAGTTTACAGGTGGCAATTAATAATCTCAAAAACAATTTTTCATTGTGATGCACAAGAAAGATGTTTTGGCATGTCCACTCAAAATTGTGTTGCACAAAAATCCTCCATAGTACCCTCATCTAGAGTAGTTTGTTAATTTATATAGGAAGCCAACAAGTCACATGTTCCTTGGAAACTGTTCACACCACTGCACAGTGACAAATCTTGATTTATTTCAACATTACAGATTTATAGAACAGTTTTCAGTTCAATGGTTCCATTTGTTATCAAGAGCATTAAATAAATAGACCATCAAATCACCAATGTCCTAATTCTAGACCAAGTCCCAAGCTCAAGTTTGAAGCCATTTTGCTGCTAAAATGACCTTTTTTGCCTTTTTATCTGGCATTTCCTTCACTTCTAGCCTAAGCAATGCAAAGTCTATGCATCTCTTATCATTCCAACCGAAGACATCAAAATCTGCTGAACTGGGTAAAGTGATTTCATGTAGAATCTCAAACTGTGAGTCCAAGGAAGAACTCCTTGAGTGCTCTCATTGAGTTTTAATCTAATTTGTGGTTTATTCGGTTGCTCTGATTGACAGAAGTCCTTCAAACAGCGATGTCTATTTATCCCCTCCTTTGCAGGTGAGACATCAGAAATCTGAAAATATTTATGGTTTCCAAAGAGTTATTCCTCACATATTTGGTGACCCTCTGACCTTCACTTGAAAGCCCTGATTTCTGTATCACTAAAAGACCAAAAACCACAAGCCAAAATACAAAACCTTTCATTAGAGAAAGGAAATAATGAGCTGCAGCCTGAAGTAAGTTAAGTTAAGTAAGGGACCGTCTATAAAGTTCCAGAGCCAATATTCTTTTCCTTCTGTATCAGTAAGAGTTACACATCTTTTACAGTCAGTTTAGACCCAAACTTGATTTTTCTCCATGTGAACTCGTGGTGACATTTGGCCCACTTACTCAGAGTGATTTAACTTGTGATCCCTCATTTATACAGTGCTTAAGTGAGACAGCTGCTAATTCCTGGATTCCACACAACACATTACAGCACAGTAAGTGAAGCAAGTGACCCACAGAAAAAGAGCCAAATTCATTTTATGGGATAGCATCGTGAAAAAGAAGAAATTCTAGAAACATCTGTTGCAAAAAACTACTAAAACCAATGGCTTTTGCTTTTTAAAGAAATATTTATGCCCTAGAGTGCTGCTGGGGTATCCTTTGTTGCATGCTATACTTGAACATGTTTAGTCAAGCCAGTTTTTTTATTTACAGTATCATTCAGCTTTACTGTAACTGAATCCTTATAAACGTTTCATATTTACCATATCAGCCATGACCTCCAACCATCCATAAGGATAACAGCTTTACATGTGACCCTCTCACATATCCCCAGTCCCCATACATACACTACAAAGATAAAGCTAAAGTGGAGGGAAGATTTACAGGCGATTTGAACCACTTTGCATCACTTATCTATACAGTCTGTAATCCAAAGAGATTAGCAGAAACGCTAAATGCTAGATTAGAGTCACCGGAGCTCTTCAAATGAGGGGCTGCGGAGGGATCTCTGTGTTTGGGATTATTCTTCACTTACTGGAACAATGGCCTAATGCCACAAGTGTGTTGGACTTTTTGCAGCATTAGGCATAAATGGTCCTCTGCTCTCACAGTGACCTCATCAGTCAATATTTAACAAATTCAATTTAAAGATGTTCATTCAGGGAGCTCAGAGCATGACAGAGTTGAAGAGCCTGCAATTTTGGCTTGTCTCTAATCCATATAATTAATTACTTTACAGGTAGCAACTGTAAACAAATGCAACTTCTTTTCTGAGAACCATCAGCATGCTGGCCCTTGTTTAACTGGTTAGCTGAAATTGGCTCTATCAGCAAAGCCACTGAGTTGCAAACTTATTGGCACTTAAAAGTATCAAGTAAAGTCTTGTGCTTCAGCTAATGCATTTGGCAGTATGCTGGCTCAATGACTGCCACTGCCCAACCTTTGTGATGAAATCCAAATATCAGGATTTCATCACTGTTGCAGACTTGCTGACTCAATATGTTTGTACCCAGGACTTCTCAGGTGCTGAGGACTGGCCTAAGTCTCAAATAGACACAAGCCCTTTGTGAGGTCCCAGTGTTCAGTGTTGGGATATTGGTAGAAAAAACTGTGATAACAACAACAACAACAACAACAATAACAACAACAACAACAACAACAACAACAACAACAACAACAACAACAACAATAACAACAATAATAATAATAATTATAAATAGTCAATAAT
>JAPZDV010000007.1:21907435-21921876 GCA_029814665.1 Acanthurus lineatus
CCCCCCCCCCCCCCCCCCCCCCCCCCCCCCCCCCCCCCCCCCGCCCCCCCCCCCCCCCCCCCCCCCCCCCCCCCCCCAGCCTGCAAAAATGGCCAGAAAGTTAAAAGGTTAACACTGCAGGTAGAATTCTGGTTCCTGAAAAAAACAAATTTAATTTTAATAAAGAAGTCATGCAATCATTGGCCTTGTTCAGTGCTCCTGTGAAATACTGCAATCTGATTCTACACACTGCATCAGTCTTCAAACAGCAGGGCACAGTGAAACTGAAATGAGGTGGTCACATAACTGAGGAGCCACAGGTTTGCAGCATGTCACCTGCAGCTCCTCATCTAACAGCTCGCAGTGGCTGCTCCTTCTTGTTCCCTCCCTGCAGTGCTTTACACCAAACTGCTGTCAGAAAATGCTAAAAATAACCATTGTTTTTTTGTAGACATATCTCTGATGAATGATAGCAGTAAATGCAATGGTTATTGACAAATACACTGCGTTATGTTTTCAAAACAAAAATTTACTCCATATTGCAAGTTAAATGATCTAATTGTAAAGCTGCAGCAGTGGGAGTTGTTTAGTTCACATTCGCTATAAACAAAATTTTTTTTTACAGAAATGTTACCAGCAATACCCTGTTTGAAATAACTGAAAATATACAAATATTATACTGTTGTAATAAATGCTGAGGTCCAAGGCATAGAGCAACATAAAAAGAAACAGGCTTAACATACTTAATCGTTCAACCTCTGGCAGAGGAGTTCTGTTTTGTCATTAGCATGCAAATATGCAAATGACACTCATCTTGTCCCTCCTATAACACTTCCCCACAACAAAGCACTGAGAGTAAGTGAAAACTGAACAGCTGACAATGAGAAAAATGGACAGCACCAAAAATACTCCTCCTATTGAAAAATGAACAACATTAAACAGAAAATCAGATGATTTTCATCTGGGAGCATCAAAATACTAAACTTATCAGAACAACATTAAATAATATTAATGTCTTTTATTTATTTTTCAGAGGAATTTGTCTCAAGTGTTTAAAGGCTGTTGTCAGTTTAAGTCTTTCTAAAAATGTATTATTATTGTTTAGGTCTCATAAGAACTCATTAAAAAAGGTTAAACTATATGTTTCTTTGCATTTAAAGTTTGTCATTTGCCATGTCTGCGCATCTCATATTGATGACCAGCATCCAAACACATCTTTATGGGGCTTGAAAAGTGTCAGCAGGTTCTGCTGCAATCAAGTTATATCATGGATCATATTATTATATTAGGTGAAGCTTATGGTGGCAAACATTAAGAAGGAAGAACGTAAAAAATCTCTTTTTCTTTAGTAAAACTGAAATTCAGTCACTGCTGGTATGTGAAATATTTAGAAGACACTAACAACAAACGCAGTTTGTGTTTTGCTGACTACATATAATGTAGTGTTTATGCTGAGAAAATTAAACTCATAGCTATTTAAACTGTGTTGTGGCCCCAAAGCAGTGTTTCAGTGTTATTGAGATTTTCAGTGTTTACTGGTTGTTATTACTAAGAAACTGTGCTAACTGATACCCCTTTGCCCTCTTTCTTGGCTGTTGTCACAAACACAGCTGATATTTTTCTGTCTCCCCCAACTCTGTGATTTTGTGTTTTTAACACAGTCAATTGAACAAGGATGGCATCAAAACTGTTCAGCTGTACCACTGCATATCTATAACAGAGTGTTTGTTTAAGGCTCATAAATGCTGACAGCATTGCCGCTAAGCTTTTGTTTATTAGAAAGCACAGCCAAGGGAGCAGCAAAACAGCCAGCCCTCACTGTTTACTGTGAATGCATGTCAGCAACATTTGTTACTGCCTTACTGCAAACTTAGTTACTGTTTTGGACACATAAAAGTGTATAAGAATAACTTATGAGCTTCACAGAAGAATCAACATTTTGTGTGCTCTTGTTTGATCTCAAGATTTAAGACCATTTTTCCTACATGCTCATAAATGTTACCGATGTAAACAAACAATAAATGTTCAGCAGTATCAGAAAACATTAAAAAATATACAGTACATAAATGTTTAGTTATTTAAAGATATGTCAATCTATTTCAGACGGTTGGCAGACTCCAGCCTTGTTTTTTGAATTTCAACGGTTGAACTATTTTGAATTTTGTCTTTAAATGTGTGCTCATGCACATTGTTGCTAAGCTGTACTTGCGTATGCTATAAGGTAAGAACACAGATTCCTGCAGCAGTCAGTGACACCCTGCAACATGGAGAGTCATATACTGACTTTATTCGACCACAGCAAACAAATACATGGAGGCACAGAAACAAACAAAACACTTTGAATACAGAACAATGTTTTTAAACCTAACTTTACACTAGTGACTAGCATAACAGTGTAAAATATAACACATGCTAGTAAGTTCTCTATTGGCAAAAATGGCCAGCTCTTGATTAGAGTGGCTTTATTTTTTTCTTCTTATACATATATATTTAAATAAACTGAATGCTCAACACATTTAGTAATTTATGGCCTAATAATTTTGATATGCTAACATGTTTGTAAACTGTTCCCATTTTCATATCTAGCAACATAATCATTCATTTGAAGTCCAACCTGTGTCCACCTAATAAATGAAAGTCATAAGTTTACTTTTTGGCTCTAGTTTGATCTCTGTCAACTCCTGAGAAAACTGGCCCTTTAGCTGCTCTTACTCTTTAGCATGCTCATTTACATATGCTCCACTACATTCACCTGCTAGTCTCTGTCTGTGTCTGTCTGATGATGCTGCTGAGCAGGTATGACATACAGATGGTTAATTAGAGCTTTTCACTAAAAAAACAGCTGTCTGCTGTGGCATGAAGCAAGGATGATGGGCATGAAGTTGCAGGCTATCAAGACTTAACAAAGAGCTAAACAATCTGAAAAGGCTTGGAGTAAATGCAGGGGTAATGATGGCTCTGTGAGTTTTCAGCTTTAACACAGAATCATATTTTTTTGTCAGTCTGGATGTTGTTCTTATTGCTTCATTAATAGACCCTTGGTCATGATGATATATTTTACATTCTGCCTACCATGTGGTTAAACTCCACCAAAAGCTTAAAAATCAGACACAATATCAAAAGAAACTGTCAAGGGGAAATCCTTGGGTAAAGTGGGGTCAGTACAATACAATGGAATACACAGTAAATACTCAAGAACAAATATCATGATATAAAAAGATTATTAGAGTGACACTCAAACTGATCCATGCAAGACTTTTCTTCAAAAAACAAATTAAAAGTACCGTCACCAACACTGGATGCACTTTTACAGCCAGTTTTGGATCTCCTCTCTTTCCTGTGTCCGTTCTTTAGTTGGGACAAAGTGTCATTTGCAGGGTAACAGCTGTCTGATGGCGTAACAGATTGATGCCTGTGCTAATCTAAGCTGTAAGCAGGAGGAACCGCTGCCAGCTTAATCTGCTCATCACTGCTGGAGTGGGGCCTGCAATTCAGCTAGGCAGAGATTGGCTAGGCTAACGCTGCAGGCAAGCTGGAATACACTGGGCGAAGCTAGCGGCTAAAGTTATTTTTTCCTGTCACCTCAAATTAAGAGGAGTTCTCCAGATGGTATCTGGGAGCCACTGACCCATCCATCCGTGAGCACTGTTTAAAGCCTTGGCAATTAAAAAAGGAAACAAAAACTATGACGCTTATTGCTTTATTCCCTGAGTCCCAATAGATTACAGACAGGGATAGCATGTCAGCCTGGTACTCGGGATAAAGGAAATGGCACGTTTCTGCTGTGTAAAATATTCTAATGCAATGAACGTGTTTTTTGTGCCCATCTAAAAAACTTTTAACTGTGCAAACATTTAAAAGTGACAGCATTTTATATAGTTTGAAAAAATAAAGCAGCAGTGAAGCTAAATCAGTGGATTATTACAGTTTCTTTTGATGTAGCAAGCTTGATACAATCTTCTAATTGAATCTCCACAGTTCTGACATCAAATTATGGCAGCTGCAGTCAATGCACTGATATTTGGTGAAGATCATCCAATGTTATTTAAAGACTTGCAGCGGATGATATTCAATTACTTAATTTATGTGAGTTTTTAAGAGCCTCTAAATAGAAAAGAAAAAATTGTTATGGCTTTCTGTGCGTTTAAGTGATGCATCATTGCCCTTTAACCTTTTTCATCAAGACTAAAGGATTAGAAACTGCTCAGTGGCAAAGCTCCCAGAGTAAGGGAGCAGCAGAGAGGCGCTGGAAAAGACCCAGAGCTCTGTTGACTTTCCCTGGGTAAATAAAGACCAAACACTCCTTGGCTTTTCTATGGCAGTTTTACCTTTTTTAAAGCCAATATTCCTCAAGGTCAAGTTCTCTGCCAGTTTTTCACAGCTGGCATTTAGCTTCTAAGGTTTTATAGATAGCAGAAGTAGAACTTTTGAGTTCTGTTCCACAAGTAAAACAGAAAGCCTGATAAAGGATTATACTGAAATTTGTAACAACGATAATTACTAAAATTCAAGCAATGGAACACCTTGCTCGACATTATGTCTGTTATTCACTCCAAATGTGGTAACAAGGAAAGGCTCAAAAAAACTCTTGTATTGTTGCTTATTCAATATTTTGGATTGTTGTCTTGTAACATCATTTACAAGCCCAAAAAGGTGGACGAGAGCACAAGATTTAATTGTAAGAGACCTCCTCCAGGTTTTCTTCTCTCTGGCTGTGGCTTCAGGGGTGGAGGGGTGTGTAAATGAATGTGTGTAAATAGATAAAAATGGATTTGTGTTTTATGAGAGGGAAAAAGATAAAATCTACATACCTGCCTGAAGACACAAAGGCAATGTTCGTTTTCTCAGAAAGTACTTACTTGCAATTTTTAGTAACCTGAAATACCACAAAAGTTACTATGTCTACACTTGTTGGGTCACTGAACTCAAGTCATGAACCCACCTTTTCTGGTATGCTGTCGACATTTAACCTGTATTAGTCTAGGGCTCATGGGAAAAGCTATTACTCAAAATCATACTTGCCCGGATATGTGGAGATTACCATTTAAAAAAGCACCGATTAAGAGTAGGTTTTTGGTCTTTTGGATTGTTAAAAATGTCAACATATTTTTGAAAATAAGGTTTTATTAAACTTCCCAGAAGTTCTGAGTTTACCTCATCTCCACATGACCACTGAGTCACATAAGCCAGTGGAATAGTCGCTAGCCCTGAGGTGAAGTCTTGCTAAAGGGAACTTCTTAGCAAACAGTATTTACACATCCAACAAACATAAAGCAACATCATTATTTATTGTTTGTGATTATGCTTGAATAGAGGTTTAACATCAATCCTGCTTTTGCTTTTGTAGAGCTCAGCAGAACTGTAGAGTTGGTAATCATTTTCTGTGGGTTTGTCGCTATAAATGACTCCTTTCACATCACTTGGGGCTCTATTTTAATGGCAGCACAGTGACGCAAGCAGCCCTCCAACTGTTCTTTTTTTCTTAACCTTGAAATTCACTTTGTCTGTCTCTGTGGTACGTTGCTGGCCGGCGCAGAGCACACAGTGTACAGGTGTGAGGTTCATTCAAATGAGGCAGAACAAAAAAAGTTATGGGTGTTTTCGTGGAAAATGTGTCTTTGACATTATGCTGAGAAAATGAGAATTTTCAGAACCATGTCTATATGTTTTATGCGGCTGTCACTTTGGGGATTTTAAGGCAAACTAGAATTAATGTGCATATATAAAAATGTTTAGAATGTGAATTAATGATTTTGATGAATTACTCTTTAACCAGTGGACATGTTTAAATTAGCATTAAAAATGAAGTTTAATATAGTCAAAGCAGTAAGGTTGATAAATCCGTCCGCTTTGATCTATAAATTAATATGAGGGGCTTTAACAGTATCTGTTGTCCTCAGCTGCTTTATACTCTATTAAAAGCTTTTCCTGCTATTCATTAAATCCCTGCAGCCATCTGAAACAGCAGGACACACATATTGATAAATCAATGTGCAGCCTCTGACTGGAGATGTGCTGTGTCACAGTGCATTGACATAAACACATGGCCATCTATGTTGTTTACCTTTATGAAGTCATGGTAAAATGCCATGCCAACCCCCCCCAAAAAGACCACAAAAACCTCCAAAAACATAAGTGTTGTTACTCTGTATTCTGCCAGAGATGCAGGATTTAAAGAGGTCATCAACCCTGTGCTACAACTTTCTTTTCTGCAAAACTGGCATTTATCTCCAAATGCATAACATTTTTAAGGGTGAAAGTTTTAGAATTAGCACAGGATTGATGCAATCCTACAGTCACTGTACCAATTAAGTGTAAAAACCCCACATGGTCTGCCTCTTCCTATGGATTTTTGGTGCAGTCAGCACCTTTCAGACAACTTCATGATTTCAGGTATTACTGGTGTACTGCAGTTGTGTTAGAGCTATGTGTCCACTGGCAGAGAATAGTTTAAGTCAGCATGAACTGTAAACAATATTCTTCACCTTAAATGGCTACATTTCACTTGTCATTGCACATGTGCTATTAAAGATAAGGACACTGACATTTTATCTGTTGATAATATAAAAATATTGATCACTACAGCATTTAGTTCAACTTAAAGAAGTATTTGTCCGAAGCTCCAAACCAATTTGTGAGTTCATAACATTATTTTTAGATTTTCCTTGATCAAAAACATCTTACTTTGGCTAAATAAAGCATTGTGTCTTGAAGGGCTGGGTTAAAGGAAATATTGAAGTAACAGGCAGCATGAAACAACCTCACCTCTGACTTTGTGACCTCCAGCAAATCCGCAACACTGCTAAGCCACCACATTCTCTGAAAAGCAAACAGTGGCTTTGGTATACAGTTAACAGATCATAACATGACTCCCTCCAAGCCTATACATCAAATGATCTGGCCGACGGGGCTTTCTCTCTCTGGATTAACAACAAGCTTAATGTGTTATCTTTCTGAGGATTAAGAGCAATAATACACCCCACACGTTAGCACTAACCCCCCTCTGTCCACTGAAAGAGATTCAGCATCTGACTTTATCCAAATCTTTTTGAATGTCAATGTGTATAACCATGAACATATGTAATAATTTTGCAGTGCATGCATTATGTACTCATCAGTACCTCTGATGGTGAGGTCAGGGCTAATTTTGGTTGAGCTTGCTCTACAAACATGGGGGGGTGAAGTTTGAAGCCCAGTAGATGTTTATACTATAAGTTGGGATATCTTATACCAATAAAAAAACAAAATATAACAAAACATTTCCTTGGGCCAAAAGTGGAATTTAAAGATCTCAGGAACAACTTTTGTGAGTTCCTTTTTATGACTGAAAGAACTGAAGTTAACTACAAAAGCAAAAAAAAGGAAATGAAATTGAGTTATTTCAATACTGAATGCAACTCAAAGTTTTTAACTTATCAAGTCTTGAATGTTAATAACAGTTTGCTGTTGGTGCTTTGAGTCTGTTATTTCTGTTTCACACTGAACAAACAAAACCCACTAACACCCACTGACATCTGACTTTTTCCTGCAACAATAAAGGACAAAGGCTACAATCAGCATTCATTCTTGAGGGTGAAATGACTCTGCAGTAGTCAAAGGTCTTCACCAGCTCCAGCTGTGATCGGCAGTGATGTAAACATGACACCCAGCCCGGCCATGCAAATTGTTGCCTTTTTCCCGGTGCAATTACATGTGTTGAATTCTAATATTATTTCCAGCCTTTGACAATATGATCTTGGCACTCATATATTTCAAGACGCAGCACTGGCGAGACAGCAAGGTGGGAGAGCTTCTCCTGATTCACGGGGGAGAGGAAATAAGGAGACAGGTCACTGGCACTGTGAGAGATACTAAGATATACAACAACATATTCCTTTTGTCGATGTTCAAGCAGCACTCAAACATGCTTCAGTCTGCATTGAGTTTAGAAGTGACTCAAGTAAAACTCATATATAAAGTAGATAAAAAGTGGTAAATTAGTGGATTTAAGAAGTTACTCTCTGTAATATTGCCACAGGCCTCCATGCTGCTTAACTGTTCCCTTGTCTTCTGGCAATGAAAAAGGAGTCAGTTGCATATTTTGGTTCAAAAATTGCTTTTTTGACTTACCCATTTGGAGAAAGTAGTGTTGTTAGGGCCATTTTCCGTGCTCAACCTCTTCTATTCTAATGCAGCTAAGCCAGTAGCTTACTGGTCTATTATGGTGAAAAACCCATGTTAAAGTATTATTTAACACATAAAAAAGTGAAGGGTTTAAACACATCTGGAGGGGGCAACCCTTTGTAGGGAAACAGGGTGGAGCATGAGATTCTTTATACTAATGCATCTAGATCCATGTATCCTCTGCTGGGACTTTGTGCCAGAATCCTGGCTATTTTAGTCCTATTTCCACTGTGACCTCCAGCTCTGTGCGCTGCCTTTCAGTGAGGTAACAATCACAGTTAACAGGAAAAAAGCTTCCTCACTAAACGATGGCTTCACCTTCTGCTCCCAACCTTGTACAGCTTGAGAGAAAAGAAAGTTAGAAAACGATTTATTCCTTTCCCATTTTATTTTCTGCAAGAGATGTGGATCTATCTTAGTATCCAAGTATCTTTTATCTTTTATAAATTTGGGTCGGCTTTTAAACAGATCTAGCGAGTTTTATTTGATTCCTCAAAAAGAGATACAAGAAGAAACACACTTTCAAGCATATCAACAAAGATCTAGCCTTGAGCGACTTTTTGAAGTATTTCATCGATTAAACTCTACTATCTTCAGGTTTAACCCATGTCTTGAAAGGCATTAAGAGATGCAAGTTGAACACAAGTGTATGAAACACCTTGTGAACTGTTGTTTTTGGGTCACACACAGAATGATGCAAGGGAGGTTTTAAAAGCTTCATAACTTTTGGAACATGAAACTGCTGCAGCCACAAAGTTGAGTCATATTACTAACACTTAATGCTTGAATAAATCTGCACTGAGAAATTTGTCTCAAAGTGCCAATGCCAGCTTAAAATAAACTCAACATCTTGTTCCTTTTATGATCTAGCAGAACAAAAAAAAAATCTGTTAATTGCAGCCATAACCTGGTGATGGAGCAGGATTGGTGGTGGTAGGCGTCATGCTTTGAGCTGATTCCAGGGAAGGGATTGATACTTTAAATTGCTATAGCATCAAAGAGTGCTACATATACGAGGTTCTCACCTAGGACCAATCAATTACCGAACATGAGGGTAGAAAGACAGCTGACGCGGCTGGTTTGAAAGTTTGAGGTAGGACAGGTGAAACACACTCAGGTCAACTGAATATTTCCCTCATTGCCCCTACCTGTCTTCATGCACATCAACATCACATCCAATCTAACGAAAGTCTAATGTAAAGAAAGCTGTCACTGAAAAACAGACATAGAGAAAAAACGATGGAAGACCGTCATAGAAAACCAGAAGGAACAAAATAATTTTGTATCCGTCATATTTTTTGCTGAACTTTTTCAGAGCCAGTCTTTGTTTTAGTTCCAATTTGACTTTCTCAAGTACAAGTTTTTCAATGCCATCATTTTCTGTTTCTAATACCAAATGTCACTGTTTCTGTTCTACGCTCAGAGATTTTATGGATGCATTATGACAATGTAGAATCCAATTTTTTTTCAGCTCAAACATTAGCTCAGATTTCTGATATCTTGGCTTCTGGTGCACAGTTGTGACCACTCATTCTTTTATATGTCTATTGTGAACCTCCAGTTTTATGAAAGGTGGTTATTAAATCACTGGGTCCTTGTAAAGAAAATGTCACTGTGTTTTACTTGATGTCAAGTGTTTTATTCTATACAAAGCTGTTCTAGTCAAGCCTGCATTCATCTATTCAAACACCCATATCCACAGCGATGGTAGGGTGTTTTTATACAAAGTGCCAATCATAAGGAACACATGATAGCTCATTAGGAACACATACAGACACATTCAACTCAAAGAGAAGTCATTAGGAGTAATATGGGGCTCAGTATACTGCTGAAGGACACTTTGTCATGCAGACTGGAGAAGCCATGAGTTGAGGTGTGTGGTGTCACACCTCCTTGCTTTTATAACTGAATAACTTAATGTGTCAATTGACTTCATTAAACATCATGACTTACTGACATACTGTTTCAATATGACCTATGATCACCAAACTGTGCTGATATTTACTGTAACTAAGCAGCCAATGATATCTGCTATCAGTTATATCACAGATCTAAATCTGTCCACTACTGGAGTCAACACTTGCTTTTTACATAATTATTGTGCAATGAAATTAAAAATATCTATATTTTTAAAGTCAGTGTTTTTATTACAGGGGTAATGGGAGATTGTATAATATGTGAATAATTTCAAAAAGTGATGGAAATATGTACTCCTTTGTGTCATCATGATTTCAAACTGTTTTCAAATACAAACACTTTCACTAAAACAAATTCATATTTGTTCTGCTGCTTGGATCTCATACATTGGTTAGAGCTGTGGGTTTTAAACATGAAAAACCACTTTAGATTTCAGCAGCTCTACTTTTTAAACAATGCTGATGAATGATGGGATCTGATTCATACATGAGAAAGAAGAAGAAGAAGAAGAAGCACCTTTGTTAGTGTGTTTTGACTGAAATCAACTCTATTTAATGCTTTCTAGATCTTTACCTTTATCTTATGGTCACAATCTCTGACAAACAACTTAACAACTAAAAATGATCTCTACATAGAAACTGGGGGATTAAATTCTTGTGGGCACTCCACACCTACCTCCAAATGCTGGCCTCATGGTAAAGTCATGATCCTCCACTTTGAGCAGATGCTCTGTCTTCATTTTGCGAGACTTGGTCACATCTGGAGGCTTCTTTGCCAAGGAGCTGGAGGAAGAGGACATTCAGTATCCACACTTAGAGAATTGGTCTTGTTTTTTGAAGAGATAAAAAGCACTTACACTGAGGAATACTGATTCAATCTGCAATAACTGAGAGAGAGAACTGCATCTTTTTCATTTTTATACAGCCTATCTCTTTACCATAGTAAACATTGTTTTCTTTTCTCAAGACATACGCACTGCAAATGGCCATAGGAGCACTCCTGAATGTCAGCAGCTGAGAGCTCACACAGAAACTCATCATCTTCTCAAAATGCTGATGTATTTTAGAAATGTTAGAATCAACCTTGTGTCGAAGCTAAACAGACGCTCTGACTGCGGACATGCCACTTCGAAAATTGTTTTTGTGCCCTTGGTTGAATAGAATGTCATGCTGTGATAATTGTCAGTGGTATAGTGTCAGTCTAGTGATGGTGGTTGAGCTGTTTAGACCACATGCTGTGCTAAATCCTCTCTGACGACAGACAGATGTATGTTTTCTCTACCAATGAGCACAAAAGAAGAGGTAAGTGTGTTACTATCCCTGCCCTCTGGCCAAACTAAATTTTGGAATACAGCAGACTGAAAATACAATTTTAACTTTTAACTTTTAACTTTTTTAAATGATGTGTAGAAAAGAGTCAATGATTTAGAGGGGAATTTATATGGTTTTTAATTAATATGAATTTGTTTTGCATCTTTTTAGCTTTTCCATCTCCCATAAATCCTGTATTGCAGTTTGTGTTTGACATGACAACGATTTGAAACAGTCTATCAATACAATCATTGTTTATCTATGTACATGAATTTTTATACTTTCATACCTGACAGACAAAAATGGACACAACGGACCTGACAGTGCCTCAATAGGGAAGCAAAAACATCTTGATCGCCCCCTGGTGTCTGGCGCTAGTAGGGATAAAAAACCACGCCCCTCCACATTAGCAGATGGGACAAGGACAAAAGTACTGTCACTAAAGTGAGGTTCTTATCATGCTGGTGTTGTCATTAGCTTGCACTGGACTCTGATATGGCCAACACTGTAATTCATTAAATCATGAACACTTTTCCTCCAGCTGTATTAGACAAGTAAGTGCTGTGTTGTGGTTGTTCAATTCTATCTAACACCCATAACAGCATGACAACATGACAACATGGCTTGGAGATTCTGTCAATAGTATTTCTAAATGGCTGTTACAAAATAAAAACTAGGACCCGGGGCCAATATGACATCATTGTGGTCAATGCTGGATGGGGTTCAAGCACTAAAAGGCCAATACAAGTAAGGGAAACAATGATAAAGGACACAACATTGCATCTTAACCAAAAATGGGTTGCACAACAAAAATGAAACAATCAGGGTTATCTCTTAGATCCCACTTAATACTAAGACAAGTATCTTAAAGCAAGTAGCACTTTATTTTGAAAGGATTTATTTCAGCGTTTTTCGGAATAGCTCTCCTATCAGTAGGACTACATGACTCAGTGCCTTCTGCAGAGATGAAAATGCCAGAATTCATTATGCATCGTACATTTCTACAAACTGAGGGTCTGTTGAAAATAATACTACTTTATTTTTTATAATACTCCTTCATTTTGAACATGTTTTTGTGGTTATGGTCTGGTAAGATTTATGCACAAAAAACATCCTGTTGGGTTAGAAAAATATGTTTTGGCTTTAATATACATCTAATTTGATCACCACTAACTAAAAAAACATCTGTTTTAAAATACCAGGTAATATCCCTGCAATCACAGCTGGAAATTCAGACTTATTTTACCTAGTTGAAACTGTTGACCTCAGTATGGTATCAAACACTAGTCTGCTGCTTTACAGCTTATGTGCACAGGTGTCACACAACCACCACCCTCCTCTTTGCCTGACGAGAAAATACAATCCTACGTTCAACCTACATTCAACCTGAATAAGTCACTTTGATATAATTTGTATAAAACATACAAACTTGACATCTTTGATATGAAGAAATGTACAATGCCAAAATTTATCCTGGCAGTTGTACTGAAATTTATGTAAATTTGGATTAAATTTAAATCTGAACAATATGATTCCTGTAAAACATCTGCAGGGCCCTGCTTCGTTAAGGTTTCAGAAGAAAGATCTTGGCTACAGCTCAGAGTAATTATTGTTGTGAGACACCAGAGCTGACTGTTGGTAGAAGCAAGATCAAAGCTCTCCAACATTTGCAGTAATGAACAGTTTTCTGAACTCATTCATCCACACTTGCTTAATATTTTGAAGCTCCATGTTACTTTCATTCACACAGCTGATCGAGGTCTTTGTCTGATAACAACAAAAACTGGTTGTTTTAGGCAGTTGAACAATTAATGGAGACAACTATCTTGAACAGTTAGCCAAAGTGTATTTCTGAGTCCCAAACTACTTGTGATGAGCAGGTCAGTGTCTGACATGTAGCTTCACCATCTTCAGTGTAAGAATGTGTGTGGCTGAATGTTTGGCCGAGCACTTTGCACTGAGCTGCAGTTCCTTTACCATTTTAGATATGGTTCATGCAGTTTAATTTTACTCATTTAACTCTTTTTTGTAATTTTTTTCATTCATACTCCGTCTGTGTGAAAGGAATCGAAACATTTGTTAATCATTTTTGACTGTTACTGGCATATCATCAAGGTATCACTAATCTGCAACAGAGCCAAAAAGATCACTTCTGACCACACCTCATTTATGCAGTGCACTAAGTTCAGACCTCAACTGTTGCTTATTACCACCAAATAAATTACAAACATTATGTTAATACTAAGGAAAAATAAAAAAAGATGTCAAAAAAGTTACATTTTAAACTGTTCATGTGGCTTTAAATCATTTTGATAAAGCTTACATTTAACTCAACATCCTCCATAATGCATTTTAAACATTTGATAGCAGTTGTGATTAAGCTGAATCTGGGCATTTCATTGACTACTTTTTATTTATTTATTTGGATTTTAAGGGTGAAATGTAACATATTATACATTATGACAAATGAGTCTGAACTGTACTTGGTCAAATTTAACGCATCATTCCATCCCATGTTAACAAGCAGTTCGCCTACATGCTCTCTGATGTAATTATTATAAGTCTCATGCTGATGACAGTTCATTCAGAAGTATTGTTCTGGATCTCTGCACAGTCCTTGGCTGAAACCTATTTTTATACTAATTATTTTTTTCTGTATTTTCCACTTACGTTCCATGCTTTTGGGTCTCCACGGTACCGGTCCATCTTCTAACCCGGTGGCCGTGCCTACGGCATTCAACGGTAAGGACCAGGCATAGGAGTAAAATCAGTGGTTTGGTCATATAAGGCATCTTGAAGGCGCAAATCCACAGGTGAGTCCCTTGAAAGCCCCTTTCAGTCGGTTCATTCCAGCAAGGCTCAGACGGCGGCGCATGGTTCTCAACGGAGGAGGGATGCGTCCTCGGTCATGGCATCAGACGCTCTCCCCGCGCGAGGCTGCAGGAGAGGAACGTGTGTGTGAGATCCCGTCAGCACTTATCCTCACGAGGGGGAGAGAGAGAGAGAGAGAGAGAGAGAGAGAGAGAGAGAGAGAGAGAGAGAGAGAGAGAGATGATGAGGGAGTGTGTGTGA
>JAPZDV010000007.1:21921976-21933687 GCA_029814665.1 Acanthurus lineatus
GCCTCCCGGACGCCTCCCTGGTGAGGTGTTCAGGGCACGTCCCACCGGCAGGAGACCCCGGGGCAGACCCAGGACACACTGGGAAGACTATGTCTCTCGGCTGGCCTGGGAACGTCTCGGGATCCCTTGGGAGGAGCTGGACGAAGTAGCTGGGGTGAGGGAAGTCTGGGCTTCCCTGCTTAGGCTGCTGCCCCCGCGACCCGAAGCAGAAGAAGGTGGATAGATGGATGGAAATAAATAACACAGCTGCTCCCTGTGGGGACAAATTTCCTTTAAATACCTAAACCTTGCAATGATTGATTTTTCAACTTGAGGTCAGAGTTTATCCAACATTTTCCACTAATAAATACAACATAATCTAAAGTGTTGATCATCTCTCAGCAGATTTTCAATACAAACTAATATTTTTTTTCCATTCAGATTACAAAGCTCCTTAGCTTGCCATTTTTAGTGCCTTCCAGCCCCCTACTGTGCTGGCTTTGCTCCCAGCATGCCTGTTGTCTTGCCACAGATTAAAAAGCCTTTGCTATAGTGAATCATCAACAGCTTCTATCAACAGATTTTAGAAAACATGGAGCACAGGCCAAAGGTCAAGAGCAGCATGTTGTATGTGGTCAGTGTTGTCTGACATGCAAAAACACAAGGTTCAGCCATGGGGGGAAAGAAACTAGCTTCATTTTATGTTGCATACTTTTTCTTATAGCACATACTCAGCTGACTCCTCAAAGTAATGTAAAACAACAGGACACACTACCTATTCATAGCATTGTACCTAGAACTTTGATTCATGATTGTTTTTGACACAGTTAACTGATAATACACAAGAAAAGTGAACTTAACAAGTCCCAACATGTTGGCTCATACTTTCTGTCTCAATAGGATAAATTAACAGCATCAGGCAATATTCAGTCAATAGTGATTTATAATATGGTAATGCAGTAATGTAGCAATAGTAATACATGAAGGCTCACCACTTCTTTTGAACAGAACACGTTCCAGCAACATGCAAAACTGGAAGAAAACACCTGAATGAGTAGAGTCTGTTTCATAGAGCTTTTAAAACAAAGTTACAAAGCATTGTGTTAAACATGAAAACAGCACGTTAGAAACTTTATAGCCAGGAAAAAATATTCATTTATAAGTGTTATAAGATAAAAAATATCAGGCGATCTCACCTTGGCCACTAAATCGATATGAGGAGCCTTTTAACCACGGGTGATTTTAATTGGTCAGTAAATAATTTGGCTTGAAATATTTTTTATTCATTTTTCATCTGCAGTAGAAGAAGATGGGAAATCAGGGAGGGTGAGAAGGAAGCCCCTTTTCAGCCAAACACGGACCAGGATTGTCAACCTCTGGCGGAAGTTTTAATTTTTGGTTACACGCAGGTATTGAACTCCAGTCACCTAACAAAAGGTTGTGTGTTTGGCCTTCAACTCTACTTGACTGGCAAACCTTTTAGGCCCTTAGATCATTCTTTGTACTGCACAGAGTTAAGAATTTGCTATGAGCATCTTATAATGACACATGCATTTAGATCCAATTTTAGAGGAAGCCTGGTGCATCTCATACAGACACAAAAGGGTAGTTTTAGAGTCTGTATGAGTCATCAAGGGGTGTGACAAAGCATCAGAATTTGACGCACTGGGAATGACAGCAGGCTGGCTATGATCCATGATTGGCCCACTAGATCAGGTCTCCTCTTGAACATCAAAAAGCTGTTTGTACTTTTTCAAAACAACCAGCAGAGGTGAGGTTATATTGAATGCTCATGTATGTGTGTGTATGTGTATGTATTTGTGTGTGTGTGGTGTGCATAATGTGTGTGTGTGTGGTGTGTGCATAATGTATGTGTGTGGTGTGCATAATGTGTGTGTGTGTGTGTGGTGTGCATAATGTGTACATCGTAAATTTGAAAGCCTTGCTTCAAAACAACATCTTTTCTGCCAGCAACTTAAACACCCTGGTGAGTTCACATGGCTGCAGGTAACAAACATACTCACACACTAACACACACACACTGACTCCCCTGTTGTGCAGCAGCAGGCTAGGTTATCGTCAGAAGTGATCTTTAGATCCTGTTCACTCTGACATCCTCTTCATCTCTCAAATCAGAGTCACCCTCTCAGGAGACACCTGCAGTATATTTAGGGTTAACTTTTATTGGGCTAATTTTACCTGCTGGGACATTTTGGTTTGTAACTTCAACACTAAAGCAAAGGATTACACAATTTCATGGCTGTGGCTCAGAAGGTAGAGAAGGTCAACTTAGAAGGTTGGTGGTTCGCAGGTAAAAGTGTCATTAGGTAAAACCTGAATCCAGACGGCTCTTCTATTGGTGTGTGAATGAGTGTGTATGGGTTCCCGATGAGAAGTTTGGCACTTGGTGAGAAGCCACCTGCAGTTTGTGTGCATGGGTGAATGCTGACTTGTGTTGCAAAGCAACAATGTTCAACATTGTTCTTAGAACTTAAATGCCAATCAAGCTCTCTCTTGTTCTCAAATTAAGTTTTTGATGGAAATGGGACTGCTTCAATAACACAAACTACATTTTCAGTGTGTATGCATTAATATTTTTCTCACACCTCCTGGCGTCCTACCAGATTTGTGTGGGTACTCATGATTAAAAAAAAAAAAATCCATTATTAATTCTGGGTGCAAAATCAGTCCAGGTGAATCCATAAATGCTCCATGTCATAACCCTCCTTGTCTGCAAAATCATCAGCATTTTGGACGGTTACTTTATCTTGCATCTTCAAGCCCTCTGATTTAAAATACATGGCCAGTGCACTTTGAGCAAGGCATTTAACATTGGTACTGACTCATATTGTCATTAAATACAGCTTGGCATCTTGTAGCAGTACCTGATGGTGCTTTTCAGGTTTTATCAGTTCTTTGATAGACTTCACAGGTGGGACTTGCTTGCTGCCAGTACCAGTCTGCAAAGCTCTCTCAGTTTTTTTCAAATAAATTGGTGTTGGCTGGTTATCCTCTTATTCTTCTTGAACAGTCTGTAACAACGCTCTAGAGTGCAGTGGTCTTGCTTAACAGCAACTGCAGTCATGTCTGGATTCATATTATTTAAAAAATTTCCAGTATGCATCAATGAGAAAGCCAGGTGGTTTATGAATTAGTCACTACTGATGTCTCCAAATGATACCCCAATACCAGTGTTCCCAGTGTAAACCAAATGTAAAACATCTCCAGTTTAATCTGTCTTTAAACAATTTTAAAAAGATCAAATTTCTGTGCAACAACAAAACATAAAAAAATTCAGAGATAAAGTACACTTTTCAATGGATTATGTGAGTGTCTCATATTAGAGTCCTGGATACATTAAAAGCACTGTAGGTGGATGCACTTGCTTCTCCTGTCTTTGGTGACTGCAAACAGATCGCTTACTGCAGTGATTTTGGAAGACATGACACTAATTTGGCAACTTGAAAGACCTCAAAGTCTAACTTTTAAAATCATCAATTTCAATTAAGTCCCCAAATAGCTTTACTTTCAAATCAATTACCTATTGCCCCTCAGCATGGACACATTTTTTTTTTAACAAATTACAGCGTTAGATAACCACTTTGAATACCCAATTTGTCAACCCAGCAAAATGAATTCAGGACTCTGATTCAACAAATATGATCAGCAAAAATAAAAAGGATGATTTGAAAGTATGCTAACCCTTGGGCTTTATTACCTGAACTACTCCTCATTTTCTTTGTCTTCCTCTCACTCCTCCTGCCCTGTCTCTCCCTTCTATGATGGCATCCATTGCACTAAAACAGAGGATCTCACTTGTGACCTTTGTATAAGCTCAATTAACTAACTAAACGGATATGCAGCATGTCATTTCCTATGTGAGATGTCAAAGTAAATAGTGGAACATCTAAGTTTAGCATCCTGAAAGGCAGCATATTCCATGAGAACACAAGAAACCGTACCCATGAAGATTGTGCCAGGAAAAGTGTGCACAGGTGCTTTGAAAAAAGTAGGTAAAAACAGCAGTGTAAAGCAGGAAATATTCTTGTAGTCATGGTGCAGTCATGGTGTCTCAAGTATTCCAGGTGTGCAAATGTTTGAGAAAAACTACACAAAAACTACTACTAAATTTGTAGATGGCAGTTCATTTCACATGTGCAACTCACAGAATTCATCTATTTATGCAAAGTATTGAGAATGTATGAATTTCCCTTAAAATCCCCAAACCTACTGGCATCTTATTTGCTCTTTACACCGATCCACATGTGCTGAAATAACAACATTCTACAACTATTATTTGCACAGAGCTTTCTTACTAGAGTAAGGCCTAAATTGTAAAATTTATCTTGGGATGTGGTGATAAAAATGATCAGGCACATTCTTCTGAGAGCAATGTTATTTCCTGACAAAAAACCTTGTGGATTCTGAAATAGTTTGTATGTAGACTTGGCCTAATGAAAAAGGCAGGCTTTCCCCAAACTGTCCAGCCATCAGTCTTTTTATGGATCAAAATGTTGTTTCAAGGGGACATTCTGACCTGTCTTTACATGTAAGCTAGTGTCTGTGTGAAACAGCTCTGAGGGCGGGTAAGTGCTGAGCTCAGGACGAGGACAGGCTGGAAATCCCAGATGGGGAGCGCTCAGGCAGCACAGGCCGGATTATGACTCTGAACATCAAATTGTCTTATGTAACACATTGTAGCGAAGACCACAGCCACCAGCAGCTGTTACGCAATCTACTGTTGACCTGGCAAGGAAGAGACATGCCTGCACATGTACACACAGACACTGACACAGACACAAATACACACATATAAAGGATAATAACAGGACAAATCTTAGACAAATAGTGTAGGTCTTCTGTATGCAGAATATAGAGCAGTTCTCACGGGTGTACAAAGCAGTGTCTTCATCATATACTGCATGCCAGTTACCAGTGATAAGAGAGACAGCACAGACAAGCGGAGACACACACATGCAAATATGTAAACTTAGATATATAATAAAAGACACTTAGACAAGCAAGTGCCAAAAAGGAATATGCACGGATCTTTCATGGAGTTATGATGACTTAATTTATAGGAACTAAATTGTTATACTGCTGCATTTAATTTAAAAAAATGAGGACACCAGAGGATACCTTGTGCATCTTTCTAAGACGGAGAAGACACTGACGAAACGTCTGCATTTGATGACTTGGGGAAGAAAAAAAGAACAGTTAAACCCATCACCCATCGTTGTACCTACAGAAATTGCTGATATCTATTCCTAAGAATTTCTTTGCATTGAATTGGAAGACTTTACCAGTATCGATAAGAGCTACCTCACAGAAGGGACACTATGGAGGCAAATGACTTTGAGTAGCTAAAATGGCCCTAAATGGTATCAATAAATTTATTTTAATTTAAAAAAAAAACATGCAGATTAAAGCTTTAAGCTCCAGAACAGTTGGTATGTGGGATATATACGAGGATTTCATCTGAAAACATTTCATATGTAATATATTTATGCGATTTAGGTCAGTCACAAAATAAATAAATTTCACTTCATTCAAAATGTGAGTGACATCAGGGAAGTACTTAACAAAATGCTTGTTTATGAGTGAGGACAGTATTGTTGTGTGGTAATATCTACCCAGACAGCTCCACAGTGTGCAGATGAAGCATGTAAGCTACGACTGAGCCTGCAATCTGCTCATAATGCTACTGATGTACCTGCAATTTGGGTTCATTACTAAAATTAGAATCAGGTTTATTTTCAACTAGCTCTGAATTTACAGAAGTTCAGGGGGTTGTTAGAGGAAAGGTTTGTCATGCAACTAACTCTTTAGACCAATCAAGGCATCACTTATTTCAGAACTGATCATGTAATGGATTTTTAACCTATGATGACAGAGCCTAAAAGTGGCCATTTTATACTTGCTTAGATGAAGGCCACACTGGCTGAAATGTGTAGGCATGTTTCAATTGTTGTAATTATACAGCCATTTGGAATTAAAGGCTTTTTAGCTCATCATCCTCTTGAGTGCCTCTGACTTTTGCAAAAATTCAGAACCATTAAGATTCCTCTACAGCAGAGCACCAGAGGGACATCTTTTTTACACTCGAGCAGCACTCTTTCTGTGTTATATATTTTCAACTAGTTTTTAAAATACATGAATTTGCAATGGTATTTTTGTGCGTAACAAAAATGTAGTGGGAGAAACAAACAAACAAAAAAAAAACAAGCTGATGAGGTCTGCTGTAGAATTTGGAATGAGAATTTGGTGCTGGTAGGGTGCAGTGCCAAAAGAGAGTGCCTTTCAAAGTTTGTGTCTGAAGTATGAAAGGTTGGCCAATATCTTTCTATCATAACTCATTGTCAGATGCACAGGTCCTGCAAGGGTAGTTTAAGGATAAAATGGACAACCATACTGACAGCTTTGTCTTCAGAACTGTGACTCTGAAGGTAAAGTGCAGGGGGTTCTGGAGTGGATCTGTGGATGGTACTGAGGTGGGGCAGCACCAAGCACGTAAGGTCTGAATTTCACTGAAGTAAGACAGACAGCTGTAGTAACTAAGTTTTGTTGTATTTTTTTGAAAGAGGAACGAGGGGGTGGAGGTTTTGAAGCAGGCTGGCATACAACATGACTACGGTGAGGTAGAAAACATGTGTGCTAACACCAGGCTCAGCTCATCACTGTGATGTCATTGTTCTTGTGGAGTAGAAAACTTTAAAGTGAGCTGAGTGATTTGCTCTGAAAAGTTGGAAGCCTGCCAGCTGCAGCTCAAAATTCGAGATTCAAGATTCACACAGCCAAGTTTCATGGAAGCACCAAACAAAAGATGAAAAAAGATTTTAGTTTTTCTTAATTGCTTGATGAAGTTCTTTCAGCTTTGTTTCACAGTGAACACATAACTAAGGGGTGTTTCACACCTGCCTGTTTTTTTTTAAACAACTGGACCATGGTACTCCTAAAAAGTCCAGAGTTGGTCCAAGTGATTGATGGTTCACTTGCTTCAAGTGAGAATGCGGTTCAACTAAATTTAGGACCTAATATAGGATCAAACCCAAACACAGTGCCTTGTGTGTTGAAAACGGCTGCAGGGTGATAATAAATTACACCAAAACATCTAAAAGTAGCCATACGTTCTCCATCAGTACAGTGTTTTATATGCCATTTGAATAGTCTGAAGTTATTCTACATTATTCACACATCTTGAGATGTGCTCATACTCCACTGTTCTGATTGAATTGCAATACAAAATCATTACTGTTACAGCTACTAAAGCAGTTGAAATACACAGATGTGGCTCCATTGTTGTTGAATGACAGAGGTTATTTTCTCATGCAAATTTTTTGACTAATACATGAACGACCTGTACAATAGCATTTAATTTGTTTACAAATTTGGGTTAGCTTAACATAGGACAGTGTGAACACTAACTGGATCAAAATAAAATACAACAATGTATCATTTTTGTAGACGAAGACTCTGATTTATTATTTAACACCAGTTTCACCTGCAGATGGCAGAACTTTAACACACAAAGAAGATTCCCAAAGCAAGACATTTCTTTTGGACATAAGAGACTGATAAAAGAAGTTTAACTTATCACCATAAGCTGTAAATATAAACCTTTTGAAACTGAACAACCACATTTCAAAACAGGAAAAAGGAAAAATTAGGACTAAACTGAAAAGAAAATTCACTCTTACTTGGATTAGTGTAGCAACATAAAAGCGTCTTTTACAAGAATGTCCAGTAATACCATGGATGCCAAAACAAAAGTGCTGTAGTTGATTGTCTGAAGTTTATAAGTTTCTGCTATAGCGAAACACAGAATTAATATATTAGTGACTTCACAGAATTCAAAACAAAACAAGGCAAAGCACACCAACACAAAGAGGCAGCCATCTACTGTGCCATCTTTAGTAGAATTCTTTTTTTCCAAAAATACAGTTTCTCAGCAGACATTGAAAAGAAACACTTAAATAAGAACTTTTTGTTACTTTCAGGAGGACTCTTTATGGTAAGATAACACACTTTGTGAATAAAGCTCCTGATGTTCATAAAACTGTAACAAACTATCCCAAAAAACTGAATATTTCCTGCTTATGAGTTTCTCAATGTACCCTTGACTTTGAGCCCAGATACTCAAACTCAAATTTGACTGCATTATAAAATTGATTTACTAGGTTAACTCCTACAGCCCATAATGACAGGTGGGGAAGTGCAGACTGACAGGTAAATGGAGAGATTCACCTTCACACATCGTTCCCTTCACCTTCCCTGGATTAAAAGGTTGACAGAAAAAAGGCCCCATTAAGTCGGAGCAATTTGCAAGCCAGCACAGCACTACTGACTGGCCTCTAAACGTCAGACATTATGAGTGGCTCCTAATGCTATTTTGTAGAAGAATGAGGACTTTCTTTAGTGTATTTAAAAAAATACATAAAAAGCTTACCTAGCTTTTTCTAGTCAAACATACCAGCAGGCCACTACCTAGACCTCCCTTTTTATTATCACAACCCACAATGAAACAGAGAAAGATATTGGTAAATCACAATAACACTAGTAGAAGACCGAGTAAGGACAAAGAGCCGAGGAAGGCTATGGATTTTGATTGAAAACTCAAGGACATCTAACTAATGGGCCTTGTGGTGATGATATTTTTTTAAAACTGTTTCAAGGTCAAGAATTAACTTAAATCTTGATGTCTAAGCCAACAAGAATAAGTCTTTCAAGTGCTTTAAGAAAGGAAATTGACATTTCTATGACAACTTGGCATCTCATCTGCTGACGATCATTTGGATATTTAAGAACTCCAAACAAAGCTATTATTTTACAATCTATGCTCTAAATTGTTTTGTGTACTACAAAAAGGTATACTGTGGCAGTTGCTTTGTCATTTTCAAAATCAGCCTTCTGCTCACTATTAATGACAGTTTATGATTTAAATTTAATTTATATTACCTCAGGATAACTCTCACCAATAACTCAAAATAGCCCTGCAACAGTGTCTGTGGTACAAGAAAGTATAGGAAAATTAAAATAGGAATAGAGAAATCACTTAAGGGTGTCTGATAGCAATTTTCAACTCCCACACACACATACACGCACACCCACACACACATGCAAGCACATGCGCACACACACACACACATACCAGCGGTCTGTACCAGAATGCAGGTTTAACAAACTCTTGAGTGTGTCTACTCTGGGAAAAGAGTGTGTGTGGTGAATGTAAAAAATCCACCATCAATGGATCTCCAAAACTATGATTCACCATGGCAACAGGGCAGACACTCCATTGTATTCCAGAGATGTAATGCATGTGTATGAGGACTTTGCTTATTTCTCTTTAAACACACACACCAGCAGTTAAAGATCCTGAGTGATGGGCTCAAAAGTAAACACTACTGAGTTTGACTGAGCACAGTCCACTCATTCATTATTTATCATTCTTGAATTGACTTGAAATATGAAGTGCTGAAATCGAGTGGTATATTACACATCAAATTTATTTATCAAATATATTTGTTTAGTTGTAACGTAATAGGAATGAGAGGAGCAAGAGACAAATACAAATATATGGTTCACACAGATAAAACTATTTAATCCAGCTTTACAGTCTTCAGCTGCACACAATCATGCTTCACATAATCTTCAGTGCAGTTATTATGGTAAAGCAGTTTTGTTTCACAACAAAAAAATAAAAGAGAAGTTTACAGGAATAAATGTAGCAGATGTCAAGACAATAACTAAAATTAAACATTAACGGATAATAGCCAACCATATGATTGTAATCAGGTTATTAAAATAACATTAACTATGAAATTAAGGTAGAATATAATACATGTATCCCAAAGCAGCAGTTGGTGGGTTGAAGCAGTTCCTGTCTAAAGAAGAAGGAGAACATTTTAATAAAAATTAAAGAGCAGGCAGGGATTTGATAAATCTAGGAATATAACCGATGGCCTTAGTAATTTCAGACTGAGATGACTACCACTGTGGGCCACGAAGGATTTAATTTGTCATCTATTTGACATTATGAGATGAGGAAAAAACGACATGGACCACACAGGAGCATTATGGATATACAGATTTGGGTTGCTTCTTAAACGTGACCTCTATGCCAAATGGCACAAACTGTTAAGGAGATATGATTTTTTTGTATATACTCTTTGTTTGTGTTGCTGATATGAAGGCATATTTATTACTGCGAATGAAAGCTAAACAGTTTAGAGGATGAAGAAGTAAAAACAGAGACAGATGACAGGCAACAAGATAAAACATACCGTAACCTTGAATAAAACTTGTTATACCTTTGAGTTTGTACATGTTTGAAAACATCTTAAACAGTGTGTTACATATCTCAAGAAATTACACAGCAAACTTATAGTCCTTTTCAGACATTTTAATGTAAAATATTTATAGATTTATTTACATATTTTACATTTAAAACAAAAGTTAAAATGTTAGACAGTAATTCTCAGCACTTCATTTTAGGGGTTTGCTGAAGGCTGACACGAATGACAACTTTGCTATGAAGATGTGACATGACACTTATCATGAACACTAAGTAGTTTTATTAATGTTTAAGACCGTAGGGAGTACTGAAGATTTTTTTGCCAGTTAATGAAAACATGAAATTGTTTGGGATGTTTTTTTAATGACAAATTCCCAAAAGACATAACTGGTCAGTGCCTTTGCTCATACACTTGACATTACCCAAAAAAACACAATCTACCATTAACATGTCAAAGCAAGCCTTCAAAATTCTTTTGTAATTTTGTCAAGACTTATCTTATGAAACCCTTCTAAAGTTGTGTAACTGGGACTCATTAAATGTTTTTACCCTTTTGAGTACGACTTATTAAAAAGCAGAACAATTTTTTACATATTATTTTTAACCTCTTGGGAAATGCAAAGTGATGTTTCTGTTTTTTGTTTTTCTCTTTTTTTAAATAATTTTAAGCAAGTTACATTAATTTCTGGTACACTACAGTTGATGGCTCTGTATTGGGAAATGTACAAACATCCACTTAAGTGGCTAATAAACAATCATACCAAAAACCAAAACCTATGCATGCACAAGCAAATTATTTGGGTGCATTATTCTCCATTCTCAAACTGTTCTCCAGCTGCAGCTCTGATGATCAGTGTAAATACTGTGTAGGGTTGTGTTTGCCTGGTGAACTAGCACTGGTCACTATAGATGTGTACATTGTGTGTCTTACTATGCATGTGCAATTTTTAAAAAAGATAAGAAAGATATGAGATGGCTCAATTGTAAGTTACTTCCATCATTGGCTCTGGAAAAAAATGTGTTTAATTAAGAGTGGTATTGATAGCAGCTTTACAAAACAAGTTTTAAAATCTGTTCAAAGCGCTAAGCTGTCAACTGTGCTACTGCAAGTTCCATGAAAAAAAAATGTTGGCACAATATTATACTGTGTCAGCAGTATAAAACACAATATTATAATTGTCTAACCAAGGGGCAAACTCCCCACTTCCGCAATGAAGCCAACCAGGAAGTACAAAAATTTGCAATTCCTCAACTGACCGCTTGAGGCTGGCTCCAAAAGGGAGCAAATTCCCATTGGAGCCCATGTTAAAGTGGCCAACTTTACAGCAGAAATAAACATATTTACAGCCTGGTTCAAAAAACGGTTTTTTGTCTACAGCTTCTCTACCATCTCATGAAAACTCTGAGGGGGGTGAATTTTTTTCTAACTCATTTGTTTATT
>JAPZDV010000007.1:21938543-22001762 GCA_029814665.1 Acanthurus lineatus
GCGCCGTTAAAAGGAGTTTGAGTTAATGCATTATTAACATGTTAACTTCTACAGCCCTAATATATTTATGTACATATAAAACAACTGGTCATTCATTTCATATTTACATTTATTAATTAAACGATGAACCTCCCTACTACTGTAGCCGCACTAGTGACAATGTTTGCTGACAAACACACATCTGCAGGACAATCTACTGAATAAATTTACCTGACAGCCCGCCTTACTTACAATTACATTTTTATACAAACACAGCTGTCAACAACACTACTTAAAGTTTTACAGCTGAGTGCAATTTGCCCTTGTTTGAAGTGATACTTTTGGCAATCTGCTCAAAACCTTGTAATCACCTAAAGGATGCTCTGCAGGACAGTCTATATGTAACCTGAACACATGGGGTAAGTGGGTCTGATGAAGGCCACTGTCAGTGATGAGCTTTCATTAGGCTGCTTTCTTTTTCCTTTTCAGAAGTGGTTTTCAACATGACTGTTATGCAAGTGTCTCTAGAACACAGCTACCTATTTTTCTGCTTACTTGGCTTAGGCCCTGTGAAAAAAGATAATAATAGCAGAAAAACATTTTTTTAAAATGGAAGGTCTACTTTGGCAATTTCAACATATTCCATGGACTATGGAGTAAACTCTCTTCAGCTGCTAATCCATTCCATCATCATGGGGTACAGAAGTCTAGATTAGTCCTGGAGTTAAAAGAATCTAAAGACACAAGAGTGAGACTCAGTGGAGACAAACTCCAGGCCTTGCCTGCTTAGGGCACTAGTTGTTTGTCAAAGAGAAAAACTGTCCCCTCTGCAAAGCAATCAATGTCAGTTTTCACCACTTGTATATTGTCCCTTGGTCTGCTGCTGCAAAGACTGTCATTCTCACTGAGCTCACCCATCACTTGAGAGGAGGGAATGCAGGCTGCCCGCAAGAGGGCAAAATACTCAGACCTGACTGTATCTGCCCCATTTCTTCAGCATCATCCTCAGTATGTCTGCTCTGGAACTGAGGTGCAACCAGGACTGAGGCCTGAAGAGCAACAAAATACCTTGCTGAGAACGGATAAGGTTTGGGGTCAGGTCAGTTAGAATGGGCAGGTGAAGGGAGGTGGCAGGAAGATGTTGTTGCCACTGCTCCACCACCATGAGATGTTAATAAGTAAAAGGAGTTGAGCATCAGTGAGGGGTGGCCCCTGGCTGATGACCCTACAGCTCACCCAATGGCATCATGGGAGGTGCGGAAATGTGCTGCTGGCGATAAAACCTACCTGTACAAGATAATTGCCATAAGACAAGATTAAAGCAGTTGAATTAAAGCGGAGACTGTGGCCAATCAACATGTATAACTGTAGAGTTAACCAAGTTGGTTGACAAAGCCCAAAAATTGGAAGTGTGTTGCAGCCGCAGTGAACAAGGCAAAAAATACAGAGCTGTAACAGATATTAAAAGAGAAGCTTAAAGCACAAGGGAAAATTAGAATAGTCTACGTACTAACAGCAGTCTGCTCCCGATTCTTTACATCTTAAATTAATAAGTTCTCTCTCATTATTCACAAAGCTCATAGAAAGCTTAACACAGACTTGGATTTATATGCATCTCAGACTGCAGCACCTCATAACAGACAAGAAAGTCTCCTGTCAAGTTCAGACTTTGCTTGGGGATCAAATCATTTCCATTTTCATTTTTCAAGTAGGATTTTATGATTTATTTTTACGGGTTTTTCTGTTCAAGTCATACGTATAATCAAAGGTTCATACATATTATCAAAAGTGATCGCAAGTCCATTTAAAAACTACATATATATCATAATGATATATATATGTTGTTTTAAAAGGGTTATTTCTCCTATTAATTTTTTCCTATTTCTCAAATTATTTAATAAATTTAATTGTTTTTTATGTGGACAGAAGGGAAACAGATTATAGATCTGTATGAGGAACAAAGCTGCCAGCTTTTGAAACTAAACATACTACATAATGTCATACACACAATAAGTGTTATTCTTTATTACAACTAGAAGACACCTTAGTCCCATGGTCATCAGTCTACTTAAGGTAAAAGTCTAACTTTACTCCATCTCAATAGCATAAATAGCTTTTTTTTTAATATTAAATTTTTTTAAATATATATTTCTGGTAACTTTTATGTCTATAACTCTAAGAGAGTTCCTGAGGTCTCTCATGGCCGGTCTCTCATGAGCCAGCACTGTCTGGCAGGAGAGAGGGAATGTTGCAAAAAATGTTTTTTGCCATGCTTAACACTACATTTTCTAAAGCTATATGCAATACTCAAATTATTTTGGCAGATGTTTTTTCTCTTTTTGCAGGTACAATAAAACAACGATTTTTACATCTATCATGGGAAAACAACTAGAATGAAAGCTGACACTGATTTTGTTTACAATCCTTTTTAATGCATTATATTTGTGGGCACTTGTCAATGTGATAATGAATTGCCTTTTTTTTACGATATTTTGTCTCTATCCACATGAGACTTGTCTCCTTGACCCTGGTTGCTTTTCATTTTGTTTCCAATTTCTCTGAATTTCTACATTTTTACATGGCTTACCTTCAAATGGACAGATTTAAGAAATAAAGTGCATGTTTCTAAAGAAGATTAAATAATTCTTTTTTTTGCATAAATAAATAGGCAGGTGTTTTGTCTGAGTGCTGACATTTTTAGGTGTTGCAGAAGTTCTATGAATTTTGTCGAAAGTTATAAAGAGCCACTTAGGGCTAATGTGTAAATGGGTGACTGTAGCTGAGGAAGCTGAGCAGCTTGTACGCTTATCAGAGGGTCAGTGGGTCCATCCCCAACTCCTCCAGTCTGAACGTAAAAGTGTCCCAGGGCAAAAAAATGAGCCCCAAATTGCTTCAAATGGCATTTCTGTTGCTGTGTAAATGTGTGAATGAATTTCTGATTGTTAGGACTGTGTAAAGAAGCAACCAGTGATTAGTGTGTGAATATGTGTGTGAACAGGTAAATACTGACTTGTGTTGTAAAGAACTCTGTTCAGGCGAAAGATTAGAAAGGTGTTGTATACATGCAGTCCATTTTACTTAATGTTTAAAGTTACTTTTCACCTGCATTTCACCACAAGTGGGGGTGAGTGTGACTTGACTAATGTCTCTTACTTTTGTCTCTTCAGAGCATCTTGTATTATATTGTATCATATTGGTAATATGATGATATAAAATGACTTTAAGCACCTAATTCACCCAATGCAAAACATTGTTCCCATGTGTTGTCATGGAAACAGCATTTATAATGTTTAAGTTGAAAAAGCACATATGAAAAGTAAAGATTTACTGAGAGAGCAAGCTGTCGAGGACACTGCAGCAAACTGCTCTGCATCCTTCTTCAGCAGATTGACTGTGGAGTCAGTCTGTGGAGAAAAATACAGTACCAGGATAAGGTTTTGTTAAAGGCTTTGCCCTTTGATTCTGAGCCAGAGAAACTGTGCTGTTGATGGTTAAAAACTCTGTATAATTATCCAACAAAAAAACATTATTCAAGTTTGAAATAGTGCACAAGCATAAGATCATGTCAAAAACAGTCTATAATTGATGTGCATCTGTATTATTATTCATTCGTTGACTCCTCTACTGAGCAGCTAGTTCTGTCTTTCAAACATTTTGTCCACTACATGTAAATTTACCACTAATATTATTCTCAACAGAGATGTTCATTACATGAAATAATACATTATGTCCTAAAAGAGATTAGATTCTATGATTTCACTGTCTATATTATCACTAAGTGTTGAGATTTATTTACATTTTCTTTCTTTTTTAAATCAATCAGTCACCTCTCAAAATGATACATCATACCTAGCAATGTTCTCTGAGTATTCTTAAGCCAGAACTCCTTGTTAAAATTTTTTAGACCAAGTTGGGAGTACTCACTGAATCTCTTTGAATATAGGCACTGATCTTAACAACTATTTTCCAAAATCTGGGCTTCCTTTCTGTGGCAAATTACAAGATCATTTGTCAGTAGACACCTCATTCGTCTAGATACTTTTACTAACTCACTAAGATATTTGCAGCCACAGCCGTCTGTTTTTTTGCCCTGATTACAGCATAACAACAGCTGATTTCAGTCACTGATAACACTGTCTCTTCCTTGAATGACAAACAAACATTTGTTGTTCTTGTAAATAATCTCCAAAAAGCATCTAATATTGCCAACTGAAAAATCTGACAACAAAAACAATAGTCTAATGATCCAGATGATGCTTTGTTTATGGTTACACTTTTTAATTTACAGTAAAAACTTAGATTATGTTGCTGATGTGACTCAAGATAAGGCCTCTTACCACCAAATATGGCTTTCCATAGGAGTCTATCCTTGGTCAGTTATTGTGTAACACATAAATTCTTTGTAATCAATACCTCATTGTTTTTTGTTTTTTTTTTTCCTTTTGTTGATCTCAAAATTGATACATGCTCTCACCATACCAGCCCAGGCCCTCACTCATCTTTAATCTGCCTTTGAAGCTTTCCAGTTGGCACTTACATTACTCTGGCTGCGATGTAGTAGTAATACCTAAAAACCTGGCTGGAAAGCAGGGAGTATGGTTGGTGTAAGGTTTATATTGAACAATTGATCAAAACTTATAAATTAAACTAGAATTTTGTATACTATTAAAAAACATTTGTCTTCTTCCAACTGTAAAACTATTGTGCAGTCATCCTTCATTTCTGTCCTTGACTGTTGAAACATTCTGTATTGTCATGCTGCTCATCAACACTTCAGCAGTTAAACCCATCATCGTCTTCACAGTGAATTGTGCTGAATTGCGCATCTGCATCTCACAGCTGGCTGGACCTCCTTACATTAAAGAAGAAATATCCATCTCATATTTTAATTTTAGAAAGCTAATGTTGAAGCTCCCAAACTACCTTAAATCTCTTTCAGACTAAAATCTAGTGAGTATATGATACAGCAGTGATGTTGACAGAACTAGGTTCAAGTAGTCTATAACTTTTCAATGGAATGGACTTCCAAAGGTTCTTAAAACTAGAGCTTTGCATCCCAATTGGGGATTTTGCAGCTTTATTATCTGATGTATTTAATGTTTCCTCCAAGTGTCTCTTTTGTACATTATGTGGCCGTGCTGCTTCTGTTTGCTTGTCATGCTGTTGATTGTGAATGTTAATTGTTCTCAGGCCTCTTTTGTAAAAGAGATCTAAATCTCAGGAGACTGTTTGATGAAACACAATTCAATAAAAAAATGAAAAAATAAATGCTTAATAAATAACCAGAGAGAGTGCAATAAAAAAATACCAATACACTTTCTTGTCATCTCTTCAGTTTTCAGCTCATCTGATTTTAATTGCACTATTTTTTATGTCATTTACCTCACCCTTTAGGACAAAAGACAAAAATAAAACTGATTCCACACAGCTGTCATGGGGTACTTATCCCTTATTTCTACAGTTTTTCTCTAGTTACCCATCCCCTAATGTTTTTCATTTATTATTCACTCTCTTCCTGTCTTGGTGTGTTGTCTGTCTAAAAGAAGATAGGCTGTTCCTATCCTCCACTCACCTTTGGCCCTTTATCACCACCTCTTGTGTGATCTGGGGCTCATTCATCTAATCCAAGAGTGTTCATCTCCTCACTCCTCGGAGGAGACTGGGCTGAGCTTAGCTTACTCCTGCTAAATGACCTCTTTGGGTGAGTGTCTGTACTGCCAATAGCCAATCTGTAGCCAATCTGTAGTCTGTAGCCAATCTGCTTGTTCCCTTTTTTACTGTCATGCACAGCCAAAAGTCATGACAAGCTTGTAGGATTATGGGTTTTAGGTAAGCCAAACAATTTTTTTAGCCCCATCTAAAAAACACTTGTTTAAGTCACATACTGTCTTAATGGGTTCACCTTTATTCTCCTAGCTCTTGATAAAGAATTGACCTGTCTGGTAATCACAGAGTCTCTTCACCTGAATATCATCTGTACACACATCTTTCTCTCATTTGCTTTCAAAATAAATATACAGTATGTGCTAGGAATATTAAGATCTTAATGAAACGAGGCTGTTTTACTGTTTTAGCCTCTTTTGTCCACATGAGCTACAAAATCAATGCAAGATTCAAAGATTCCTCATGCCTGCTTTGAGTTACTTTTTGTGTAAACTGTACCTGTAGGAGAGGTGTTAATACAGTTTGCTTTTAACTCTTAATAAGTTTTTATCCCTTACAATAAGATGCATACACTTGTACTACCTTTTTTTAAATTTATTTATTAATTTATTTGCATCTAAACTCTGATAAAAGGCAGGTTGTCAGTGTGTCCAAGGTCTGTTGGCACTCTGTTATTCTATTTCAGACGTACCTCCATATGACAAAGCAGAATAATGACTAAAACTACTGTACAGGTGTGGTTTTCAAATAGCATTTGCAACTTACATTTACAGATGAATTAGCAGCCCACAGTGCAGTAAAGTGCTCCGGTTCTAAAGTTCTCAAGTCAGTATATAAGAGACCTGCGCTGACACTGACCTGACAGACTGCAGACTTTTTTAATGCTAATAAGTGCAAGAAAATATAACATACACTTAACAATGTTTTAAAACTACATTAAACTGCTTCCTGCTTTAGAGCATGAGTATTTATTGGTGTAGATTAAGAAAGACAGAAAACTAGAGACCGAATTGTGCACAAGAAAAAAGACAAACTACTTTTATTTAATGTGGACATGACTGATGAAATGTTTTGGCAACAGATGGTTTCCTTCAAGTCAAAGTGAAGAACTCAATTCACCGTCATTCTAAAGACAGCGAATGATGAAACATAAAGTATAATCTTATAAATCAGTTTGATTAAAGACTTCATGAGAAAGATAAAAGACTGAGTTGGCCACTCTAATTTCATTGTCACTTGGATATTACGAGGAGGTCCATCTGATCTGCTGCTGTTTGTGATGGAGACTGTGACTTGAAACATCTATACTGGAATTTTTAAGTCTGAGGACACTTTGACAGTCTGTTTACATACCGTTTTTTCAAATAACAGACACAGTATATTACTCATATGCAAAATTACCTTTACTTTTATTAGAAAGCAGTTTTTGGCTGCTCTATTATATCTGTGCATCCAGTGTCAAGAGAATCAATGTAGTAATCTCATTGTGTGTTTGAACTGAAATGCATTTCCTGTTCTTTAACAGTGTGTTTGTTTGTTTCCAGTGTCTGAGAACATAATTGACAACAACGGTTCAACAATGAAGGACTTCAGCTTTAAAAGTACATCATCAGACTGTTACAGGCATCAAAATATTAACAGAGAAAATTCTATCAGACTTCAAAGCGACTCCTTAACCAGACAGCTAGACTAAACATGTGCTCAGTCAAAAAGGATCATCTAAGCAATGGGGGTAGACAGCAAAAATGTTGAAATGTTGAAGTATGCTACATCATTCAGGACATCAAAAGGATGAAGCCTCTCTCCTGCTGGGCAGCTCAGATGAGTCTCACTGACCATCACTGTGTAATAAGTTATCCATCTCTACATATATTTCACATATGGATGTTTTCTATCTTGTCAAGCATATTAATGTTGCATCTTTTGTACTGTTGTGATTGTGGGTTTTGATCACATTTAGAAACTAACCCCTGCCACAAACAAACCACTAACTATGATCTGCTCCAAAAGAGCAGTGTCAGTTCAGATACTAATAGCAGCAATGGCATACAAACCACTGCTGTTAGTAGCAAGATAAGTCAACCCGGGAGCACAGAATCAGATTCAGATCCCTGATGCCAGTATAAAATATGGAGGGAGAAACAAAGCCATTCACTCTATCTATAGTCAGTGAATAAGTACCCTTCAGAGAGGCACTGAAGCCTCCAGAAGCCCCCAGGAGCTGACCTGCCTGCTCGGTCATATGAAGTACAACAGCAGTAGAAAATTCACACAAACCCTCTGAGTTGGATGAGAATAATCTTTATTGGTGCTGAAATGCAGGGCTAGTTTTTAACATAAATGTAAATGTACTGAAAATGGACTGACCTTTCCTCTCAAAGCTTTCCTTGCGGAGAAAGCAGACCATTGCCAGGAACTTGGTGACCTCTTTCAGGTACATGACTGTAGTGTTGTTCAGGTGGATGATGGCCATAGACTCTTCATCATAAGGTAAACCACCCTCACTGTCAGTAAGACTGTAAAGAAAATGAGAAGAGCAAACTAACCTTAACTCCAGTGAGGAAAAAAATGCATCATCTGACACACAATACCGGCCCTGTTCCAGGAGGGACTTCCAATAAAGTAGCAGTTTCAGTTGTTTTAGGAAACACTCAGGCAAAAATTCTTTAAAAAAAACAAATAAAAAACAAAGATTGTACAGCTTTTATGACTGTTTAACTTGGACAGACATGACAAAAAAAACAAAGTGAGTAATTCATTAAGGATGAAATGCAGCCACAACACATCTGCCAAGCACAGAGCATCTCAGTGCTTCAGTGCTACTTGCACATATTTAAAATGGGTAATATGCACAACACCTGAGGGAAAAATGTACCTGTTCTATGCAAACAAGCCATGCAAAACCTAACAAACACCATCACTAATAGCCATATGCAGTTGGAGTGAGTTAGTGGTCAGTGCAGTGCATTAAAATGGGTGTCATATGAAGTCCCATCATGAAAAAATTTTCATATTTATCATCCTTACTGTGCATGTGTTAATAAAACAATTGATCTTTCTCATAGCTTCTCTTTTCAATTAAAACTGAGCTTAGGCTAATGTTGATCTGTTCTGCCGTTATTTCTTTTTTCTCATTTCTCTTCCTCTCTTGCTCTCTCTCACTCTTTGTCTAATTCCTCATATCTGATTGGGAATGTTTACTGTTTTGCTACAATCTCTATCAGTCTGTATTATATTTGCTGTACTCCTTTCTGTTGCTGTCAGCTGTCATTTCAGCATGTCTGTTATACTTTGCCAAACAGATGACAGCAATTAGACACAAAGCTTTATGACCCTGTCTGCACTGAAATTTCATTAGCACAATATCTTTTGCAAATCGTACCATGAGCCGGGGCAGATTGCAAATAATGCACAATTCATGGTGCTATTAGCAGCCACAATCCATTCTATGTGAATTCACCCCTCCGTGCACCTCTCACAGTGCTATTACAGCCTCTTGTTTTGGACAAGTTCAAAGAAAGCACACAGGGATTGCTCTTCAGAGAAAAAAAGATGTAGCCAACAAGAGAAATTTCAAGATGTAGAGAGTGAAGTGGAAAAGAAGGAGACAGTGTGCTAAAGGCAGTGATGGGAACAGAAGGGGGCAGAGAGAGAAGTCTGAGAATTCAAACAAAATGCAAAGCATGACATAGAAAAACTGAGCAGTGGACACGACAGAACATGCTTTTCTTTCTTTGTTTTTTTCATAATTGTGTAAAAGATGTAAAAGACAGACACACTATCAAGTTTTTCAAGTTTTCTTCATCTGAGAAATATGAATTTTGTCCTCATGGTTCATTTTAGTGTCTTTCCCTTGTTTAATGGCACATTTGGTGAGGTAACTGGGCTCATTTTAGCATAACATGCATTTCAATTTACAAGAAAATAATCAACTGGGTAAAGCACAAGCTAGTACGTACAGCTATTAAGACTGACGGTGAAGGGTAGACATGGGGAAGTGTGTGAGACAAACAACCAAAGAAAACATGGAAAAACATCTTACAGAGTTGATGTGATAGGAGCCAATTTTGAAAAGTAGACACGTCAACAGTCTATGCATGAAGTTTAATTCATCCACAGTTGTTCATGATGCAAACAGTCTCAGACAGCTGTATTGCCCACTGTCATACGTGCTAATAAACATGTGTTTTGACACGTCAGTTCATTCTTCAACAACCAATGTTACATAAATGTTTTAATGCTTTTCTTGTGTTAATGTCAAAATATATGAAGACAGGCAATACATTTCTGCACTCCACAGCATCAGCTTCTTCTATTATCCAACTTGTACAATAAAAACTGAACAAGGAAAAAGGGAAACATAGGCAGCTTGCCTCCAATGTAAAAGTTTTTGAGGCATGTTTGCCACACCTGTCAATTTAAGTGGACTAATTAAAGTAGCCTAAATAATTACCATGGTCCATAACTGTTTATGGGCCTACTGTTATATATCTGTCACTTTTCCTCAACTAAACAAGAATAAATTGCCGACTGGAGGACACTCTGTATTTATCATAGAGTACTCTGTATATAACTGTGTTATGTAAAGATTTATTTGTATATTAATAACCCTTTAGGATTAAAGCTACTTCATTTGTTACCCTGGATGAAAGTTATAGGCTATGTGTAGTGCTGCAACCTGTGATGAGTCTCACTGGTAGAAAGTACTGATTTGCCTTGAACTTTGACTTGTCTGCTGGCTCTTTTATAACGACAATAAGGCCACTTAACTACAAGTCCTTCTTAATCCTCTGGCCAGTATAATAAAACAAAATGAATGCAGCAGTAAGTAAAGAGCCATACTGCAGAATCTGATGTGACTGCCTGACCCAAGTACCTCATAGGCACTTTATTCTTGTGAGGGGTGGCTACCCTTTATTTGAATTGAGATAGACAATCACATGTGTAATAAGCTTACAACATAAATATTACAATGTATATAAATAACAAAAACTTTAAAGTTTGTTTAAGGTTGTGCAATAATTTTATGAGAGCAAAATAAGATTTGCCAGCTCTTTGAAATTTTTAATTTATTTGTTGTGTTTTAGGTGAGCCAGTGTGGGCCATTCAGGTGTAACTCTTAATCCTCTAGCAGCTTTTGAGCACCTGGAAAGCTGGCTAACTCTCTGAAGTAGCCCAAGTAAGTCCACCACTGTTCATCAGCGACCTCTTTGCTTTTCGACTAAATACTCCCTAGTCAGCAACACACCTTCTAGGAAGCCTACTCTGGTCACCGGGAGCTCAGTTTTAAGAAATGTGAGATGACTGTCCTTCAAATTTATTCCAGTTTATTCTTGGACTAAAATTATCACCACCTCAAGTTAAAACCATATGTTTTCACATATATTCCTCTGGAAGAGAACCACTATCAGTCCTCTTAAAGTGAACCAAAAAACATACCAACAGAAAAGAGACTCAGTTCTTTTTGTGTTCACATTGTCAAGAGGACTCAGTTCTCCCTGGTCCTCTTCAGCCCTGATGGGACCTCTTTCTGTTTACACGATCTGCGGTAAAACAGGCATGTGTCTTTTATGTTTTTCATTATTCTCCACTTCCGTCTCGTTTTATCACGTGTAGCGCAGTACTTTTTATGCTGTTTAATCTTTGACGTGAAACTACAGTGCAGTCCTGATGAAGCCCATTTCTTTCAACTGAACTGAAATTGAAGGAAGGCCTTCAAAAGCATTTGTGCATTTTGCATGTTGAATATGTTTTTTGCTTTACATCTGCAGAAGTGCAGTAGTTTCCATACTCGCGGCACCACACCCAGCAGTCAAGAGCTGAGTGCTACAGTGTATGCAACATAACTACAGCAAGCCTAGAGGATTATAATACAATGACAAAGGGTGGTGTGAACCTGAAGTGCTTTGTGTGACCAAGTGAACCACAACAAGAATGGGAAGCAGACCATACTCAGATCAGGTCATCCTGAGGTCATCCATCTGAGTTCATTTGGAGGGGTGAAGAGGACCAAGTGTGAAAACACCCTTACATGCTTCTCTGTGCTTCCATTAGAGCAGTTACACACCCTAAACTCGATTAAAAATTCAATCTTAGTCTACCCCTGATTACCTTGATTACTTAAGCCAAAAGTTAACAGGACACTTTCCTAAATAATTTAATAAAGATTAAAACACCAACGCCAAATTATAAAAAAAATAGGATTATTAAATATAGACTCTTAAACATCAGATCACTGTCATCTAAACTGTATTAGTAAATGACTTGATTTCTAATTATTATATTGATTTATATCAGTCATATTAATATTGACATTCCTCAAGGGGACCAAACAAGGAGGTGGAACTGCAGTCATTTTTGACTCTATCTTATTCATCAACCATAAACCTAAATTCAGTTCTAACTCTTCAAAAAAACTTAATCTTAGTCTTTGACCCCTTGCTGGGCAAACAGCCAATTTTATTTGTTATAGTTTACACCCTCACAGCCCATAAATCCAATCTCTATCTACATTTTTTTTCTTTGTCTTTACAAACTTTGTCTTTACATTGTGGTAGATTTTGGTATATATTAAATGGCCATCAAAAATATAGTATAGCACTCTTTTTTATCTCTTTTCTCAAATGATATTATTTGGTAGTATTTGGCATTTGGTTGATTGATACAATGTTTATCTCATAGTTGGGCTCAACTGGCTTCAGTCTGACTGTACATTAACGCATTTACTGCTTTAACCATCACCCCCCAACCTTTTTTGGCTTATAGTCTTGAAATTAAACATTTAATACCATATCCGCAGAATCCTCTTCTATTGGACTATTATCTAATAACTTCAGTTTACACTAACAGGCAAAAACTCTATACTAGATTAGCTACCTGTTGGTGCTGTAGCTAGATTTAAGGGAGAGATTCCATTGATATTGTGTTTAAGCTCAGCCTTTTAGTCAAAACACAAGTAATGTCATGTGATGCAACAGCAGCTTATGTTGCTGTTACTTCTTTGATGTTGGTTCACATTTAACCTTGTCAACTTCCCTGCATCATGCCACTGAAAACCTTTTGATACCTAAGCAGCAGACGGTCGTACCAACATGATTTTCGACGTTCATTTCATAATTAGTTTCGTCACTGTTGCATCAGTGTAGAGGTGGTATGCTGAACAGGAACTAATGCACACATGATCACTGTTTCAGGTCACTTTTGTGACAGCTCTGATGTATGACAGCCAGTCCTGGGACTAGCAGTGCTCCATCTGCATACTGAAAAGGTGATTTAAGAACTAATTTACTTTTAGAATAGCTGCCAACATAACTTGCCAACATGTAGTGAGTGTTGCATTATTATATACCAGAGAGAAGGTGTCTGTGAGCAATTATAAGCTGAATGATAATACTTGGTTGAATGATATAGTGGTTCAGTAGAGTGCTTTTGGAACCTCTTGCTAACAGTTTGATGAAATGGAATAAATTCTACAAACTGTCCATTTCTTGTTCATTTTATTTAACACCAGATTTCAAATGAAACACAATTCAAGAGAGCAAACAGACCAACAACAAGTTGAGCTTCTATTAATTATGAATTGTTCATGTCTGTACCTGAGACAATGCTGGCAACTAGCTCACCATACAGCAAGAATATGACAAAAAATATCTCTTTTTAGCAGATTTATCTGACTTTATTTTAATTTAATGTAATTTTCTAAATGAATAAAATGCTCTTCCATACTTAAACCCGTGTTTTCGTTGCCATTGGTCTTGTCATGATGACATGTGTGCTAAGAATAGTTGCAGTGCTCCAGACATTGTAGACAGCCAAAAAAAGAGGAACATACACAGCTTCTGTGCACTGAGGAAAATGTGAATTTATAATTGTTGTGAAAAAAAGGGAAAGCAATAATTGGTTTTCACTGACAAAAGACTTGGCTCAGTTTACTGGCTGAGGAATATATCAGGCACATTTGAGCTTTCCAAGCATGTTCCTTGCCAGGTTTCTCAAAAGAGATGAGTTTATTAATTAAATGAGGTAAAAAAAAAGAAAAAGAAAAACATTTACTAAAGCTTCTAATCAAGGATAATATTCCAGCTGTTTTGTGATGATAATGAAGGAAGCCTTCTGTAAAACCTGATCTGCCGATCTATGAGTAGGTCCAACTGGTAACTACATGAGTGTCACCACACTAATGCTTAATAATCCCAGGACACAGGTTAGTGCACACATTATTGAGAGTTACTTAGGCAGACAGTTTTGGTTGTGTTTACAAAGAGAACATAATCCACTGATATCTGGCATCCACTTCTATCCATGGTCAAAATGCATAATGAGCAGAGTCCTGTTTGTGCCCTTAGCCACACATTACCCAGCACAGCTGTGAGGGGTTAAATATTCACTCACTTCAGGCCAAATGTGGCCTAGTTCAGATAAAACCCAAAGCTGTGATGCCTAAGGTGAATCACACTCACACACACACACAGATGTGCACATGCACACATGCACACACATACACACACACTACCCTCTATTATCCCGACAACAAACATAGGTCGAACACGCATCATCCGGCCCAGAGGAGGAATCGTGACCATATGGCATTCCAGAGCTTTGTGACAGTGGTTCTATCTAATTTGCCAGTGTGTTGTCACATTCCCAATGTCATCAAATTTTTGTCGATTTTAATCCTTTCTACTTAAAGTTATTATTTTCCACTCTAAGATTTGACATATGTCTAAGCCATGACATTGTCACTTACGATGGCTAAGAAGCCAAATGCACTGAAACACAAGCAATCCGACAAAACAAGAAACTGAGGAAACATTTTGACAGTGCATTAAAAATTCCAAAATAAATAAAACAAGAGTAAGAATAATGTTATATGTAAATAGTTGCTAACCTGAATACAAACTAGAAACTGATCATTACAGCTAAGTTGTGGTTTTTACAGGAAAAATTCTGATGTAGTAAATAGTCACATTTGAATAACTTACTATACACCATTCTTGACCCCCATATGACAAACCAGTAGTGGGGCCAGAGCCATTGTTTCGTTATATTGGTCCCTTCATAACTAGGTCTCTTCTTGTCAAGTAGTCATAAGTGCTCTCAGTAAGCATTAGACTGTGCTCATGTCCTTATCACCTTACTATCTGGAATTTTAATTGGAATTTTTGTTTAGACTTAATCGCAAGGCACAGCCAAGGGATAGAGAGTGTTTGTTTTCATGACCTCATGATTAGGTCTCTTCTTTTTGCAGGCAATTATTTCAGCTGGCTTCACCAGTCCACAAACACCATCATGCACTGGAACATTTTTAAGCTAAAAATAAGGTGGCCAGGATGAGAATTTAACAAATCTAAATCTGAGGCTTTTCTGAGTTAAAGTATGTCAGATCTTGCTCTGTGAGGGAAGGATGGACCAAGAGACAACACAGATTCATGTGTTGTCCAAGACTGTGATATGAAGAGGAGGCAAACCTGCAGGCAAGGCTCTTGATTTATCTGTTGATTTATGTTCCAACCCTAACTTTCACTCTTAGCCTCAGGTTTGTTGCAAAAATGAAGAGGTCATGGGCAGCAACTCTTTCAAAGGAGTTTTCTTCATGGGTATTACTCTAGTCTTGACTTCCAGAATGACCTCAAAGCAAAACCACTGCTCCTTCACATCAAACCACATCAATCAACTTCAAGGAGAAATATTCACTTAGTGTAATTGTTCTTTTGTAAACTTTTACACAATCATGGTTAAAGACTCTTAACACCTACAAACTCTTATATATTGAATGTAACTCATTTGAAAAAAAGATAATTCTCATGGTGTTAAAATATTGATTTTACTGATAGCCTTTTCTTTAAAATTTTAGATCTTGCAAAAATTACATAAATGTACATTCTTTAGATATTAGCTGAGTTCCCATCATCTTGTTTTTAGGCAAATTTTGAAGAATCGGAAAAGGGTGATGAAACACCAAAATCAAAAATAAATAACAAAATAAATACTCTAATTTTAGGGAGAAAAAGTTTTTATGCTTGCTTGTGGTGGTTTTTGACTAATGTGGAAAATAATTAAATTGGAAGATAGAAACACATTTGCCAAATAAGTTGTGACATAATGAGCACTGAACCTGTGTGACGGCTGTTTGTGCTGACGTCTTTTCAGTTTCCCCATAATGCATAATAATATGGCTAGCGCATCATCCACTCTGCATTTCTTGGTCTTAGTCTGTGGAAAACATTAAATAATACTTGCTTAACTAAAAAGACAACTACAGGAGATCTCCATTGCCAAGTTGTATGTTGCCAAGTGACTGCTTTTTTTTGTTTCTGGTTTGTAAACCTCTACTTCTTCTACATTCTATTGAAGCCATGTTATGGTCATTGCCTATATCGCCATCTTCTGACAAAACTGGTGTCGCTTCACACTGAGATGAAGACCAGACTAAAGAGAATCATGTGGGGAATTTCAATACTGTGATACAAATATTAAATATATTATTTTAAAAACTATTTTCCTTATCATTGCCTCAGGGGCCATCCCACCACCCACCCAAAAAGACCCCCATTTTCCTGAAAGTTAAGTCATCTTATTTTATGTACCGTTAAATCACAACAGAGGCTATCTGAGGCCACTTTTCATATCATGCATATCTAAACTGTACTCTTTTTTACACTAATCTTTACTGAAATCTACCACAACAACATTCAAATTACGTGCCTACTATTGTTCAGGTTCCCCTCATACAACAGTTCTGAGCTGTTGAGATATGGACCTGATACCAGTGGATTCTCTGTGTCCTGTGGGTTTGGGGGGTGAAGACCCTTTTGGTGTGGCTTGTTCCAGCAGCCTTGCTGATGCTTGATGGGTTTTGAACCTACGGAGCTTGGAGGTCAGCTGAATACCTTGGGCAATTTATTGTGTTTCTTGAGCCATTTCCAAGCAGTTTTTCCATTATAGTGGGGTGCATTGTTCTGCAGGTGGCCACTGTTGCTTAGGAGTTCCAGGTAGCTGTCTGTAAGTCTAATCTTTTTTTATGTATAGTCTTGAATTACAAAAAGGACTACTGGGGGCACTTTTCATAAAGATGAAGTTAGAATTGAGGCATTTCAATACTTTAATTACTATGACCCACAGCCTTATAAAAGATAAAATAATATAGTAATAATAAGAATTGTCATTGTGAGGCATAGCTAAAGGAATTGTCTTTTTAGGTGAGGAACATAGAAGGTACAGCTAAAAAATCTCTGGAATACAGAAACAGACCTTGAAAATCACTACTTTACTCTCATAGAGTTCATGTACAGGTCCTGCACCACAGCACATCTAATGTGCTCTTGGGGCATCATATGACCCATATTATACAGATATGACCCACGGAGAGCCTACCTGCACCACTAAAAAACATTAACCCGTTTTGTACTCTGACCTTTTAAGTTAATCTGTATTTAGTAATGCAAACTTGTTAGCTTGCATGTAGTGATGTGATAGCAATGTATTTATTGCCAAAAAACATTAAAAGTGTGATTATGTTTAGGTAGGACTGTCACATAGTTTGTGTAAAGTATTGTATAGTTTTCAGCTGACTTTACCAAATATTGGATGGATGGATGGATGGATGGATGGATGGATGGATGGATGGATGGATGGATGGATGGATGGATGGATGGATAGATAGATAGATAGATAGATAGATAGATAGATAGATAGATAGATAGATAGATAGATAGATAGATAGATGTCCCTTGATTTCACCATGATAAAGGAGACAACCACCCTCTGCTTTGCGTGGGGCAGTTTTTCGCCTCCATGTCGTGCCTTAAAACCATTTAATGCACACCTACTTGTTGATTATCCCTTGCTTAATGGACCTCAAACAGTTCAAAAGAGTTATTCTTTAATGGAAATTTAGTTAGGGCATTTTTCTCTGAAGCCTCTTAACACGCCACTTAAACTTGTTGTTCAAATTAGGAATAAGTGACAAATCCATTTAGCATCTAACTTAACTTTACTGACAACTAAGCACGACTACTTTGCCACTGTTCAGTAAAATATGTGTTGCTGTGGTAACTAAAAAAATCCTGCCTGAACTCAGGTCAAGCAGAGTCCTGCCATTGAAAAGAAAAAAAGGCACAAAGTTTATGCAGTGTACACAACAGGGTTTTGTGAATTGATTTGATGAATTAAAGCTACTTAAGGCTAATATATCCAACAGCTCACTTGACTTAATAGCAAGTCTTAAAATATAATTAGAAACTGGGTTCCAAGTGAGGATGGAGCTAGCTCTCCCTCTCCTCTCTGTTTAAGGTAATATATGTAACATTTTAGCACCAAATACAATAAAACTGCTACACAGAATTCAAATTAGCAGTGTGTACTGTTTATACAGGGTTGATATTCAACCTAAACCATGCTATGGCAGTACAAGTGCATAATGAAGGTTGACTAAGAGACAAGAAAAATTACAAGAAATTAACCTCAGCTGCCAGAATCCAGAGCTGTTCAACACAACAGAATTGCAGGCCTCTGAGCTTAACAAGTCATTTTATTCATGCTTGTGTGTTGTTCTGACAGCTGTGCAGTGCATGACAATGACACCAAACTCATGTCAGTGCTGCAACTTGAAACAAAAAGGAGTCACGGCAGAGAGGAAGAGAAGTCTATGCATGCAACTACCTGCAAAAGGCTTTGTTCTAACATTGGGAAATACTGTAAGTTTACATAAATGCAGTAAATGGATACAGTGCATCATCTCCATAACAACAACTTTCTACACCTCCATTCTAACTGCTAGCTTTTTAGGCTTTTTAAAGTTTAGCTGGATATAACTTGTAACTACTTAGTACACAAATGAGCAAAGTGTGAGTTAGCCAGGTTGTATTTCTAGAGCTAAAAAATTACAAAAAAAAAAAAGGTGTGTGTGCTGGGAGTATATGGGTGAGGCAGAGAGAGCAGGTGATAAGTTAAATTATGGTGACCTGAAGCAGAGCACAGGAACAGCAGTGAAGTTGTCGATTTTGCATTACATTTAAATTTTTGGGGCTAGAGCTTGTCTCATACAGAAACAGCTGTTCCTCAAACAAAGTGATTCTCTCCTATCTCTGTCAAAATCTCAGCCAGTTTAAACAGCTGACAGTTTATACTTGACCAGCCGCCTGAGTCACAGACGCCATCAGCCAGCCCGAGTTGAGCTGAGACAGTCTACTTCACACAGCTGCACAGCTTACAAACCACATTTCAGGGTAATCATTTTATGATTTACATTTGAGCCATTGCCTCCCTGTTAATTATTTGAAATGCTTCTGAAATGAGATGTATATTGTTAAATCTGTTTTAAAATAAGCTTCAGAGAAATCATTTTTAATCTAGCTGAAGTTGAATCATTTCAATTTATCTGAATTTTGAATTTGTGTATTTTTAGTTTTTTAGTTGTTTTTTTAGTTGTGAATCCAGGAAGGGTTTTATACATCTGGCCCCATGTTTCTCACAGTCAAAGAAAGTAAAAGTGTGCATCTTGCTCATAGATCAGTTTCCCAGGGCACCATGAAGCACTTCTCCATTGAAAAGTCAATCAAAGTGGATGACGGTAAAATATGCTGTACCAGTCTGTGTCAAAAGTAACTTATTTTACCTCATTTTCATTCATCACCTGAGCAGAGAGCATCTGAGAAACCAACAGACTTCAGTTGCCTTTCCTTGCCTGCCTCTGCCCACTGGCACTTTTCCTTTTTGTTTTTATCATCCTTCTTCCCCACCATCACAGTAAGTTTTGTTGTTTTTAAAATTTTGTCAAGTTTACATGCCATGCTGTTTTTCCTACAATGCTCTGCAGCTGCAGAACAAAAGTGCATTGATTCGTCAGTGTATATACAGACCTATACACAATGTAAAAAACCTCCAAAGTTGCCAGTAAAAGTGACTGTAACAAATGAAACTGACAGACGATGCCAACATTTGTCAGATGGGCAACTTCTAATGTGAAGTTCTGGTTATACGAACATGAGGGCCAAACATGCAGGCCAAAGACATTTTTTTCCTTGACTAATAGAAGTCTAATTGAAAGGTAACACTGTACTAATATTATCTTGTTTTGTTCATCTTGCATGATAATGCACACACTCATCTATCAGGAAACCTTTTCATGCTTTTTGCACAGAAAGAGAAAATTGATCAGAGATGACGGAATCAATAAAGAATTAAAATGATGGACAAATCAATAATGGTACTGGTATCAATAAAACTGTATCCATCCCTGTAAAACACTTAGTGAAACATGACTGTATGAAGAATCATACTGTACTGGTTCAGAAACACTTTGTTGTTGTCGTCATGTGGTGTGCTCTGATAAAGTCTCAGTAAACTGTACAGTTTGTATTGGGGGTAAATGGATCCATGCAGGGCGGGTCCAGACTTTGCTGACTGTGAAGGCTCAAGTGGGGCACTGACTTATGCAGAGGTGGCATGAACTATGGGTGTGTGAACTAGATGGTGGTCAGTCAGTTTCCCCTGTGTCCTCTGAGCCCCTGTGTCACAAACTTTTTATCTCAGAGGCCACACACACACATACATACACACATAAGCTGTGCCATCAAAGAGTAGATTGTTGTTTATGATTTGTAAAAAGTGTCCACTGACTTACCCATAGATGCAGGAGATGTCAATGACAACATCGATCATGTCACAACACAGTTCATATGTCTGCATGTCCACTGGGCTGCTGTCTGTGGCAATGTAAATCTTACTAACCACATCAAATAGGAAGGCCTTCTCAATACATGAGTTCTGAAAACAGAGAAAAGGAAAAACATCACTGAATGCAAATCATTGAAATTGCCACACCTGCAGGCCATTCAGAGCTTTCAGTGACTAAGATTCCAGGCAGGAGGTATGCTATCCTCTCTACACACACAATGCGCTTGATAGTGATTGAATGTCTGGCACTAAGAAAAAGGTTTTTTGATATACACATTTTGCACAAGTATACAAAAATTAATATATTTACTACTCATTTTAAAAAGTAAGTAGGATGACAGTATACCAATACAAACAGACAAGCCTATTACAGACCTATGAAGGGGAACAAACCCTGGCAATATCATTTCCTTTGGAGTGAGGCTTGTAAGTAGCTGAATAATGCGGTAAGAATAAATTCTTTATCCAAGTATTGACAAATGTGTTAGTGTGTGTGCTGAAAACAAAGGGAAGGGCTATGTCAAGATAAGTTGACCTCAAACCCCCCACCCTAGATTTACACCCATGAAGACATGTGTCAAGAGATGTAGGAAGTGAGTTGCAGAGTGAGACCTGCACCTGCTACACTGTGACACTGTTTGACAAGCTGGCTTTGGGAGCCGATGACAGAGCTAAAAGTTACATACTGAAGTTTTAGTATTTTTAATTTTTTAATGTACTTTTAATGCATTTCACTCTTTAAAGTTTCAAGTAGGTCCTTGCCAAGATTGGAGTAATATGGTGTTGAAACTATACACATCAACACTGACCCAAAAAAATTAATGTAGCAGCATGAACAGCATGAGCTTACAGAATCAAAGACAGAAAACAGACAGCAGGAGCTGAACTAACTGATGAATCTATTACAAATTCCTGTTGAATTTTCCTCCCAACCCGTCACTACGTTTTGAAATGCTTTAATCTGGTCCAGTCTTTCCAGCTGCAAATCTGTTTGCAGTTTGCATGTGGTTTAATGCTGTTGAGTAGAGAAACATAAAGTTCTGTGTCACTGTTAAAGAGTGAACATTATGAAACTGGTCACACTGCATGACTTTCAAAGTCATCATGGACTGCTGTGCTGATCACAGACACAGCTTTCTGTCTTATAATTGGGAATGTTGAAGTTGTTGTGATTTCACACTACATGACTGACCAGCAACAGGGGGCTACACATCAAAGATCTTTTGCCAGGAGAACTGACAAGTCTGTCTGATCTCCAAACTACGTTTCATCACAAAAACACAAATAGAGACACAAGAAGTGATATGATCTCTAGACAAAAAAAAACAAACAAAAAAATGGACACACTACAAAAACCAAAAAAATATGGGTAAGAGAGGGTGTCTAGGTAACAAGTATTGTCTATTTTGTATAGACAGTTAAAATTAATAAATAATTTTGCAATAAAAAATTGTTTGCTTGCCTTGTGGTTCAGTAAGGATGAAAGCACTTCAAATACTGTAAAACTTGCATGTATGTTCATGTATTCTGAGACAAACTATATTACGGTGCCCCCACTGTACACACAGACTGGGTTCACACATATTTGAGCATCTAATTGGCTGTAGCTCTTCACATGACTCCCAGCTATGACACTGACATGAGCAGATTTTCATCCTGCTTGACATTTTTGGGTATTTGTGAGACAACAGCCAGCTCCACTCCACTCCACCTTTGAAAATTCCAACATTTGTTTCTGATCTGGCTCTTTTGTTTGCAATGACCAACAACTGTCAGTGACAGGAAAATCAGGGCAACATCCCTGTAGTGTGAAATCCTTCTTAAGGACAGAAAGTAATATGGTGTCATTTAAGTAGTGAAGTCAACTGGTTTTAAGAGAAACTGTGTTTTTAAACTCAAATCTTGTTTTAGAAGTAAAACAATCTCTAAATCTCACAAAAATCTCAATCAAGATTAATATCTAAAAACAACCACATTAATTTTTTTTTAAACAGGAAATGGGGTTGGTTTCTTAGTTGCAGGAAAGACTACTGCGGAAGATCAGCAATGGCAAAAATGAGACCATCTTTGCTTTGATCAACAACAAGTTGAAACTGTGAACATAGACCTCAAGGTCAGCAACATTTATAACTATTTTATTATCTAGTTATCCATGTAGAATCAACTGCTGGTAGTCAAGGATTATAGATATATCATAATAAGGCCAATGTGAAATGGGTGTGAAAAATCATGGAAAGTCATATTGTTACTTACTGATGAGACTAAATGAGGAACCAGGCTGTTTGTGTCAACATTATCTAAAGTGTCAATTTCTGTCCGTCCAAACTACACTGCAACCCCAGAATTTTAAGTGCAAAAATCCTTGTATTTACAACTGACTTCCACACACGTTTGTGGTTCCAAAACATATGGAAATCCAGTATAAATTTAGGAAAAGTTATGCATTTCAAAACAGCAACAAAGTGGTGTGTGCTACTTAGTAGGTCCAAGTAAGGTAGAAATCAAGTTCAAATTACTAACATAATTTTTTCTTCTTTAAATCTGAAGTAGATATAAGATTATTGAAAAGATCCTCATTAAGATTCTCTCAATAAACATCACTAGGATTGAAATAAGGGTATATATTAATTAAATTCCCCAAATTATTAAAGGTGATACTGAAAAATAGTTTACACAAGACATGTCTGGACAAAAAACACCTGTTTTGATAAACTATAGAGACAAAACTGTCTGAAAAGGTTTTCTTGAACATCCCTTCATTTGCTGTTAATTTTTTTGCAATCTAATTGCATTTATGTCTTTATACTTCTCAGCAGGTTCCTGAAACAGGACATATTACCTAATATACATTTTAATTATGCATGAAAGAGCCAGTTTCCACTTTGGCCTTTTGTCTTTTTGTGCTAGACAGTGTTTCAGGGTTATCACTGGAATGTGGAGTTTATGGCCTGTGGGAGTTGGTGGATATTACAAATGTACATTTGTCACCAAGCTTTAATTTAGTGTCATCCTTTATGGTGGCCAGAGGCCCTAGGCTGCAGAAGTTAAGAGGGCCACAGGTCCATCAGAGGTTAAATTTCTGATGAAAGATGAAAACTTTTCTCTGTCACCCTCCATGATGCTACTACGACCAAGCACCTTCATCACCAAACACCTTATTATGAAGAATGTGAAATGCAGTGCAAATGTTACTTTCGGTTTTGCATTTGTTGACTATTTTGTGTGTGTTGGGGCATTGGGGATGACTCACTAATTTAGATCACTGCCAGGATTTTTATGTCATGCTAACTATAAAACTCAGAAAGGGACGTTGCCTAGCAACATAGCGTCTGTGTGCAGCGTTGCACAGCTCACTTTGTTGTGCATATGGCTGCAGCAGCTGTGGAGTTTTGTAATAATAATAATAATAAATTTATATAGCACAAAAAATCAGTTACAAAGTGTTTATAATAAAAGGAGAGACACTGAAAACAGAAAAGAATAAAACAAATACTAAATACAAAAAACACAAGAAAATGAAGACAAATTAAAAGGTTATACAGCAAAACAAAATGCAGAGAAAGGCAATATTATATTATTTTAAGTGTGACTAAAAATGCGGCACCAGATTTGCAGCATTATCTCTCTCTTGTAGGTTGTTCAAATGTCTAGAAACCATGAGTGCAGGGGCTCTATCACCTCTGTGTATTTATCTAGATGAAATAATGTGTTTAAGGATGTTGGAGAGCAGAGAAGACAGAGCTGCAAAAAAATATGAAAATTTTGCATTGGCGCTGTCACTTTACACTTGCAGTATGTCAGTATAATCATTTTGTGACATTCTACCACTGAGGCAGTTGAGCAGGTTGACAGTGTTATCACTATTGTTTGCAAGGTCACAGCTTAAATAAATCAAAATATCGTCTGCATACAAATACAAATACCCACCCAGGTTTAAAATCAATCTAAGAAGATGTTATGGTCTATGGTTTATAAGGCTGTACTTAGTGAAGGACAACAGGAAAGGATTTGTGGTCAGCATCCACTGACAGTAATAAGACATTTCAAACTTTACGAAGCCATCGCCATGGTTTACCTATAAAAGGATTCAATTTTCTCTAAGATATTCTATAAGATATTCTAGGATGTTCAATTTTCTTTTTCTACATTGTTAGAAAGTGGCCTAAAATTATTAAGATCAGAAGATTTTAGGTTTTTTTTTAACTTCACCTGTCTACGGGGTGCAGTTTAAAATATGCAGAACAGAGGGAGGATGAGGGTTGTATTTATAACTTTAGCAAGGTAAGATGTCAACATTGTTTATAGTGAGTAGCAAGAAACTTCACTAGGCTTAACTGGAAAATTCTGCGAAAGCAATAATGCAATTAATATAACAAATTATTCAGAGAGAATAATAATGCTCAGGAGAGGATCACTCGCAGGGTTAAACAACATTCTTGGGTTGACTGATTATTCTTAAATAAAACTACACTAGAACTTGTAAGATAGAAATGGAATGAAATGGAATTACACACCCACATATTTTAATATATCCAAGGACAAGCTTGTCTACATCTTTTGGTCTTAAAGGAAGCAATTCATTTTAAGATAGTTAAACACGTGTTCTTAAAATGATCCAACAGCTCATCTGATAAAAGAGGGGAGCCAGAGAAACTAGTGGCAACATTTAAGGCAGCACTGAACTTGGCAGTAGAGGATGAGTTAAAAATTCTAGACCTAATTTTAGGCACTGGACTGGAGGTTACACAAGGCAACACTGTGGTAGGCATTAGACACCAGTCAGTGTTCAGGGATCTTTTTATTGAATATTTACCAGATCGGGATTATGATCTTTTGAGTGGGCAGGACCATACAAAGCATGTGATATCTTTAAAGACTCCTAAAGGTTTAAAAACTCTATGCCAAGTGGAGCACTAGGGCAGCAGACATTAATATGAAAGTCACCAAGGATGAGCAACTTATCAAATGCAGGCAGAATTCCGCACAGCAATTCAGCAAATCCACTGATAAAAGAAGAAACATGGGCACAATTTATAGAAACACTGGCACAATATGTAGTGTCAAAAAAAGAAAAAGAGATTTCTCTTTGACTAGGAGAGGAGAGGCTTCAAAACTGCTGACAAGACCTAGATGCTGGAACATTTATATTTTTATACCTGTTTAAGTGCAACCTCACTATCCCAACCTGGTTTACAAAGAATAACCAGGGGAAACACTTCAATAAAAGGAACATAATGATAATGACCACAAATGTTTTGGCTGAGTTAAAAAAGAAAGGCATGTAGTTGAGATTATATTTTATATTATATTTTACTATGGAGTCAAAAATAACCGTTGGTGCCCTTTTTGTACAGTGGTTAATGTCCTACTAAGAAAAGATTTGGTTTTCACCGAGCACTGTAGACTATGTCAGTATTAAATAGTAATCCTTAGCTATAAAAGAGACAGCCTTTGCTCTGAGGAAGCTTGTGCCCTTTTGTTAGAACGTAGAATATCCCTCTCTTTATAAAACACTCAAGTTCCAATATAGATGGAAATGATCAACAAAAAAGGAGCTGGCAACAGAACACAGCCCCAGAAGACATGGATAAAAACTAAAAAAAAGTTACTCAAACCCACACATAATTCTCAGAGTTTAAATAGGCCCAAATATACAGACATACCCTTTATACCCAAACCTTTAACAGTAACAGGAAGAATTCTGATAAATAATTCTGATAATAACCCAGAGTCAGATTGACTGCTTGTACTCGACATAATTTGTTCCCACATTCACAAAAGCTAAATAGGTTGTACTAGCAGTATCCAAACCCTTTTGATGTGAGACGTTGCCTCCACTCACGCCAAGATTTGGGGAAGGGTAACTAAGATTGTGTAGGTGCAGATGCAACAAGGGAGCAGAACAGATGCAGGGTCAAAAAGGAGGGCCACTGGGAAGGGTGCCGCAGATGGACAGGGGGGCACTTGATGATGGCATCAACATCCTTGACTTTTTGGACAAGCTGGACAGTGCTCCATGGGTTCTTGGGCAAGATGTGAAATACAGGCACTGAGGAAGATGAACTGCTGTAACCAACAATGTTACAGACATCCCCCTCCATATTGACAGGTCAAGGCCTTCACAACAATTGCGAGTGAATTCAAAAAAACATACTCAGTTAATCCCAGAAAATAATAAAGCATAACTCTCCTCTCTTCATTTAGTAACATTATAGCACAGCAGAATTACATTTAACAGAATTACACTTTGTAGAGAAATAAAAGCTCCAAAACCACTGAAGTTAAATATGCTTGTGTCTGGATAGAGATCCAGACACAAGAGATCTTGATGTTAATAAAATCAATATCTATTTCTTAAACTACAACTTAGATCAGCACAAAAGTGTGAAGCAAACAGCTTTTGAACAACAGAAAGAGCACAAAACTTTTCTGCCAAAAAACTGCAACTATTTGTTGAATGTGGAAGAATAAAAACTGTCTGTGTGTGTTCTTTGCTTTATGTTTGAACAGACACGAACACACAAGCTTGTCTTACATATGCATTTTCTTCAGGCGTGCATACATATATACATTTTCATTAAACTTACGTACATGTATTCAACACAGAGTTAAAAAATATGCATGGGAATAAAATGAGTTTTAACTGACACAGTTTGCCTTTTTTTTATTTCAAGAATATTAATAAAGTTGTTGTTGAGGCCTCAAGAGTATGCTGTTCAGTAATCATCAAGAAATCTGATACAGGCTTCATTTTGTTAACACTGATATATTCACCTGTCAAACCTATAAAAAAATCACTTTTATGTAAGTTTTAAATGAAAATATGAATAAACATACAATTATTTTGATCATCTGTAATTCATATGAAATTTTATATGGTATTAAGTGCAACTATTCAATCTTAGAGTGGTTCAGAGCCCAGTGAATACAGGAGCTAAACTGTAAATATGCGCTGATACAGTTCTATTTTCAATTACGCTCATTTATATGGCAAATAGAACTAAGGTTGACCTAAAAGACATAAAAATTTTCATGGAACAGAAAATAAACAAACCAAAGAAAGCAATGATGAATAAATAAATAAATGTAAATAGCATAAATATCCTTAAAAAAATATATATTTATTGATTTATTTTGTAAAAATGAAAGATATATGAATATTACGTGGGTACTGGAATAAGTTTTACCTTAAAAATGTGGTTCTATTTTTAATGAATGTCATCATCAGAGGTTTGTAATTATTTTACACAGTCAGACAAACAGTGGCTCTAAGTTTTACATAAAAGCATCTCTGTGAGCACTATGGAAATACAGCTATGAATTTGAAATCAGTGAGATTAAGCCCAATGATGTATGAACCACAGAGGTGTTGACATCTTGGTGGTGTTGTGCTCTAATGCATGAAACACTAAGTGATAAATGCATATCATTGGAAAATGTAATTTAGATTCTCTGGGTTTTTTTTGATTAATGGAATTCTTTCCAGGAGAAAATCAGAACTGGCGTTCCATGCAATTTCTGCATTCATTAAATTCAACCAGCATATTTGCTGGGTATTACTGCCACCTAGTGACTGTTTTATACAATGCAGGAAGACATACAAAATTATGCCATGTACACAGAAACTACAGAAGCATACTCATGCAAGGTTATTATAGAAATTTGAACAAATATCAGGTCATTTTAAGAAAAATTCATTTTTTTAAGCAGCAGGATTACTGATTACTCACAGATATGAAAATGTTGAGCAGGTTTTCCAGTGTAGGCAGCTGTGGAATGAGCTTGTGGACAACTTTACTGAAAGCCTCGAATATGGAGTGGTCGTATATACTGGTTAAATAGAAACTGTAAAAATCAAAGAAAATAATCAGAATTAGAGTAATTGTAATAAACAAACATCTTCACATTCTTAAGACAGATATGGACAGAAAGCAAAAGAAGCATCACCAATCAGAGGATTAGAATTTAAGGTCATCACACATATTTCTGCATGCATTCTGTGGAGGAGGAACCTTGCATTAAAACTATAAAACCAAAGAAAACACCTCTAGGAGAGTGGCAAAAAAATCAAAAGGGTTGGTAAATTTCATCATGTATCGAAACCAGACTACTTATATTTCATTCATACAAATAATAATAGGTTACTAATAAGTTTCCCTCTTAGGATCAGGGTTGTGCTATAAAAGACTTATCAACATCTTTTTTTGTTATCTTAAGTTGGTTGAAGTGTGTCTTACTGGAACTTGTTTGCTTCTTTTCCTACTTTACAGCTTAGAAGTGTTATACATTACCACAGAAACCTTTGAAATAAATGCATAATGTATTAAGAGAGACATTAAGTACAATTGTACAATTCTAATTCCAAACTACAACCAGACAAAATCTAAAAGTTGGACGCTGTGCAAAATGCAAATAAAAACAGCATATATTGCTGTCTTTACTGCCAACAGTTTTACATAGTGTTCTTTGGGGGGGTTTGGAAATCATCTTCAGTCTCTGCGCTTAAACTGCATTATCATTCATAAACCTACTGTGTATATGATTATTTCAATAAGCATTTTATAATAAAATACAGGAAGATACTTTCAACTTAACATACTTTTTGTCATAACTAGACCATTTACTAACACTGAGTGTCATTTGTTTCAACATGAGATTTTTTTTTAAATCAAATGTCTTAAGATATTGATGTAAAGTATTGCTTTTGTACATATATTCAACATACTTTAACCATGCAATGTGATATTCTTTCTAAGCACACTTAAAGATCAGACATTACAGGGAGCACCACAGAAAACTGCAGTTCAACTTTTTATCAATAGGAATTCACCACCACTCTTCTTGTAATTTGTCCACAGTGTAGTTTATTGAACCATTCAGCATCCAGTCTCATACCAAGCTTTGCCCCAGTCTTGTTGCCCCTCTGTTGAGGTGAGCCAAAGTAAGTAGAGCAAATGTTGAAAGGTGAAGTTTTAACATGACAGATCAATTGGTGGCAGAAGATCTGAGCAGCTGATGTTGTCTTCTGGATTCTGATAAAGAATTCGCCTCACTCTCTTGTCCCTCTCTTGTCTTAGTTGTAATATATAACCACAGACCGTAGTAAAGAACAAAAAAAACATCTGTTTTTCATTGTGAGCTTGTATCATAGCTCAGTGTCTAATATGTGTTCAAAGTGTATGGTTGTGCAAATGACAGCAGGAGGAGCAAAAGAAAAGGTTTGAAGTAAGATGTCAATCTGGAAGTGAATGTAAAGTACAAGTTACAGTGTGTCAACTAACAAACGCTGTAGCTCTCAAGGCCAAAAAATGTTTGCCAACTGGTGGAACACTACAGAGAGTCAATCTCTAAAGCCTGGTATCAACTTTGCCTTTATTTGAGAGTACTGACTGCAGAGGAAACTCAAAACAGATGAAGCATTTAGGTACATGCAGGAACAGGTAGGGAAAGATTTCAAGGGTACTATACCAGACTAACAGCAACCCCTTTAAACCCCGGAGTCCTGATTGCTCTTAGAAATTAGTGTGAATTAACCAGAAATTATTTATTCAAAAAATAAGTTTTTAACTACATGTAACATCAACTCCAGGTTAAGTCTAGAAAGTTGCACAAATTAAAACGTAATGAAAACCAGTTTCAAATCAGTCATGTCAAATTAAGGTCCACAGAGTCAGTTTGTCAATTCTCATGGTATGAACATATTACAGAGCACTGAGTGAAAGGAATGTAAAAATGAATGACGTTTTTTAGGATTTTTAAGATTGCATGTATTAAATATAAAACCCACCTTAGGTGTATTTGTTCCAGGCTGGCATCTGCAAGGTCATCATTGGCTCGTTTATGAATGTCCCTCTGTTTCTCAATCTTATGGTCATCTGAGAGGCCATCTACTTTGTGAATAAACACCTCAAAGTTGATGTCAGGATTGACTTTGTAGGCCCTGGTCACTGTGAGATGCAGCCTGTTCAAAGCCTCGACATAGTCATCCTATCATCAGAAAAAGAAAAGATTTATAGGAAGAAGCAAATCATTTCTGTTCAAATTCCACTTTAAAATATCGCATACTTGGTATATCAGCCGACTGACATCAAGAGGTTTCAATACAAAAAAGGTCACAAATATGTTTGAGGTCATATAGGATTTGTTTCATTGTCACACACAGACAGTCATGTCAAACACATTCTCTGAGTTATAGAGAGATAAAGGCAGTGCACGAGCAAGAGCCCCTTACTTCATCAAACTCTCAAAATTACAACTACAAGACATCCAAGTGAAGACCCCTATCTCATCAGGGGACATAAAAAATACCTAAGCATTTTACCCCAAATTGTATTTATCAGACCGCAAATTAATCCTTAATGATATATAAAAATTTGAAAAAAATCTTAAAAAAAATATATGAACAACATTTCTAGCAAACTATCTTACCCTTGTCTCAAACATGAAACAAGAACTGACTGAAACTTGTCAAATCCTACTACATTAGAACACTGTTAACATTCCTGTCATCTTGAAATAAGATGAAGATCCCTCTCTTCCTTACAGCTTTCAATGTCTATCTGTCATCAACACAGGCCATTCAAAATAATCCACCAGATGACTTAAAACAATATTCTCACTAGATGCAGAGAAAGCTTTTGATCAACTCAAGTAGACATTTTTATCCACCCACCTTCACAAATTTAGATATGGATGTCATTTATTAACTGGGTCAAACTTGTAAAAAGGCCGCAACAACAATTAATGGGTTAGCCTCATACACCTTAAGATCACGCACAGGTCTAACATAAGAATGAGCTCTCTTGTCTCACTGCTTTACAGTCTACGTTAAATCATTTGCCGCAGCAGTCTGTCAAAGAAGGTGTAAAAAAGTCTATGTAAAAGGTATAAAATCCACAATGGTAAACTGTTAAATAAGCCCATACGCTGATGACATCCTCCTCCACTCAGGAAACATTTAAGCACCACTTATGAAACCAGAGCCTGTTCAGTTGGCTATCTAAAATTCAAGCTACTACAGAGATATTTTTTTCAGTATTTACTACTCAAATCAGTCATATCACATAAGGTAAAGGCGGTAGTCAAACATCTGAACTAAAACATGTCATCAAAATCATAAAACATAAGAAATCCTTTTCCAAGTTGTACAAACTTCCGAAGAAAAGAAAATTCTTTGTTTACTTAGTTCCTGCCAAACCCTGAAAGACCAGGAAATGATCTACTGTGAATAGAACCAGTCTCATCCATTATGTAAAAAATGTGACCCTGACCCATGCAGAACCAAGACCAAATGTAACATAGGTAGCCTTTTCCCTTTGCCTGGCTGTGGTTCATACAATCCACCCTTCTTGCTACAAAAGTTGGTCAAATGCATCCTGATTTTGTACTATAACACTCCTGCTGATTACAGCTCATTCAACTATAATTTCATCTTAGTGAAAGAAGTTTACCTGTTGACACAAGGACAGATGATGACAAATGCAACTTATTTAGAATGACCTTTTTCATTGTGAGTCTTGCAGTCTTTAACTCACGCTTTCTTATTTTATTGTTGATTTAATTTGTAGCAAGGTTAGTCTTAGGCAACTGGACTTGGTAGAGTTCTTGAAGACGTTTCGCCTCTCATCCAAGAAGCTTCTTCAGTTCTGAACTGAAGAGTCTTAGTCTTAGTCCAGTTGCCTAAGACTAACCTTGCTACGAATACCATGACCTGGATGACTGAGAACCTTCACAGACATATTGTTGATTTAAATATTTTCTAGAATCATTTACATTTTAATCATCCACCACATGATTCAGCACTCTTTCTGAAGTTAAAATGTGCCTAAATCCCAAACACATTAATCAGAAAAATTGAACAGGCAAACCAGCTATTGACTCCAGCCTAAAAAGTAAGGTGGTTAGAGTTGACTGAGCACCACTCTGAGCAGGGTATTAAAAAATCCCTCAGGACATTTTTTAAACATTTGATTAATTATATAATATACTCTTTTTGTCCTGACCTGGGAGTCAATGACAAAGATTAGTGCTCCAGTGCCTCGGAAGATCATTTCGTAGTCAAAGGTGGGGTCAAAGAAGTCGATCTGGCCAGGAAAGTCCCAGATCTGGAAGCTAACAAAGGAGCTGCTGGACACATCCTCTCTACAGATCTTGTTCGTGCTCTCCAGGAACAGGGTCTCATTTGGTGACATCTTGTGGAAAACCACCTTCTGGATGGAGGACTTGCCACTCCTCCGCAGGCCCATCAACAGTATACGAGGTTTGACTTCTCCATTCAGAGAATCACTGAACCCCAACACTACACATCAATGAAGGAACAGAGACTCCATTAGTTAGGTAACCACCTATGACATGCCAGAGACAATTTATTGGTCAATTTAAAAATGCTGTTTCACAAACTGGCAGATCTTGTCAACCTAACCCTTATAATATCATGATATGACAGAGAGTCATTTTCCTATGACAATGTAATTAACACTGACAAATACAAACAGATAAAATAAATGTGACATTTTATGACCACTGCAATGCAACTAATTACACTAGTAATCTGCTTAGGGCTGAAAAATTATGTCATTTTAACATAACATACTCATTTTCAGGTAGGCTACCTAATTTTTATTTTATGTGACTACTATACAGCATGAAAAAAATTAGTGAAATGTATTTAAATTAATTATGTTGTGTGATAGCATGAAACAAGTTTTGCTAAATTTTAGAGAAATATATTTATTATATTTGAGAACTTTTAAAAAATTAAAGTTTTTTTATGTTCACTATGATATAATACACAGTCAGCAATCAACTTAATTTGATGGTCTGCTGTTTGCATACTAACATTAAGTTCAACCAATTTAAATATACAATATTTTTACCTATTGTTGGTAAATTAACTTTCAGGGAATTTAATATTTAAATAAAGCAAACCACATGTTTTTAACTCTCACTTTTTATTTTTTCAAGCTGTGATTATTGTACACCATTTTTGAAATATGTTTCAGTTACTTATCCCAGATGTTACACTTTATAGATTTCATTCTTTGGGAAGTGCACAAAATATAAACTTAACAAAATATACACCAGTATAAATCCTTTAAAGGTCTCATGTATGTGACTTAGTGGCATCTAGTTGTTAAATTGCAGATTGCCTGCAACAGATTATCTCTCTCCCATTCAAAGCCTGCAAGACAATCTACTGTAGACGGTGTTTGGTTTGTCCATTCCAGCTGCTGTATGTCTCTGAGAATGATAACTGAAGTAACAGATGACAAAATCAAATCTATATATGCAGTGAGATGAGAAGACTGTAACCTGTCTCACAGTCACACATAAAACTAATAGATATGTCCATTTTACATCATGTTTTCCACATGGATTCCATCATTTCAGCTTTGAGCTGGAGGTCTTTTAATGACTAAGCCCTCTCCTTGTATCAACTTCTCCTGTGATCATTTAACAGCACAGACCAAACAAGCCTGGGCAACATATTAAAGTTTGGCAAGAAGGGTTCCTCCTTTAACAGAAATGCTACCTTCATGATGTTAAAATCTGTCTCTGTTCATAACATGTATGCCCATGGTGGATTTCTGCAGGTCCCTCAGGAAAAAAAAACTGACAAAGAGCATGATTTTGTGTAACAGATTCAGATGACTTGTACCTTATTTGTATGAATAGAGACACATCAGGAAGGCATACTGTCACACTGGGTTACATGTTTCTCAACTACCATGAACACACAAATGTAGTCTATTTTTATCCAGTCCCACTACACTGTCCTGTATGGATTAACCTACCACTGACAATGATCCCCAACAATGATCCTGTTTGTGTCATGTGAGCAGATAAGCTCTTTTTCAGAAATGAAACTGTTTATTTGTGTGCCATTTGTAAAGAATTTTGTCCTCAGCAGGAAAATGATTGAATCTAAGAGCCAAAGGTAAGAAAGGATGGACTTTTTAGGTTTGGACACTTTATTTAACAAGAAAAGTTATATTTAAAACCAGTTTTATTGCTATAGAACCAAATTACAGTTTTTAAATGTTTGGGCCAGTAGTTAAGAAAACAAACAGCCAAGTTTATATTTTCCTGCAACAACATTCATGTTGTTTTACACAGCTGGGTTTCATTTCCTTACCACAGAGCTTGTCAAAGCCTGTTCATTCATTATTGGATGTCAAAATTGCTGTATGCTCCAAGGTGTGTTTTAAAAGAAGGATACCTGCTTACTACACTGTTCAGCTAGTCTTTGATTTTTTATGTACAGTAAATATTTGCAACCATTATTAAATTATTCTTTCTTAAATTAATGCTTTGGGAAGAGGTCAGCAGTAATGCTTATGCCTCTCTCATTTATTGACTAAATTATAGAAAAAAACAGTATGGTTCTTCAGCTGCACCTTAGTAACTCGCTTTACCAACAAGAGCATGTTTCTAGTTTTGCAGCAGTTGATTTGAGTAAACAGCAGGCTTCCAAATCATTACAGCTCCATACCCAAAACATGACAACATGCAGACGCTGACAGGGAACTACTGCCGCCACTGTTATTGTGTCAACACACTGCTTTTGTTATGTATTGGATTTGTTTTCAGTTTTGGAAAGCATCTTTCTAACTCACAATATGAAATGCTTTTCTTGTAAGATTGGTTAACAAGTGACTTGGGCTCTTAAAACATTTTCTACTAACTAAACAGTACATGTGACTGTTACAATGACTGACCATATACCCTGAATGACACTCTATAGTTTCACAGGGGTAGAACCAAAGTACCTTTAGGCCTACTGACCCTCTAATGCTGACATCACTTGTAGCCTGTGTAAAAGGGTGACAATTAAGGTAATTTTTATATATCAATAATTGTGAAAATGTCTAAAAATTGTAGAATTCTTCATTTTTGTAAACTCAAAAAGTACAGGCACAAAATTCTTTATACATACAATAAATCACCTGTACTCTGTATATTTTTGATTTTGTTTTCGTTAATGTCTGAGGTCTGAATGTGTGGGGTGATAGCACTATTGTAACTTTAACTAATCCAGGGAAATTTCACTTAAAGCTATGTTCTCTACTGCTAGTAAAACCACAGTCAGATCCATTGGCCACTTCATATGCTTTCAGGTTGCTCTTTCAATTTTCTACTTGGCAACTTGACAGTCACAAGCCTGCTGACCTGTATTACGACACCATCAGATGCCCTTTGAAAATTTTATTTATACAACATTTCTTAAAAGAAAGTTAAAAAGTGCTTTGTACAACCCGGACATTCAGGACTGCAGTCAGGCAAATATAAAATATGATAACAACAAAATGTGACAAAATACTTAACAGTAATCACAACACTTTCCAACCCTTGAAACAAAACTAAAAACTGGAACAAACTTAATTTAAACTTGACAGGTGCAAAGTAAAACTCGCCATAACATCTTTGTCTTTCAACTGTCTAAAAAAACAGCAACTCTGGTTTGGTCCCTTTTCTCACTAAGTTTTCAAGCCTCCTTTTATGTTTTTTTATCTTTGTTAGCCCAAACTGATAGGGAACTTAGAGATTGTTAATAATAAACCCCCACAATTTCAACAAGGTTTAAACCAATGCCCACCTTTTGCCTCCTATTTTCTTATAAACAACAATCTGGTGACTGTTTTTGCCTTTGTGAAATCCAGCCCTGGTATAGCAGACTTAACACTTGTGGTCCTTTCCAGAACACCAATTTATGCTGCTATTTCTGACACTTCCTGTTCTTGTGTTCTGCATAAATGGCAACACAAAAATGCCCCTTTGTCCCAATGTTAGCACACTGACTAGAAACCAGGCTTACAGTAAGTCAGGGATACAGATGGCTTGCCTAGTCTACAAGCCAGAGCAGCAGAGGAGGCAATACTGCAAGCCACTAAATAAACTGATCACATTGGCACATTTGTTTTGCTTCTATTCAGTGTCCACTAACTAGTTAAAAAGGTCAGTCATGACACTGTGACACTGAGTTCACTATGCATTTACATGAGTACTAGCAGTGAATACATGTTGCACTTACAGGAATGTACACAACTAAGCTGACAGCCGAATGTTGACTTATCAAAAATTAAAAATGTTTCAGGTTTTAACAAAGCCCTGTTTTAAGCAAAATTTAAAAAGACCAGTGGAAAATAGTTTACCTACCAAAAATCAGAACCTAAATTCATAACTTAAAGCATTCAAGGAGCAATCAAATGAAATCTTGTGGCATGTGTCTGTACATGCACAGACATGTGATGAGACAGGACTGCTAAAAAAGGGACTCAGGTGTCAATAAACCACAGGAGGCAATAACTCACAGTTATTTTAGTTTAAAAAACAACAACTTTATTTTATAGCAAATGAAAAACAAAGGAAAATGTCTGAATATTTACTGATTTGTCAATTTACAAGGCTGAGACGCTTTTTTCTACAATTATAAAAGTGTCTCATTCTCTCCAAACAGGTATAACCAACATCTCACCCACAGCAGCTTTCTACAGAGATGCTGAGGGCATTTAGAATTGAAGTGCCAGGGTTTTTTTCCCATCATATGTTATTTTCTGGATACAATGGAAGTTTTATGATGTGGCTGACCAGTATGTTGGCTCTGAACTGCCTCTTGACTGGACTCTGCAGCTGGAGAGTTTTTTTAAACTCTTCCACAAATGGCATTGGGTCCGCTAACACTTCGTCAAACATCAGCTGGGTCACCTGGGTAATCTATAAAACAGTTTGTTCAAATACCCTCACATTTTCTGATTCCACCTTTGTTGTTCGTCCCCATAAAATGTTGGTCTGTTAAGTTTGTTTTTATGATATGTTATGTTTGTAATATCAGTAAAAGTATTTTACAGTTTCCTGTGTGTGGTGTCTGTTTTCTAAGCCTGTTTTGTACAGGCTTGTGGTGCCTTCAGCCCTTTTGACAGGTTTTACTGCAGATGTTATTGGTCTACATGCTAGGCCAATTACCCAGTAATTCATACCTTTGTTATGTAACAGTAATATGTTTTTTTTATCATTCTAACCAGTTACTTTATTATGAAATTTCACTGTTGTCAGAAACTTTATTGTTGGATTTTATAGAAACCATTTTTAGGAGCACACACAACACAACATTCCATTGAATAGGGAAACCACACTCTGGAGTAAGTGCTCAGTGTGGGATTCCATGGAGATTCTCTTACTGTCTTGTCTTCTCCACTCTATGCAGCATCAATGACCCTTGAATAACATCACAAAAAGGTTTTGTTAACAAGCAGTTAAACAGTCAATTAAGCAATAATTATTGAAGGCACAGACTGTTTACATTATGTAGCTAGAAGTCTCTTTGGTGCACAGAATCTGAAATCAACACATGCATGGGGAACAAGGGGAAAGCGGTGGATGAAGAAGGGAGGGGGTGAAACAAGAATAAGGAAAGGAGATGAGCATAGGGAGAAAGAAGCACAAAGAGACAGGAAAGAAAGAGATGGCAAAAATATAATAACTTGTCAGTACGTATATATGAGCTGAGCTGTTAATAATCAGTGGTGCTCTCGTTTTATTTCTGTACCACTGCTATGGTGGTTATCTGCTTGTCTTTAAGGTTTTTTGTTTGTTTGTTTGTTTGTTTTTGTTTTATTTGCCTAATACTTTGAATTATTTTAAATTAAACTAGTAAAATAAAATAAAGAACAGCTGTGCAGTTGGTGGTTCACAGAACTGCTTATACATAAGTCAACAAACGCAGTCATAGGGCGAGATGGCACTCCCCTTTTTAGCTCGATTATTATAAAGCAAAACTTTAGAAAAAGCAAATTTATGTAATTATATTTTAAGTCGAAGGCTGTATTTTCAATCTCTTGGTTTTCCATATCACATATTACACAAAAGGTAAATGTTTGGGGTTATCTGTTTTTTCAAATATCTGACTGAATAAATAATCATTGTGAGATAAATTTGGTGTAATCTCTTTTTCCTACATTCAGGCCAGTACATCTCCACACTAACCTGAAAAAAGTGTGTTGTCTGCCAGACAAACCCACCACAGATTAACACAACAGGAGTGCAAGTCTCTAATCCAGGAGTTGCCTCCACTGAATATTTTCCATCATTAACTAATTTTTTCAATTCAGAAATTTTTTTTCAATGCAGAGTATTTTCCTGTATTTTGACTGATTAAAACTCTGAGGGTCATATACTGCAATGTCACAAGAACCACATGTAGACCACCTGTAATGAACCCCTTGCCCAGTTGTATTCACACATACAGAGTAGCACAAAGGCACATTTACCAGAGGTCAAAAAGATGTGTGACACAGGTGCAGATTTTGATCTAATGATGCTCAATTATGAAAGTTCCTGCTGGTCTGATGAAACTTCTGTCTATTCAGGATAACACTCAGGGACACTGGCTGCAATACTTACTATGGGCTGTAGTTCATTTCTTTACAAATGTACCTGTAAAGACAAATGTAAAACGAAGTGTGGGTTTAGAGAGTTAAGTAATAAGATCAAACATAACATTATAACATGAATAAAGCATAACATAAATAATGTTACCTGAGGAAAACTGCAGTGGGATCCTCACAGCATGGTGGGGCAAACAAAATGATGTCAGCTACTCAAAATTCAACACAACTTGATATCATTCTCTTATTCTCTATATTGCATGTTACTTTGTAGTGACCCTGTTCATTTACTGGAGATACCACTATAAACGGCTTTTCTGCCTTGAGCAGACAAAGACGGTGTTACGAGGTGTTTCAAATGTACATGTATAAAACTACAACAACAACAACGACAACACTTCTAAAGACAGCTGAAAATATGCCTTCATACACACTTGTAAAATTGTGTAAATGAAATGATGAATGCTATTATAAATAGATTTTTTTGCAACACGTTGTTAAACATTTAGTATTTCCGACATAAGTTAATTTAATTTTAAATATGAATAAATGTTGTTGTTTTTTTAATTACTGTTCACTTGTTTATCTCCTGTATACAAATAAATCTATGTATTTATTTATTATTTCCTTCCACCTGCATCTCAAAATAACGTAATTAAATGTTGACAGGTATCAAGTCCATGCCACTCCTGGGAGGAAGCTAATTTAAAGGAGTTCTTATCCATTGTTATTACACTAAAAGTACGTCGGTCAAATTCAGTGACGTTAGTCTCATTAAGAAAAAACGTTAAGCGTCCGGTGTTAGGTATTATATAACGTTGGGACATGCAGTAGCCTAAATATATTCCTTTACTGCTCAGCTGTTGTAACTTTAAAAAATGACGCCCACTAACATTCTCAGCTGACGCAGGAGGAAATTTCTTCCCCAGGAAAAACTGCTTCAGTCTGCTGACTGAAGGACGGGCTGGCTGAGGTTACAAGTTACAACTAAACTGCATTGAGACGTTTCAGTAGAAAACAAGGCAGAGCTGAAGTGTAGCGCCTAACCTCGCTCTCTACTGCTGTGACCTTCCTAAGCAGAAGAAATGTCCGCCTACCTCCGTCCTCACAGCCCAGCTCGCCGTCCGAAAACGCCTCCAGGTCGTCCTCTTCGTCGTAGTATCCCATGGTGTCCCCTTCATCCTCCCCACTTTGCACCGACACCCTCTCACTCGTCATTTTTTCTGCTGTCACCTTGGTTCTGCTCTGTGGATTGAAGCCGCTTGTAGTTGGTGACTTTCCTTGATTGTCACCTGATACATGAGAGCCATGCTGGTAAACTTTCACCCACGCCGGCTTCCGATCTGCGGCCACCAGGGGAGGGGTCGAAGGGGGTGATGGGCTTATGAGTCAGAAAAGATAGAGTGGGCCGCAAAGCCCGCTTTTCATACCAAAATTAGACTTTGACAAATGTATATTCAAATCCGTATGTTTGTTTAATGAAAAATTGCCCTTAATAGCCCAAGATAAGCAGCCGAAATAAAAAACAAAAAAACTTTATCTCCTTTGAATGGGCTATAAAATGACAAACTGATGATCTCTTATTTTGAAATGTCCTGGTAGGATTGGGCAGGCCTGTCCTGAGTCTTCTTTATAAAATACTCTAAAGACAACATTTTTTATTACCCCTTTCAAACCAAGTTTACCAAACTACAGGTGTAAAGTCATATGTTGGTTTAAACTTAAATTTGTCATCAACCTGTAGTCAGGTGGTTATATGTGAACAGATGGCACTCAGTGTGTGATAAGGACTGAGAGTCAGGCACATCACAGTGAATGTCCACCAGCTTGTCATTTAATAAAACCACAGATAATCTCTGAATCAGACCAGTGGATTTGCATGTTTGATAAGAACTGCACAGCGTGTAACCCAGCTGTCATTATATCATGAACATATTTGAATTTCAATTCTAGCGATGATTTATTTATTTATTTTTGCTCTATCCTGTTTGCATGTACAACAAAAGCATAGATTTGAATGACAACTTTCCAGCAAATCAGTGTAGGTCAGAGATTTCATCTGGGTGTCTTGATCCTAATCCACATGGAATGCATTTCAGAAAGATGCACCAAAGAAATGCAGGCCGACACTAATACAACATGTGTTTGCGTGTTGGTGTGTGTGTGTGTGTGCGTGTGTGTGCAATAAGAATTCGAGGAATAATATTCCCCGGAAGCGCTGGAAGTCAGCTGACACTTTTTTTGTAATTTCACAGAGAAAATGGTTATAAACACAATAAAACCATTTTACATGACAGCATGCACATGTAGATGGGGGGATAGGGTATTATTGTAGCTATATCTGCAACCCCCATTCTCTGACATACACAATCTCTTTCTCTCTCTCTCTCTCTCTTTCTCTCTCTCACTCTCTCTCCAAGCTTTAATGCACTACAACAGCTGCCGTCCTCTCAGCACATCTCTACACACTGAGTAGCTAGCCTGCTGTTGTTGCAACAGCATCATCCTTTTACACACAACATACACAGCTACCAACTCTTTGAAAGGCTTGTCTAAATTTTGCATGGATGCTCCTTTCTGCAACAACTGAAGTAACTGAAGTCTACGGGGCTCTGTGGAGAATAAGGTAAAATAAAACACATGGAAAACACACTTGTTTTCTGTGAGAACCTATACTGTATAATAAAACAAACATTTCAACAATAGCCAACCTTACATTTAACAACTAATCATACTGAAAGAGTATTTTTAATAGAAGCAGTTGCTATGTTATCTTTTTTAGTCCTTTGAGACACACTGTTTATCACATGTGTTACTTTCATTTTTTGCTGGATCATTTTCCTATCCCTAACTTCACATCCTCAATTTTCATCATTCCTAAAATATCCATGCTTTTACTTTGCCTAAGTCATGATGTTTGACATTTAATTCAGTTAAATTCAGTTAGAGTCAGAGTAGTTAGATCAAAATTCATGTTATAAATATGAGGGCAGACTTAATGTTACAGTACTTTACAATTGTCAACCTACATTTCTCCATGAATATCATTTATCAAATATTAACACACATGTTCAAGCTCACATTAAAATGCAATAATGCTTAGTTATTTGTTTTACATGAAACATGTCTCTATGAGAACTCTTATGACAGTTAATATTTCTCTGCCAACAAAAACACTTTGTCTCCCATTAAACAATGACTAAAAACTGAAAATTTTTAAAATTACTGTATGCATAATTATTGTCTTTGATGTTTAATTGTTGCACTTTCCAGCAAAAAGATCACTTTCTTAGCGCCTTGAGCTTACATTATATATCACAGGTTGTCTTCACAAGATCTTCCACATCACACTTTGTGTCCCCTCTTTTAACATACCTTTCAAAGCTATTTCTGATGCCTAATCCAGCCAAGCAATTATTTGCAGTTATTGGAGAACATTTATTCAAGAAGGTGTTCATCAATTTTGAAAGCTGTGTTCAAAATGTCCTTGTGCAAATTACTTAACCCCAAATTGCCCCTGTTGGCTGTTTTGTGTGTGAATATGTGTGAATGAGTTCCTAATCAGCAGGTTTGCACTTTGTAGAGAAGCCATCCATTGTTAGTTTGTGAGTGGGTTGTGAAAGTAATTTTGTTGTGAAGCCCTTTAAGTAATTGAATGGCCAATGAAAAGCGCTATGTAAATGCAGTCCATTTACCGTTTCATGTCACAGCAAGTAACAGCACAGTTTGCTCCACATTAGCTGCTGCAGGGCTGACTGTGCCAAAATGTTTGAGTAAGGGAACTCAGTTTTGAGAAAAGCATGTTAGGAACTCTAAAAAACTTAAATAAGTCTCCATGAAGCAGATGAGAAGAGATGAGAAGTAAAAAAAACAAGGGTGCTCAGCAGAGAAAACATTATGAGTTGGTGAGCTCAGGAACTGGGCTTAAAATTTAGGTTAGGCCTCCGCTCTTCCACCCACCTGGATGAGCAGAGGAAGGATGGATGCCAGGCTGCACCTCTTGGCTTTAGATAGAGAGGAAGAAAGGAGGAGAAGGAATTGAGTGTAGCAAAAAGTTTAGCAACCTCATGAGTTGTCTTGTGCAAAGGACTTACAGAACCCTAAAAATCAGGAAAAAAAATCACTTTTTACATTCCCCTCCTCATAGAGCCATGTTTGACCAGGAGCTCAGTGATTTTTTGCAACAACTGCAGGAGACCTGCCATTGTGCTGGAGGTTAGTCTGGTACCTTTGACTGACTCTTGATGGGGTTGGCATAGTGTGTCAGTCGCTGAAGCTGACAGCCCTCAGCAAACCTCTGAGGGCCTGAGGACCCATTTTGACTTTAAGCAGGGCACTTATAGAGAAGCAGGTTGACAAGGTGGCGGAGAACAGGACCAAGGCTCAGCTGCCACACTCCTCCAGATGCTAGAGAGAAAATCTAAAGTGGCAAAATAGTTGCCACTTTGTAACTGCAATTTATGTCAAATCTTAATTGAAGTCCAATTGTCTTTTTTTTCATCAACAAACCAAAGTGCTTGAACTCTCGGTAACCAAATCATCCCTCCCATAAAATTCACATATTATTGTGGTTGGCTGTTACTGCTCCTATGCTTCAGGTGGAGCAGACACTTTACTCACCAACCTTCCTCACAATCAGGCTAAATCAGAGTTGGATTTACCTTTAGACCTGAACTGGGACTGGCTGTTATCATCCAAATATCTACACAAGCATATTTGTGTTTCTCTTTGTCTGGTGTAGTTAACAAACTCTTTCACCAGACTGAACCAAAAAGACCCTCTAACTTCTGCAGCTCTTAATCATTTTAATGAACACAACCCAGAGATTCTGCAGTTAGAGCTTTTTGTAAAAATGTTAGTGACTAATGTGCAGTTTTTTGTCTAACAAACTGTAAGATTCATAAGAGCAAACAGCATTTTATCTACAAAAGACAGTTGAAACATTTATATTAACAAGCCTTTTTGTTTCAGTTGTTTAAAAAGTGACTTAGTTATTGATTCACAGATGGCTGATAGTGACCTTGCCTAGGATTATTTTAAATCCACTTTTCTGGCTGTATATGATAAATCTGTCCATTTTAGAAGATACAGGATAAGTAGTATGGAAAACTCCCAGTTTCATGGATCAATTTCCTCTTTTATAAGGGAGAAAGAGATGCTGCTATGGCCCAAGCAAAGCAAACTAATAATACTTTGACTGGACTCTGTATAGAACATTAAGAAATAATTATCCAAAATTAATTTAAAAAATTCAAAATGTAAGTTCTATTTTGGCATGACAAATGATAAAAATCTGAATGGCAATTCTTAGTTCTGAAGAGTAGTCAAAACCTCCTCTTCAATGTCAATATCAGAGTTTGTCCTTAATTCAAAAAAAGGACCAGGACTGTCTGGAAGAAGAAATGTTGTATCTCAGTGAGCTCTTTCTGGTTAAGTAAAGGATTCATATAAATAAAATAAAAATGCTAGATTTATCGGAATTTTTTTAAGTACAGGGCAGCATAAGAGAAGATTTAAATACAGGAGAAAATGAGAATATAAGTTTATAGGTTTGTGTCTGCAGGACAAAAAAGATATCCAGGAGTCAAGTCAATCCAAGTCCTAACATAATGTGTCCATTACAAATGTTTTAGGTATTGCACAAAGACAAAGGGCAGGGAAAATGGTTATTATCAGAATGTATATTGTTTATTTAACCTTTACATAATCAGAAATGGAAAAATGCCAAACTCTGATTGGAGTGGGTGTCTTGGATTTCACACCAAAACAGGTCTTGCAAATAATAGTAGAAAACAAACATACAGTGATGAAATGATTCCATCACAAAGTTCCCTGTGAAGCTATCATATTTGCATCAGTGTACAATATTTGTTTAAAGCAAACAAAACACAGTATATAAATTTAGTAACCTTAGAAGTATTGACTTTTGTATTAGCCAGAGGTGACCACTGACCCTCAGCAGGCATAACAACAGATAATGTTTGCCTTGAAAACATTTTAAAAAAGAAAGAAAAGATGAGATTAGAGATTTGAGAGAGAAGAGCTTTGATGCTGGCAAGACAATAAAAGATCTAGTGTATGTATATATCAGTTTTATAATATTTTCAAGAAGTTGTTAAGACATTAAGAGCTAATTATTTATACTATAAAGGGTGAAAAAAGCTTTTTTGTAACATTAGCCACCATAGTAAAGGCTCAACATAGCCATTTGGAGCAGCATCCCACTCTAACGGTTAGATTATATTTGAGTCATTTATCTTTTTAATTGCAGACACAGATGTACTCAGAACCATCTTTTGAGCTTGTGTATGTACCAATACAAGAGTATAACATATTTTAAAAGTAAAAGTCCTGCATTCAAACTCCCACTTAAATTAAAGTACAGAAGAATTATCAGCAAAATGCACTCATACTTTCAAAGTCAGTACAATGCTGTAAATTCTCTCCTGTGACTGATACTGTACATGTTAAGTAAGATGCAAGCTTTAAAATCAAAGAAGTACTTTTCAAACCAATGGAGCAGTACAATTAAGATATACTTTGAATTTCTACTTAAGTGTTGATCAATGGTAAAATTTGACCTGATGGTGATCCTGGAGGAAGACCAAGTTTGTATACAACTTCATTTGAAATCTGTCAAATCCTTCTTAAGGAAAGAAAAGAAAAAAGTGATCAAGATAATATAAATCTAGACAGGTTTAAGGCGACAGTGTAATTATAATTATACAGACATAGCGGGCACTAGATGGAATAAGAATCTGTTGTTATTCAGTATAAAATGAGAATAATATGGCACAAGTGGGACAGAAAACAGTAAGACTGAATGATAAGTGTTTAAGTTTTGAATGTTTGCATGTCTCAAGACTTTATAATCACCAACAAAGGTTAAAGGTCGACCCTTTACATTGAACATAATCTGAGCTCAAACACTACAGCTTTGACATGAAATCCTTTGTCATTTGGGTCAGATACTTAACAAAGGAGCTTGACAGTCAGTATGAGAATTCAGGTCAGTGGTATTAAGTGAGTGAGCTAACAACATGTTAGTGAGGTACAAGTCTACAGACTATATTTGCCTTTTGTGGTTTACATTTCATTTGCTTTAAAAAAATAATATAAACCTATAATAATTATACTAATAATACATTTGATTAGATAATGACCTTGAGGCCAAGTGTACATTTACAAAGACATAAATTTTATAAATGAAACATAAATGAAATAAAAACAAGCCAGAGTGTTTTTTCTTATAGAAAAATATGTGCAGTCGGACCTTTCTCTAGTGCTAACAGAGGCTGAGGCTATGTGAGACTGCCCTGAATTCAATATTTTCTAGTCACACCACGACAGAGATTCCTTTCTTTAGTTAGATAATAAGTTTGGGGTCTCTGAAATTTCATAAAATTGCTTGTAAGAAATACTATACTTTCCCTGAGATTTTTAAGAGACAGATAACAATTTTAAGCTTTAACATAATCTTAAACCTACAGACAGTCAATTTTTAACAACTTGTTGTTAGTACAATATCAACATATTATCACCTTATGAAGTAAAATACTACAGTTTGTCTCTGACTGTGTCTGCGCTGTGCTAAGCAGGTAGTGTCAAGATAAAATCACACCAGTAAAGTTTCAGGCTTAGAAACAAGATAAATTAGCTTAATAAGCATTAAAAGGTCTGCGGAGCTTAGAAGAACTGTATACTGATGACTGCATGGTTATGATTTTTTAAGGGTTTGTCACCACAAGTAACACCCTTTACACACAGGTACCCAAGTGATCAATTGTTTATATAAACACACTAATTCACTCTTAATAACTCAAGATTTTTTTAAAAGAATAGTGCAATGTCAAACATAATATGTATGCAAATAGAGACTGATATTTAAATTTTATTTTATTTTATTATTGGGAGTCCTAGACAGTTTTATACCTAAAATCAAATAAAGCTTAACATTTATGCAATCTAATTAAATCAAATGACTGTTTAGACCAATTATGTCAATCTTAACTGTCCTGCTGCATTATTCTAAAACTGGGAGACATTTACATACAAGACCCTAACAGAAGTCAATCATCCAAAGGTGGGAAGAAGCAGCACACAACTTCTGACTATTTCATAGTTACATAATTAAATTTTTAGGATTTTCTTAAAATGATACTTCATTGTACTAATAAAATATTTATATACTTGTGTCTGTTTATGTACAGACATGCACACATATTGCACAGGTATGTAGAACTCAGTGTGTGACTGTGTGTCTGTCAACAGCAATGAGTGAGCAGGCACGTGTCCATGAGCCTCTGTCATTATGCCAGGGCCCAGGTCATCAGACAGCTCTGCACCGAGCTGCCATGGTGGGGAACAGAGACGCTATGGCTGCTCTGATTCAGGGAGGCTGTGCTTTGGACCTGCAGGACAGAGTGAGTGTGCACGTACACACTGGACATGTCAGGACTCAATGACATGCCTACAGGAAAATATTTTTATGCATTCATGTACAATATATTCATGCACAATGCATTTTATGCATTCTGTGACTGATTAAATGATAGTAGTTTGTGATGGTAACACTCTCTTTGCTCTCTGTTAAAGGACGGCAACACTGCATTGCATGAGGTGTCTTGGCATGGTTTCTCTCAATGTGTCAAACTGCTGGTCAAGGCAAAGGCTGATCTACACATCAAGAACAAGGTAGGATAATAATGATAATAATTTTAGGTGCATGTTGTACTCACAAAAATGTAATTGTGTGCAACAAAAAAATGTCAGGATTTACAAAACTGAGGACCCAAATGCAGACACAATTCAGTAACTTAACAGTGAGCTTTATTAAAAAAAACATGGTGATAGTTTCAAAACCCAAAAGTGCAAAGTTTAACTAAATAGAAAAATCAAAGAGGACAAAAAACCAAATGCAACAAACTAAGAAGAGGCAGGGAGAACAGGAACAATGACTGGACCAGGGGATGACAAAGGCACAGGGGAGTGACAACAGATGATCTGACAAAGACAAACGGGAAACAAGGAGACTATACACACACCAGGATAATGACACACAGGTGGGGCAATCAACACAGTTTAAACACATCAGGACAGGGCAATTAATTACAAAGGGAGGGAAACTTGACAGGAAATGGATAGGCAACACAGAGCAGGGTTTACCGAAATAAAATAGGAGCGCAATGAAATAAGGACATATACAAAAACCAAGGAAACTTTACACTTAACTTAAGAACTAACTGAACTAAAACTATGCAAATGGCGGATCATGACAAAACATGCCAAAAATCTAAATATGAAGGATATCTTAGCAAATTTATATAAAGCCCATCAAAGTCCACTGTTAAGCTACATTTATCTGTAGTAACTGTTCTGTGTTGCTTCAGGCAGGAAACATAGCTCTCCACCTGGCCTGTCAGAATGCACATGCTCAGACTGCTCGCATCCTGCTGCTTGGAGGATCCACACCAAACACCAAGAACAATGTGAGTCATCCAGCTTCACGGAAAATCCTGGCCCTTTTCTTACAGACAAACAAAAAAAAATTAAAAAGTAATAGACTCTCTGTTATGTCACTATGGCACCACTAAACTAAAGTATGCGTTAAATGCACTAAATGCACTTCATACGTTAACTGACCATGAAATTCCTTGGTAAAACATTAACCTAAGAATTCTGTTTGGGTTGTTCTGGTTCCAGGTGGGTGACACATGTCTGCATGTAGCTGCTCGCTACAATAATGTGACACTGGTGAAGATCCTGCTGAGTTTTCTCTGCCCTGTGATGGACAAAAACCAGGTACAGTGGCGGTGTTATCTGTATTAATTTCATGGTACCTTGCAGCCCATATGGCACAAAGTTTTGAAAGCAAAAAAGTCACACATTAGCAAAAGCTCAAAACAAAAAAAGCCAAAGAGCCACTAATGCACAGTTTCAGGCATGAAAATAATGTGGTTAATGTGGTGCAAAAGATAGATGTCTCTGTTATATGACAGACAGCTTTTTTGTGCATGTGAGTGCAGCAGTCTCTGTGTTTCTCTGTGGTATCTCTACCAGCTGTGTAATAAATCTAGTTATACAGTATATGTGGTTTTTGAAAGGCAAAGGTTTGACTATAAATTAAACAGGAATCATATGGTAAAACTTTTAAGTTCCCAATACTTCAATAAGTTTCCAGCTGAAAATGACTGAAAATACTATTTGTTTTTAGTAACTTTGTCATATTTGTTGACTTCTCTGATTGCCTGTAGACAAATTACTGAATAAACTGTTACATTGTCTCCTGATCTATTGTACATTGAAAAAAAAAATAATTGCCACAGCTCTTTCTGAGAATTTCTCAGTACTCAGCCAAATATGGACAGGTGAAATATGTTGTTACCAGAACAGAAACTGCAGTTAAGTAAAAAACACACTCACACACTGTTGTACAATTGTCTGTGTTTACCTGTAGGGAGGGGATACAGCTCTCCATGTGGCTGCTGCTTTGAACCATAAGAGGACAGTACAGCTCTTACTGGAGGCAGGGGCTGATGGGACAGTCAGAAATAATGTAAGAATTCTACCATACCACCATCCATGAGCTGAATGCATAGTCCTCACACTTTCACATAGGAATTCACACAAAACTTTAAACCATTGTCATTTGATTATATATCTATGCAGAAAAGGGTTCTTTTAAGGTTCTTCGTAAGACTAAGGGTTCCATTAAGAACCAGTTCATCCAGCTTTTTTGGAAGGGTTGGTAGGATGGATCCCAAAGTATCAATACTATCAACAACCCTTCTCATTTTTAAGATCTATTGCAATAACTGGATCAATGCCCAGACAGTTATGAGTTACTCTTCTATACATTGCACCAATTCGTTGTCATGAACATAATAGTACATGAGGGCTTATAAACCTTTGCTCTTAACTGATATTGTTATGCTAAGTGCACTTATTATTCCAACAGTGTGTGCAGAACACTACAGAGTGCAGTCTGACTCGATTTATCCAACTCTTGATGGCTGAACGAAGAGGAGGTTTGGACTTATTTCACAGCTGTAACTGAAAACGTTGTAAACTGTAATGACTGCAGGAAGGCTTATAGTTACTTTAGCAATGTTACATATTTGTTAAATCAAATAATAAAAAAGAAACTCACAAAATCCCCCCCAAAAATGTGACAAAAACATGGAGCTGCAACAGAAAAAAAGGAGCACAAAAGTGCTTCAGCATCTAAACTCCTAACATAGAGACAGAATGGAATAAAAAAATTGTATACCCAGACCCCGAAATATAGAACTGGCTAAATGTAAAAATCTTTTTGTGAATTCTTCTGTCTATGCTTCATGTAGTTCTTCCTGGGCTAGAGACCCTCTTATTCTGGTATTTCACAAGAACTCTGAATATTGCATGAAGCCTTTAAAATGAAACTATATAGGACGCATTCATCAATAAAAAATGTCGGTATCAGGGTCAATGTCAGCGATTGTGGGTCTCTATTACTTTGTATGAGATTGAAACAAATTTTTGCAGTATCATCCTTTCTCTTTGAAGAGGCTTTATTTTTTAGGAAATGTTGAAAGCATTGTTTTCCCCACCTTTAAATATTCAAATGCCCTTAACTCTTAGAATAAGGATAGAATTAGAATAAGGCCATTGACACCCTGGAACAATTTATTTGGTTTCATGCTTCATAGACATTTCTGACTTTCAGGTTGTGACACTAAGCTAGAGTGGCCTTTTTGTACTGTATTTGTATCATTCTTCACAGCTGCACATACATCTCCGTGGGTGTGCTGCATGTCCCTGCTCAAGCACTTTCCTAAAAATTGTCTTTTCCTTGTCCAAGTGTCTTATTGGAGAACTGCAGCTTTCCTGACTGCCTCTCCTCCCTGGTTTGAATTTTCCATGTAGCTTAAGTGAGTGAGCATTTGTTAGTGTGTGTGACTCACCTCACACAGTACTGTGGTTCCGCTCTGTTTAGAAATCCTCCCTTTGATCAGTTTTGACTGGCTGACATCTCATGCTTTCCAGCATTAAATGCAACATAATTTTGCAGTTTCTGTGACAATTCTTAAATCATTTACATCTTTTCATGGCTTCTCAATCACACAGCCTACTCATGAGGCCTACTCATGTAGGCTCCAGATGTGTTTCTCCACAACAGGAGCCTTTAGCTGCTTTCAAAATCTTGCTCTCTCATGAACCCATTATTTTTGGCCATCAAATATTTGTAAGGTTTCCACAAGCACCTTCACACATATTCTCATTCCCATGGTTTTCCCAGAAAATAGGTTTTAACTACGTGTGTAGTTCCACTCTAAAGTGTCTGTATACACCTGCATTTCATTGTTGTTTTTGTCAGTTTAGTTGCAGTTCTGTACAGACTTTGTAAAACATCCACTTCCATTCAGGCAAAGATCCTGATGACTGAAATCAAAGCAAACTTTGGAGAATTTTCATTTTTCAAACTTTAATAGAAGTCAGATTGGGAACATTTTTGCTATAGCAGTAGACAGACAGCCAGAGTCAGAGACTACACAGAGTCTGATCACTCTGCAGATTTAACATGTTGTTTATTTGATTTGCTAAATTATACAGTTGTTCCAATTGGCTAGCCTGCTCTTCCATGTGGACTTTCAATAAAAGGTTACTTTATGGATGCCTTGACCACTGTCTTACATTACCCACATGAACTTTGACCTCTGAGAGCCATTTTTAGTGTCACAATTTTACCTGACATGGAGGCCCTTTTTGGACTGGGGTTAGATGCTCAGTTGCTTACTGAAATGGATCAGCAAACAATTTGATTTCAGTCCACTATCTTCTATCTTTTTTCCCTTTTGAATAATAACAGTAATTATTACTGTAATTCTTTTTTAGTAATATTTTGTAATTTATTTATTTATCTATCTTGTTATGTCTTAATTTAGTCCTTTGCAACCTGCATTTTTTTGAATAACCTGCCAGCCCAGGGGTTTTGACAGTGTGGTGGGTAAGGGGGGGGGCAATGGGAGGGATGTTGAATTTATGAATCCATTTCTTGTTGCATGGATTTTTCTTTTCAAATTTAAAATTGAAAATAAACCTTGATTTTTTAAAAGCTGTCTGTCAGCAGTCTATGTTTTTTGAGACAAATTTCCTTTTTGCATTCTCCTTTCGTGTTCAAAGTATCTTTGCCTTCAGCATCTTCCTTGCATCAAGTTAGTTTCCTACTGAAATCAGTAATTATCTACACAGTAGGTAGAAATCTTAGTGGCAAATGAGTAAGAGCTACCACCTCTTCCTCCTGAAGACCACCTCTCTCTCATCTTCACTATTTGGTGCTTGATTCCTGTTTATTATTTTAACCTTAAGCCTAAACTGAGAACAATGTTGATTTCACCAGAGTTTTTTTTTTTACTGGTAAAAAAGGCTCTGAAGTGCCACAGAAGAATTTTTTAACTATAACAGACTAAATAGTGCTCTTCATAACCAGTAAATAAATCTTTATGGGTATAATTGACATCTTTCTGACAGTGGAATGCAGCTTAAATACATTACTCTATAGCTATGAGTCATATAAAATGTCTGTTTTTGTTTACTGGTTTTCATTACATTTCATTGTTATTGATTATATGTTTGCTTCCAGGCAGGTAAAACAGCCCTTGACAAGGCCAGAGAAAACAACCACAGAGATGTTGCACTTCTCTTGGCAAAAACTCCCCAGGTTAGTATCTTGATAATTTAATTATGAACTTAACGAAAATCAGGATGCTGGCCTCTGCAGCAGGTGGACACACAGGGTGGGAGCACCAAGTTGTTGTTTTGAGTATAGTGCCTGACTGAGGACCATGAATCCGGTTTGGGTCACCAGAACAGTATCAGAAGAGGGGGATATTTGAAAATTTAAACATGCTTTGGCTGTCTGGTCTGACATGCCTTTTCGTTGTGCGTGGGGGAAATCGGGATATTACCCTTGAAGAGGAAGAATAATGCAGACTCCATCCTTGTTGTGGACAGTGGACCATCTCTCTACCCTTGCAGTCTTAATGGAGGAGTCATGGGAATGTTCTCAGTCAGTTTTTTTTTTTGTTTTGTTTTGTGAATCTGATGTCACCTAGGAAGGTTGTATGGCTGGAGTATTGGGTACCATGCTATTCATTCCCCATATAACCCAAGTGCCTGAAGCTGTCCAAGCAAAAGACTTAAGATATCTCAGGGTTTTGTTGACAAGTAATGGGAAAATAGAGCATGATAGGAGGTTGGTGCAGGGTCACCAATAATGCAGGCAATTTACTGCACTGTTGTAGTTAAGAGGTAACCTTCTGGAGGTTTTTCTGGGCATGCCCAACTTAGAGACCCTGGGATAGATGCTGAACTTAGTTGAGGGGATTATATGTCTCATCTGACTGGGTAATGCCTTAAAAAAACCCAGTAGGAGCTGGAGGGGAACCTCTCTGGCACTGCAACCTGACCCTGCAAAAAGTGACAGAAAATGAATGATGAATTGATTGTATTAGTTCATAATCTTGTAATAAACAGATGCTTTAAGAAAATGCTGGGGATATATGGGGATTCCCATATGGGAATATGTTAACTCCATCTTAGCTTTAAACTATGATAACAGCTTTTTAATAGTTAAGACAAAAATCATATCTAATTTTTTGGCTTTTTGTTGGTTATAAATTATGGAATGCAGCATTAGGTGTCATCCAAAATAGCTTGTAATAATTGCATTTGGCAGTATGGCTACAACCCCAAAACAGCAAGAATACAAGCAATAAGACAAGTACATAAACTTCATCAATTATTGAGAACTACTTCAAGTAACACATTTAACAGTAGGTCATATCAGTGTTTACTGCACAACAAATCCACTGTAGATTTTGTTATTGTCATCAGGTACATCGCTTCATGAGAGGAAGAACAATAAGGAAACGACGAGAGAGACTGACAGCCGAGCGCAGGAGACAAGCCGTCACCAGAGTAGGAACTCTAACAAACAAAGTAAGAAAATACCAGAAACAATGTTTCCTTATAAATTTTGTAAGTAAGAGGATAGATCCAATGAGCTATTGAGTAAACTACAATTCAGCCACATGAAGTCAATACTAAATACTTAGGTTAAAAAAGAGTCTCGTGTCTACTTTCATTGATCAATTGACTGCAGTTTTCATTTTGCTTTTGATTTAATTGATTTGAATTGCACACTGTACCTCTTGTGTGTTTGTTCTGAGCAGGATAGCAGTTCTGTAGTAGAGGAAACTCCAAGCAGTGATCAAATGGAGAGCAGAACTGCTGTCAAGCTGGTTTCTCACCAATACAAAAAGCAGAGGCCTTTCCACAGGACCCCAGATGCCATCAGTAGTCCCTACAGCCGCCGCAAGAGGAGAGTCAAAGAACGGGTAAATTAACAACAGGAGCAAGGAGCAGTCTCAGCAACACTTTATCTGATGTTTTCATGTGACGTTTTAACTTGACATGCCATTAAATTGAAACTGTTCTGTCAGTGAGAATTGCTCTGGTATAGTTGGATAGATTAGGAGCCTCTGTTGAATCCCTAGCTGAATAAGGCCAGGATGTAAGAGACAGCTACAGAATCTGTGAATAGCAAATAGTATGAGAGAGTTCAGGAGACCTAAACTGGGTGTGGAGCAAGAGAAAGGTTTTTAAGGCTGATGGATCAGCATAAAAGTATAGTTGAGTGGTTGAAACTGCTGTAACACGTCAATTTGACCCAGTGACATGGGCTCTGAAGGATTGCCAGAGGAACTTGATATCAGTGCCAGTGCAGTGTAAGAAAGTGGAGGATGATGAAGGATAGTGGTTACAATCTGTCCATTCGTTGGTGTTTTGAATGGTCAAGATGACATTATTTGCAGTTCAAGCAACACTGAATGGTGGCTTCAAAGAAATGCAATTTAGTTGTTCATACATGGCATTTAAAGCTTATATCTTACCTCAGGAATCCTGATCAGAACAGTAAACTGTATTCTTCATTTGTCCTGTTATGCACCTCTTATTCCTGTTATTCCTACCTTCTCATTCCTTAATTACAAAATTCTTAGTCAGTTCTCCAACACCTACATTTCTATCCTGAGATAAGACAGAATTTTTTTTCTAAATTCAGTCAGGAGACATCTGTCATACCCAAATCCCAAATGTAATCCTAAACTGATATAATAGGTCAGTGTGATTTGAGAAGTAAGTAGTTATGTCTGAACAGGCAGAAGAAACGAATGAATGATCAGGAAGGATTCATGGCGACTACATTTTACAATCTGTCACTTCCTTTCAGGCTTTGAACGATAATGATCTGGGAAAAGGCAAGAATGACCTCCACCTCAAGAAGGATCTGCTTTGTGATGATAGTGAAGATAGTTCTGCCTACCTTGGAAAATCCTATCAGCTTTACACACTGTATCGTGACAAGGATGGCAACATAAGACAGGTAACTGATCTTTTTTTTTTCTTTTTTTTTTGAGCTATAAATTTTGAAGCTGTGGTTGTGCTTAGAGGCATTTAATCATTTAGATGGTCCCAAGCACTAACCAGGTACGTTACACTGAACTTACAAATACCAAAAGTCCTTGGGTAGACTCTGATAAAATACTGGTTTTAAAACTCTATATTCATCAAGCTGAGCGACATTAAACACAATGTTAGAAAAAACAAGCCATTAACAGGAAATTCTTTATACTGAGTGGGCATTTTTTTGACTTGTGACCATTCTTCCTAGGCACCATCTACTGAGTGCCACTGCAAGCCCCTGCTCAAGAAGCTTCAGGGCCAAGTTAAAGGAACGCAGGAGGAGATGAGGCTGCACATCTTAAACCTACAAGAGCAAGTCAACTGCAGGCTGAGCAAAATGGACCGTAGGAACAGACACCAGGTCTGCCTCTTTTCTCTCTGCCTACAGAGAAAAGTCAGAATAATCTGACTTGTCCCTGAAAAAATTCAAAATTTGTCATGTTAGTAAGTTCCTGAATTATTACATACTTGTTCGATAGAGGTTTTTTCATTTGATTCCTTTACTCTTTGACTTCTGCAGATTAAAGTGTTGGACGTGCTGAATCAGGAAAGAACCGTAGCAGAGAGGAACAGCATGATTTACATGACTGAACAGAGAATTGCTGAGGAAAGAGAGGAAAATCTGATGAAACAGGTATCAATTACAACTTGCAGCTGACAGTTTTTTTCAATACAGGGAACATATCATTGTATCACTGTGGCTTGGACACAGGTACCTACTTCCTGTATGGAATTTTCACTGATTCAAAGAAATCATAGGAGGACCGGAGGACTTTATCTTAGAATTCTAAACACAAAAACAGAAATATTATTGTTCTCAAATAACATTTCAAGGTTTGCATTTAAATCAAAAGAGATCTTATGTCATTCTAATAATGTATTTGATGATGACTTTGAGTATGTTTCCTTATTAAGGGCAAGTTTGATCATACAGCAGTTTTTTTCCTTATCTTAAGCAGGCAGCAGTGAGTCATGAATTGAAGAGATGGTGTATGTCCCAGCTGAAGGACATGGACATCCGCATTCCAGCCAAAGCCCAGTATTACAAACTCCTCCCCTCCCCATCTGTGGAACAGTCTGTGGCAGACACTGACCTGGAATCACTCCCCTTGCTGTCTGTGATATCTGGAGACAGCAGCACTTCACTGGCTACCTACGTCAATATCCTACCATCTAAATCTATCCACAGTCTGCGGGGCCTGGAGCAGGACCACCAGAGGAGCAGAACATACTTTGAAATGAAGGTGGACAGGTCACCAGGTATGTCCATGAACAGAATCTACAAGGTAGTCAAAAGAGATCATTTTAAAACGGTATTCAGCAGTGTTGTATGGCTGTTATCACTGCAACACTATCTACACGTCAGTGGCACAGCTCACAAAGACGTGAGGGTGAAACAAACCATGAAGACACAGTTTCACAGCAGAGGGAAGTAAACCAGTCAATGAGATCCAAAATAAATGTGTTGCAGAGAATTAGTGGAACAATATTGGATTTATGATATTGACTATTAATCATGTCAAGTTTTTATACAATCCTTTTCGTCTTTTACGTTTAAATGGACTATTACCTTAGTTGTTTAAATATATCGTCCCACATGAATTAAAAAGATGCAAAATATTTGATAGCATCTGACTTTCATTCAGTGTGCTCGCAAATTTTGAGCACTAAAGTTTATCCTTAACCTTGGAAATAGAAGTAAATGGAACACATCTAATAAAATCCAATATATCACCTTCTGGATGGATTCCAGTAATTTTTACATTGTGATTATTTGCTATTAATATATAAAAACATAATTTGTTTAACAAGTTCTTTGTTCATTCTGTAATTACACCTCTCCTATCAGATGACTACGAGAACACAGCCCTATTTCCTCTGCCTGCCAAAAGCACCTCAGGCTTCCTGCTGGGCTCTGCTGACCCCCTCTGGCAGCCTCCAGGAGTGCAGCCCAGTCCTTTAGAAGAACTTGTGCCAGTGTGTGAGGAAGGCATCTCAAGCAGCAGCAGCCAGTCCAGCATCAGCGACCATGGATCAAAACTAATGCAATCTGAAGAACACAGCTCTGACAAACAACACAGGAAACAGTTCAGGGAGATGATGATTTCCTGCAGACATGTCGGTTTACACACTGAAGGCACCAGGACACTGGAGTTCCTCATAGATCGTCCCTCTGAGCCTACATTCAGCCAGGAGAGGAATAATCTGCATGCAAAGGAGGTGGGTGTATAGGTAGAGAAGATACAGACCTTGTTACAATGACAGTCAATGACAGGCTTTGTTATGAAATTGTCATTCAGGCAAACATGATATAAACTTAGCTTTCATGAAAACCTCATGAGATAAGTTAGTTAAATTAAAACATGAGTCCTGTTTATGTCATTTTGATTATCATTTCAACCTGTAATAATAAAACTGGACTCACAAAGTTAGTTGCAGAAGACATTTTTAAAAAACAAGGCAAAATAGTGCCAAATCTGACCAGCCTCAAATTAAATATCTGTGTACTAAGATAGCCAAGAGCATTGGAATATTGGATAAATCTAGATACATCCTATACCAGAAAACACTACATACTCTATTGTGCACTCATACCATTTGTACCATTATGTGAAAGTATGGGGAAATATCTACAGGACAACCATACAAAGGATATGCACACTGCAAAAAGAGCAATTAAGATAAACCTTGCAGGGTATCATGAACATACAAATTTTATGTTCTTTACATCACAGACTTTGAAATAAACGAAACTTGTCCAATTTAAAACTGCACAAATTATGTTTAAGTAAAGAATAATGCACCACCAAATATTACAAAAAATGTTTAAGGATAGAAGCGAGTACATAGTTCCTGAGAGGTAAACTGATGCTAAAACACCCTTGTCACTGTACTACACTTAAAAGCATACGTCTTTGAGTCTTTGGGGTGACCTTTGAAATGGACTTAGTGATGACATCATGAGCATTACACTGAACACACAGACATCAGATCTCTGTCTTTGCCTCTCAGGAAAATCAAAAAAGGGTGTTTAGCTGTCCTTAAAAAAAAATATTTTAATCAAATACATTGCAATTTAAGGTACTCTTAAAACATTCACTTAAAATGTGTTGGTTTTTTTTCTTTTGACAGGTGACTCAGCGTTTCTTTGAGACAGTGACGACTCAGTTGGACCGTTGGTATGAGAGAAAGATTGTGGAGGTGGAGCAGCAGACGGAGCTCAAAGCCCAGCAAGACAGAAAGGAGCTGCTGCAGCGAATAAGCATGCTAGAGGAGGAGCTTCGGAGGCTGAAGACCAATGAGAATGCAGAGAGCTAATGAGCCCTGACTGTGATTTACGTTCTAGAAGGAGACTAAGAGAAATAGACGAGGTTTTTATGGCATAACTGATCATTTTTAATGTCAGATCAGATAAACATATGTAAAAAATGCTATATGTTGCGCAAAAATAATCCATTTTATTGTCAGATAAGAAAAATATAGTGAATAAAATGCCATAGATGCAAAAATAATTTGATATACATATTTTGATCTTTAAATCAGAATTAAATTATCATCCTCTATTTTCAGCTATGATAAGCTATTTAATTTTTTAAGTAATTATTTTAGAATATACAAACTAATAATAAAAAATAAACTAAATTAAATTAAAGCTATACAACTAATTAGTTAGGAACAATTATTTTTATCATACTGTCTGTTATAAGTTTTAAATAATAATAATGATAATAATAATTATAGATTATTTATTTGTGGGGCCTAACAGTTAATTTCACAGAAATGTATCTAATGCAGAAATGTACTAAACTTTATGCATTAAATTGTGAACTATAAATTAATTGATGATGCAAAAATGAAACTAATGTATTTCAAGCAATGAAAAAACAGGATATACATTCACTGTACTTAAATGTAAAGGATGAATACAAAAATTGTCAACCCTGTCATCTACCCATGGCCAGAGGTTCCAATTTACATCACACTTTCTGTCCTCTCTGACAGTGGAATAGATAGTAAAATGAAAGCGAAGTGACAACATGGAACATGGAATTGGCTGTGAACCCAGTGGGACTAGAGGAGTATTGTCAATATTTGCATATTCATTTTGTCATTTAATTTATGGTCCCAGTAAATACTCATACATTTAAAATTGCCAACCAAGGACATGATGGCAGATTTGTCTGAAAACAATTTTTTTATTTGATTTTTTTTTTAGTTAGTTATTTTAGAATTTGAAAATTAATTCAAATCAAATCAAATCAAAACAAATCAAACTTTATTTGTATAGCACTTTTCATACATAGGAAAATGCACTCAAAGTGCTTCACAAGATAGAACAGAATAAAATGCCAAAACATACAACAATAAAAAATGAAAGCCCGTCCCTCCCAAAAAAAAACTAAACTAAAAACTAAAAGATTAAGACAGTGGAATAGAAACAGGCAATAATGATAAAATATCTAGAAATGTGAGGGTTTAGAAAATTTAAAAGTAATAAAATGCACAAGACTAAAATAAAATAAAATAAATAAAAATAAATGAAATAAATTAAAAATGATTAAAGGCATGGGAATAGTAAAATAAGAGAAATAAGAGAGTAAAAGAAATCAGTTAAAAGCCAAATTAAAAAGGTGAGTCTTGAGCTTCCTTTTAAAAATATCAACAGTCTCTGCAGCCCTGAGGTTCTCTGGGAGGCTGTTCCACAGATAAGGGCCATAATGGCTGAAGGCAGCCTCACCGTGGGTTTTTGTTTTAACTCGTGGTATGGTTAAAAGGCCGGTGCCAGAGGACCTCAGGGTCCGCGAGGGTTGATATGATAAAAGCAGGTCAGACAGGTAAGATGGTCCGAGACCATTAAGACATTTAAAAACTAATAAGAGAACCTTAAAATTGATCCTGAAGCGGACGGGGGGCCAATGCAGCGATTTTAAAACTGGTGTAATGTGCTCCTGCCCTCTGGTCCTCGTCAGTACGCATGCAGATTCTTGCAACATCTCCATATTCCCTAAAATAAAGTATGGTTGTTCTGGTTCATAGTGGATGACACTAGATTCAAGTCCATAGCGAATCCCAAATGTGCTTGTACTAGTGGTCACAAAAATGAATGTATCTCTGGTGCAGATGATGATCAGGCAATGAAACCTGGAATACTCAATCTGGAAAGTTAAAGCTTGTATCTACTATACGATTATTACTGTGATTTATTCTATTCTTGTGCAATAGAACCAGTCTCATAACTTTTTGATTGCATTATGTATTACTTACTGTACATTTGAATTCGTGTCCTCCTTGCAGCTTTGGAGAAGATGTCACTGAACAATGGACCAGAGAATGGAGGAGATACTGGGATTTCGAGTGATACACCTTCAGATGAAACTCTTTCAAAGCCTCCTGAGACTGACTGCCTCTCCTAGAATCTCAGCCAAGCCATTGCTATTGGAGAGAAAAAGAGAATGGTGGGAAAACTCTCTCTAAGATAGCTGAATCACAGATCGCAAGCCTTGACAAAGGGGAAAATGAATAAAACAGTCTTATTCTTTTTTACTGTCGGTGTTCTGGGGTGATGGGATTTGGGGGTTTAACCTGGGCATGTGGCAATTATTTTGGCAAAAAAAACTTTAAAGGAACCAGATATGTAAAATATGTAGAACAGGTTATGATTCTGTTGTTACTTTGCTAGGAATTTTATTTTGATTTTATTTTGATGCTGGTGAATATTGACAGAGAAGCAATATGTGAAATGCAGTAGATATTACCATGGAGACTAGGTGACATCAGGGAAGAAGTAGTATCTTATTGTTGAAAATGTTTTTCAGATTGTTTCACATCTTTTTGTGTAGTTATTCATCTGGTCTTAACAACAGTATGAGAACATTGTTTTTTTTCAAAAGGGACCCCATGAAAGGCCAAGAAGATATCTTTAAAAAATTTATGAGAAAGAAGATTTTTAGAATTATGTAAGAAAAAAAAATTGCTGTTCGATAAAAATATCAAATTGAAAAACCCTGCGAAATGTACATCATTTAGAGAAATACTTTAAAATCTGGCTTATCATAAATACGCTTATCAGACTTTTAAAACACAGTTAAAATCTAAACTGGGCAAGTAGGTGTCCATACTCAGGTTAATTATGTATATTGGGTTTACATATTTTAGTAACCGCATGCATGAACATACAAAATGGTGAAAGCTGAAAGGAACAATGGATAAGAGGGCTTGCTGATCAGAGTAAAATTACCTGAATATTAACTTCCGGCTCAGAATTTTGAAATGCTGAATCTATCTCTGTAGTTATCCAGTATATGCAGTATATTTTGGGACTTAGTGACCCAGCAACTTTTGGTATTTTTTTGCTCTTGTCCAATATAGAAATTTATAATAGAAGGCTAAAGGTATTTAACCTAGTTACTGCTTTTGCTATCTGACAAAAGTGACAGTGAAACACATGATTAAACACATCAGACTCCATGGATTTCCTTCTTCGTGGTCAGCCTTCAAAGTAGCATAAAGGTTTGTCTTTTAATGTTCTTAAAGCCCTTCAGAATTCAATCTGGAACTGTAGCTTTCTCTAATTTTGCAGGGCATAAGTGGTATCCATTAACAACCTAGTAGTATCCCAAATCCCAGTTTTAAATTGTGTGGTTATGGTGTCCTGATGAATCATACAGTCCTTTAGCAGACTGGGAAAAAAAAGGCAAGACCATATGTCTATAATGGACTAAAGGGGGTAAATATCCCCTTCTCCGGTTATAGGTAAGGGATAAATACTTAAAAAGAATGTAATAACATCTAAAGCCTGACATTGTCAATACTCTCCCAGTTCTTTGTAATTATTTTGGCAACTCAACTTGTCCTACTAATACTATGACCTTAAAATCTGTCCAGGTATGGGATCATACGTAAGTGGTGACTGTAAATTAGATGCTACATTGATCTGTTATCCTACAGTAGATTTTTAACCATGTTCCATCACTAATATTTTGGCACTGTATGTTTAATATGCAAAGATGGTCACAATAACACTTGTGTGATATCTTTTAATTGAATAAAACCATTCATCATAATGGGGGAGAGGGGTGTATTGCTGTGTTCTGTATTTTAGTTATTGTTTTTTGTTTGCTTTTTTAATTTTGTTGCACTAAATTCAATTGAATTATAAATTTGTATGGAATACCTTGTAGAACAGTGCAGTAATATACAACAAACTCCAAACCACTCCCAACTGGGTGGACAATTCAATCAGCTTTTGGGTGACAAGGCTCACTAACATTATGTTTCATGCAAAGAAATTTATTGGAATACGTTTTTGTACTCAGGTTTTAAACCTGTCATCACCACTACTATCTAAGTATCTTTGGTTTACAGAATCGAATGCCCTGAGACAGCAATACAGAATTTGATACATACAGAAAAAAACATTTTACAGTACAATATCAGGATTTCATTAATCAGGTTCATGATAAATTTTGAAAATAATTAGTTTATTTTTTAAAATAGTACATCAAAATAACTACTAAATAAATATATTTTTCTGATATCAATTATTTATTTACCATAAAATGTCCTCTGCCATATTTGCCCTTTTTCATAAAAAAATCAATGACTGGAACTATTCTACTCCTGCTTTATATGCTTAATATACTTATTTTTAAAGATGAAATAAAATGTTTTTCTTATCTAAAATAAATTTAAAAATGTATTTGAACCAAACGCACTATGTTTATATGTATAAGGTTTCTTTTGTATCAGACTAGTCTAGTTTTTCCTACCTGACAGTTTCGACTGCTACTTGCAGTCTTCCTCAGAGTGGTCACGTGGTGTTGCTGTGACGTGTGTGGTCAGCTGTTGTCCTACCTACCTACCCTACCTACAGCTATATGGAACAATTACAGAGTTGTATGAAATCACTTCAGCCTGGACTTTTCGATTAGCCTTGAAAGATAGCCTTAAAACATATAAGAATGCCCTTTGCATTGCTAGAGCAGCCTATTACTCATCATTAATAGAGGATAAC
>JAPZDV010000007.1:22014388-22028242 GCA_029814665.1 Acanthurus lineatus
ATTATTATTATTTGCAATATTCATCTTTAACCTCTACCTATCTGTAGGACTATGTTTGCAGATTTAACTTTGCATCCAGGGGATCACGTACAAGAAGTGCAAATCACAGCAGAACCAGTGATCTATACAGACAGAGACAAGAACAATAATAGCAAGTCCCACGACATCATGCTGTTGCAGCTACCAAACTCCTTTGACGTTCAACCTATTCATCTTCCAGATTGTGAGCATCGACCACATAGGTGAGTCATGATTATTTCCACCTCAGAACCTGTAGAGGTTGTCAGTTGTTTGTTTTGACAGATAATGCATATTTCTGCATTTTGTAATGGAATCAGTGTGTTTTCGTTTTGATTTTTAAAGAAACAATACGTATGTTTTCAAATGTAAAAAATAGTTTCAAACCCATTTTAATATTAGGGTGAGGTGTAACAGGTTGACTGGGCTCTCTGCCTCAGCCACTCAGCCTTCCTGTAGCTTGTTACTGCACTTATGCAACTTTGAGCCAAAAGTACAATGCATGGAAACCTTTTAAAGTATAAAGTGAGATTTATTTGTTTGAAAAACTCCATTATAAGTGCTATCACTGTGTCACTGTTCTTTTTTTCTAGAGTTGAGATTGCAGGTCATGCTGCAACGTCTGGTGGCCCTAATGATGAAAGGAGTGAGATAGTTTTAAAATTATTTATAGAGTTAACATTCTTTTTTTTCCAGATTTTTACAATGGTCTTAACATATAAATTTATGTACAACAAAACAATTTCTCTTTGGACTAAACTTCCTTTGTCCCTTACTTAAAGAGACATACATTTGCCAAACAGTGAAAGAAGTTTAATTTCTATTCTGTTGCGGTTCTGCATGAAGAAACAACAAGTTGAGAAATGTTTTATAAAAATGCTTTTTTTTTTTGTTATTGTTCTTCTTCTTCAGAACGTGGTAAATCATCCATACTCCACTGTGCAGACATTGATGTGGTCAGCTGTGAGGACCTCAAAAACACTTTGCAGGAATATTACCAAAAAGTGTACAAAGTCAAGGTGTATCAACACTTGTTCTGTGGCCAATCACATGGAAAGGATGTATGTTATGTAGGTTTGCATGGCCTCTTATATATGCCCTTCTGTAAATGGTGTCAGAAAAAGGGAAAAATTATGATTAACTGTCTTTCTTTCTCACAGGGAGATTCCGGTGGAGGAGTTGTGCATGAAAATATGATTTATGGAGTCATTTCTTTTCTTGGTGATCCTCATAATGTTTGTAGAAAAGCAGCTGCATTCATGGACATCTGCAGTCCAGAATACAACATGTGGATCCGTCAAACTGTTGCCTGATAAAAGATGTCTATAGTTCGGTGCTACTCACTTTAACGTCTCTTTTGTTGTTAATAATAGATATGTTCATATATATATATATATATATATATATATACACACACACACACACACACATACATACATTTATATATATATATATATACACACACACACACACACGAGATTTAAGCTCAATGACAAACTTGTGTGTGGTTTCTGTGTTTTTTAAACCCTGTTCTGTTTTTACATGTGCACTTAAAAAGTGAAACTCATCCTGATTTGTTATCCGTTACTCTTCTTTGTGCCATATATGATAAGAGGATAAAGGACTAGTAAGTATTAAGTAGATCATTAAGTACATGATCTCAGTATCATCAATGGTAGGTTCCCCTTTCAGAGGAAAGGCAACTATGTATTTGCAACTGATCATCTTTAGCTTTTGGTGGGAAATGTATTCTCTGTCCCAACATATTGTAACATATATATTGCAACTAACATATTAACATATTGTAAGGTTGCCTGATTTAATCCCTCCATTGTTTTTCTGCCATTTTAAACAGCTACTTCAAGTTTTACCACCACAAGGCATGGGTATTTTCACAGGAGTCTTGAATTTCATCAAGAAGTCAGCTGTATTTTGTTAGTCAGCGAGTCACTGCATATTTTTTGATTATAAAGTGACGAATAGTAGCTTTTATTTGCAGACAGAGAAATTTAGTACATAAAGTAAAGGTGATAAGATAAAAAATCATTATATGTATGTATATTTATTTTGGATGTCAAGATAGTGTGCAGTGGTTTCTATCTCTGTTAAACTGGCTCATAGACTGTATAATAAAAATTGGACAGAACTATCATAAAGTCTGACACTCATTTCAGACAATCCCTGCATACCCATCTGCTGCAGCGTGGAGGAAATCTCTGCATGCCTTTTGCCACTTTAAAACAAGTCTTCAATTAAATTGGTGTATGGTTCAAGCACAACAATGGTGTCAAGACCAAATCACTTCAAAAATACTGCAAATTTGCTGTAAGTTTTTCTAGTCCAACCTGAGCCATTGGCCTGTTTTTTCATTTTCGATTTTTGATAGAAGCAGAAAACCAAAGTATGAAAAACAAAACGTTATTCTGATTTTGATTTCAAATTGAATATCAAAAGAATAAATCATACACAGATTCTGGAGGAACTGTGGGATGGTTGGTGACTGTGCTCATATATTTTGGAACTGCCCAAAAATTAAAAACATACTGGGAAAACATTAAAAAAATACCAGAAAAATTTTGGAGATTGACCTCTCCTTAGACCCACAGTTATTCTTATTAGATTTATTTCCCAACCACCTGTTAACCACTGAGCAATGTTATATGCCACATATTCTGCTGAAGATTGCAAGAAAAATGATCACATCAACTGAGTGGAGCCCAGCCCTCACTGTGGTTACGGAAAGTAAGACGTGTAAATGATAGAATACTTGACAGCCTAGCTACAGTTAATAAGCAGGTGGACTGAAGTTATGATTATCTCAGTCAGGACTCTTGTACCTGTATTTTGTGGGTCTTTATGTTTGTTACGTATTTTTACTCTGTGTTCTTTCTCCTCTCATGTGCAGTATTTCTACATCAAAGACAATAAAGTGTATATCTGTCTATCTGTCTGTCTGTCTGTCTGTTTGTCTGGCTGGCTGGCTATGAAGAGCAAAATACGACAACGGACGGAGACTCCCGACTGTTGAGCAACTGAAGTTATACATCAAGTAAGAATAGGAGAGAATTCCGCTTTCCATAATAAGTGTCCTCAGAGGTGGTGAAAATGCCCCTGTTCAAACTTTTTTGAAATGTGTTTTAGGCCTCAAATTCAGAGTGTATATTTCCAAAAAAAATTACATTTTTTCAGTGTAAACGCCAAATGACTTTGCCCTGTATTCTATTGAATGTAGACTGAAAAGAAATTTCAAATCATTGTTTTTCTGTTATCCTTTTCATTTTTCATGGTGTCCCCACTTTTGGAATTAGGTTTTGTATGTGGATCTTTACACTTGTGCTTGAATCATCATGGACAAATGTTAATACACAGCCTGAAGAGCCTCTAAAACATTTTACTCAAATCTCAGGATCAACTACTGTACCAGACTCCTGACAACATTTTTCTCTCAACACTTTTTAAGTCATTTTTCAAGACCCGACCACACTAATAACAGGTCATTTTAAAATATTTATCATGGACTTCTAGGAAAAATATTTGATTTATTAACTTAACATGAACATGATTCCATGACAGGCTACTTGGCTACATCACAGTATGTCAAAGAAATTAAGCAGAAATTATGCAATAGGCCTAAGATGTTTTGTTTATTTTGTGTTTGGTTTTGTTTGATTTGCCATTTTTGCACAAAGTGATTTCAAGCGCACAAATTTAACTAATGGAGTTCCAGTGAGACAAAACTATAGACATTCACCACAAGTTAGGAGCAATAGACAGAACATTGCTAGTTTAATCCTGTTGTCTGCGTTTGGCAACAAGTTCTCACCGACATCACAACATGTGTTCTCACTTGCGATACAAATGGGACGTTCTGCGTGTTTGATCCATCCCTTTGCAAATATATTCAGCTAGGTTTGACATTAGAGAAACATTAGGGGAAACCAGCTTGTAGAGCTTTAATATTATTACAATATTTTAAAAATAATATTGCTGTCTTTTTTTCAGGCTATTAAGTGGTTGGTAATGTTGTCCAGTTTTCTTAACCTTGGAAATGCTAATTTTCACTTAGAGCTGCAGCTTAAAAACTAGAGAAAATTTAAACAAGCTTCTGGTGTCTTTAGGAAAACAAAAGATAGAAATTAATAACAGTATTTCTGATGGGCACTCAGCATAAAATGAGTGCCTTTACAAGCAACAATATTTACAACTTAAAGTTAGTATCAGATGTGTCAATAATAAAAATGTTTAAAAATGTGTACTCACTGATCCACAGCAAAAGGAGAAGACCTATCATGCCACCCATCTCTCTCAGTGACTGCCCTCCTGCTGCATCAGCAATACATTTTCAATCTGTTTTCATTGTCCTGTTGGCCTACAGGCTGCCAATCACCTCATGTAGGTTTATTAATATAACCCCATTGGCAGCAAAGGTCTGCACTGATGTGATCACCCCCCAAATATTTCTACATTTGTGTTACATGAGTGATGGAATATTAAAAAATTAATTTAAAAAATCAAATAATAAAAATGCACCTGGACTGCATTTTTAAATAGCAGGAAGATAAATGAATATGAAACCAACATTAAAACGAATTAAGTGGAATAACAGAGATGATAAATAAAAGTTACTATCAACTGATTTTTTTTTGAAAGAAGTCCATTCTAAACCAGTGGTGTAACTTACACTAGTACTGTACACATCCTGAGCCATCCCTGCATTTGACATTCATGTTTTTTGAAACTTTTCTTTCTTTTTAAAAGAAGGAATCACCTTTACTCACAGCTTTAGGTTTGCAAAAGTGCATTTTTTATAAATATTAGTCAATTAAATAAAGTCAATTACTTGGCATAATTTTTCCTAAATCAAGAAATAAATGGTCTTTACCAATGGCAAACTTAGGCTGTCGGAGGAGCAGGTGCAAAATGATAAAAAAGGCACCTGCTGAATGTGATTTTGCATAAGTGTGCTGAGAGTTGTTTCTTACCATAACATCATTAAAATAATGATACAACAATAACAATTTCAGCTCTCTGTGACCACAAAAGGAGCTCAGTGAGGTCTTGCTCTTATGTCTTCTCTGTCGTTGCTCAGACGGTTTTAATCTTTAACTTGAACTTTAGACAAACAAAAGGGTTTACATATGTTTATCTCAGTAACTTGGTAAAAATTTTCCTCTTACCGTTGGCTTATCAACACAGAGAAGCTCAGGAGAGGCAATAAATTCACACATTTTTTATTGTTTGTAGATAGCACATTTCATTTTGATAACAAAAAGAAAAAAAAAAACACATACACCACACTAGATTATTCTTGTCTATGTCAATGTATACAAATGTTATAATAAATCTCACTATTATACTGACACTCATTAACATTTTAAATTGGGTGTTTTTTAGCCAAATCACAATGTACTTGTATGGCTCACTGTTGTAATTTGTCCTTACTTATCATTCTCATAAAAACCCCACTGATTTTTTTCTTTAATTTTTCTTTTATATACATTCATCAAAAGTGAGGAAAATCTCCCTTTCTCCTTCTCTCTCTCTCTCTCTCTCTCTTTCTGTCTCGCTCTCGAACACACATGCACAGACAGATTCACTTGCACACACTCACCCACAGATAGAAACATATGCTAATTCAAACAATGTGGTATCAAAGGGCAAAGAGCACCAGTTAGCCCAGCATTTGAAGACTGTCCAATAAAAAGGAAGGGGGGAAAGGGACAAACAGCTGGCAGGCTCACCTTTACACCAGCTGCAGCTGCTGTTGTAGTGTCCAAAGTTAAAAAAAGAGAGAGAGCTTAATGGGGGGGAGGCACAACACATAACAAATCATTACATGAAGTGGATGTTTTACGTCAAAGGCGCCCCCAATTATCAACATTTGTCAGATGGGAAAGGAGGAAGTTTCTGAAACTAATCAACATCTTAGTGCAGTGTGGAGGATGTGTATGAGCAAACATCAGGGGCCACTATGATAATGATAATGATATTCTTAACTTTACTATCAATTTTCTCACTTAGCTCCTCTCACTCTCTCAGGCTTTACTGGCCAAATTGGGTAGTATGCCAGTTGTGGTTGTGTAAAATTTGAGAGGTTGACATGCCATCATGCTATCAAACTTGGAGCAGGAGTGACTCGTTTAGTGGAGGAGGCAGGTCTGGCAGTTGAAGAGGTGGTAGGTCACATCAGAATAAAATCTACTTCCCACATGAATGGAGTCATTGTTATTTTCCTAGATAGCTCAGCCAAATTTAGTGAAGCTGTTGAAACAGGTGCAGTAATTTAAGACACCTTTACCTCTGTTCAGTAGCTAAGTAATCATTCATCAAAGATAAACATTTAAATGCTACATTTTTTAATTAAAAATAAGGTGCTGGCTGAAGAGCTGTCAAGATATGATATATGATCAACTTGTCAGATCACCAACCCAATAAATGCCCCCCCCCCTTTTTTTTTTAGAAAGAAAGAACTCATATTATCACATTTTTGGTTTATTTTAGGTTTAATAAAATAGACAGTAACAATCAAAATCATAAACTTATTCTCTATAGTTTTTTTTTTTTAATCTAGTGTATTTAGAAGATAAACACAATAAAATTGACACTGATAATCTGATTAAATTCAGGATTCTCTAAGATTATTGTCTATGATTGTCCGTGTTGGAGACGTCAAGTCTTTCTGGTGAAAACAAATATTGCTATAATATTAGAATGTTATATAAGATAACTTAGTGCACTGTGCAGACATCACCTCTGGATGCTTACAGATCACGGATGGTTGGTCTGCAATACCTACAATGGTGGTGTTGCAGTGACTGGAGACAAATACGTAGGTATAAATGCAGGGGAGCCTATGAGGAACAATGAGTGCAGTTGTGTAGGTGGGATAAGCAGTCTACAGAATGAGATTAGTGAACAGGTGTGCAGGTAAGGTTGGGAAGATGGGAAAATCTGGGGACATCTGGTGGCTGGATGGAAAACTTGCTGGAGAGAGCTGCAGAGTGGAACAAGCGAACAAGCCTAGGGCAGGAGTCATGACTGACGGAGCAGAAAGAGGCAGAGCTGTGATTCTGTGCTCTTTAAAACAACTTTAATCAGTCATTGATAAGAAAGGTTTGGCTGCACTCACACTACTTCTGAGTTTAGGAGTCAAGCTAATAAAAACTACTTTTAAACTAACTTGGTGTTGGACTGGTAGCTGTTTGCTGCTGGTTGTGCCATGATTTTTTTCCTCTCACATCCCCACTAAACTTTGATTGACGGAGCAGTGTTTCTCTTTTACCCTCCTTTTCCCCAGGTTTGAAAAATGTGAGTGATTTTATTTTCTCAATATAGAGATGCACTACTCTAATTTCTTGTTTTAATTTGATCTTATGGTGTGATGGATAAATCATTATCGCCTTAGCTGAATCAAATCCTGATGCCACTTGTCTCACAATCAGTGCAGTTATATGCACATGAATATGCAGTATTTGGCTTTTGTTGTGTGAAAGTGCCTCTACACTATTTCATCAAACCACTTCCAGCTGAACAAAGGGTCTTCTTATTGGACACTGATCTCTCCACATCAGGGCAAGAAAAACAGCTCTAGTTGCTCTCAGCCATGTGTGTTGCTGAACAAAGTCTTTACATAAGTATTTTAATGCAGTATATAAAAAAATACTTAAAATGTTATCTCTATGAGCTAATGTCCAGAAAATAGGCCCTTTACCTCATTCACATAAAGTATTAAAAGTATTAAAATATTTTTGCCTGGGGGTATCCTCTTCCTTTAGGCAGTTTACCATTTTTTTGTGAGAATCTCCTTTTTCTGTGATGTCTTAAAAATATCAGTTATTAATCCTTTTGTTTCCATGAACACGGGTTTTTCCAGGGGTCTATAATACGTTGTATCCTGTAACTGGTGTAATCCCTCATAGATGTAATCTATTCTATCCATTTACTACAGCACTGCCTTTATCTACCATTTTTGTGACAATGTTTGTGTTTCCCATAAGCTCCCAGATTGTTTCTTCTTCTTGGGGTGAGCAGCTGGAGTTATTCCTAAATAATTGCAATTCATCTTAAGTTCGCAGTTCCCTTTTGATCAAATTCAGTACTTTGGTAGGTAACTTACAGGTTCCCATAACAACAGGGGTAAAAATATGTTTTTGTCTGGGGGTGTTGTGAGGCTGAAGTATGCACTTCCTGAAAGATAAGTTTCAAGAGAGTCCCTCTTGTTTCTGGCAGTATTACAGGTTAGAACAAAGGGAAGTCCCTTCTCAAGGAGTTGTGTTTGGGTTGGTGTAAGGTCGAGGAATCTTGACAGGTTGATTACTTTATTGTCTTGTTGTTGTACTGTCTCCTGTGAAGTGTCCTTAAAAGTCCTCCAGTGTTCCCCCATCCTAATTGCTGTGTCTGCTATCTAGTGTATGTTGTATTTTGTATTAAAGAATTCCCTTTTCAGTCATGGAATTTGAAAGCCTGTGTCTTTGATGAAGCAGTTAAGTTTCTTGACATGGGTTTTAATCTTTACTGGTAAGTCACCTGAGAGGTTGATGACTGAAATAAAGATTTCTGTCCAGGTAAAGGCTTCTTTGGCTGCTCCATGCATCTCCCCAAGTGCCGTCTTAAGTAGGGTTGAGTTGCTCTGATTCCTGTTGTTAAGACCAAAGGATAATATTACCCTTGGATGCTGTTCCTGTTTTGGGGGTGTTGTGTCTCAACCGGGTTTGCATATGGCTGAAGTTAGCACCCAGATAGCAGTCCATTTGTGTTACTTTGTTTGGGATGTGTGGTAACCTTTCCATTTTCGAATCACCACATGGATAAGGACTGATCTTGTATAAGTCTGAGCCTGTGGTGGAAATTGATTTAAAATAATTTATTGCTGAGAAAGTTATTCAAACAAGTTATGGTTCAGAATGTGGTCAGCAAAACAATTAAGCGTTGATAAAAGAAAGTCTGCTGAATGGGTGGTGGTTCTTTGGTTTCCTGGTTTGGTGGTTGTGGGTCTGGCTGTGACGTATTTAGGGATTGTCAGGGAACTCTCTGTGGAAGTTGGGGTGGAAGCAGCAGTATCACCAGGCTATCTCCCAATTCAAAAAGTATGTCCCAGTCTGTTGATACCCTGGACCTGTCAGGTGTTTTTGGTTTTTTGTGCCCTGGTTGGGGAGACCCTCTGAAGCCGAGGTGATAGGGTGAGGCTGGTTCATGTCAGGGGCTCCTGCTGTAGGTTGTGTTTGTTCAACAGAGTGCTACTTAAGTACAGGAGAATCTTCAAGAGGTGACCAACATATGAAGTACATTTTGCTGTATTTCGCCATATAACTGAGCTTTTCTTGAAATAAAATATTTTTGTCTGGACATTAACTATTTTAATCCATCATATTTTCCTAATATGTGATTCCAGTTTGCAGCTAGTTAATTGTCCCTGTGATTTACCTGTAAAAGCAGATTTAGTCATTTTTTTTTATCCATAATCAATTCAAATGCAAATTAATGTGCATTTTCATCAAGAATTAATTTGCAAACAGGGGTTGCTACTTTGAGATAGTGGCTGGTAGCACTTATTCTTTTGTTGAGTGCAATTAAATCATTGCAGCTGAAAAACCTTGAAAGGATGTAGCTAAAAATCAGTCAAACCTTTAAAAAAATCAAAAAATATGTTGATAAATGATGGAAAATATAACATTTTTATTTAATATATACTAATTTTAGGAAGCTCACTGTATACTTATTTCTACACACAGATCTGATGTATTTGTATGCCCCTATTTTTTACGTCTTTTCAATGGAAGCTTAAGGGTGATAGGCTGAAGACATAAGTCATATTTTTTCTTTATGTCAAAATTTATGATTTAATCTAACTTATTTAAGTTAGATTCCATTGCAATTAGTTTCCTTTTGCCCAGATCATTACACCAACATTTTCCATTTTAGATTAATTGAAATTGCACACAAAATAGTCCAGAGATGTATCACACAAAACAAATAATCAAGTAAAGATTAAAGTTAAGGTACTTGGGTCATGTGAGTGTGTCAATGGGTGATCTATTTGTCACCTCTAGAGGGCAGCCTGATATTGAGCTTAAGCTACACCTTACAGAGAGGCACATTATGTCACAATGTTCATCGTTCAGTGTAAAGCCTGCTCCATGTCAGCAGTTTATATATTGCATTGTGATACTCATGCAAAACAGTCTGATTATTGATCAGTTATTAATCAAGATTCAGAGGTTAATTGTTAAGCAACCCAGTCTTCACATAACAGTTTCAGTGTGGATATAATAAGTTTTCTGCTTTGAGGAGTTATCAGTTTCTGCTTTAATTCTTCAGTCTTCATAGAAATTAAATGACAAAGGTTTCCTGTTTCACTATGGCTACAAGAGAGCTATTCACATGGTTACTTGTGGTCCTTGTCATCCATTATTGCTGCAGAGGGAGCCACAACATCACAGTTTTGCAGTGTCAAAACCATGCTCACTGGCTCAGTATGGACACAATTCTCTTTGGTCTCACACGTTTAGTAGTGTTATGAACTACAAAAATTGATGTGAATCAGACAAAAAGTTTTTATTAGATTATATTTCAAGTCTTTTAAATCCTCTTAACTTTTTTTCTGCAGAAACGCCTGCCATTGTTTTGTTCTAGCTTTGTAATAAGAAGGTAAACAGTGTGAATGCTGTGAATGTGAGGGTGGAAAAAGGAGGATGTTAACAGTCACAGTCCACATATTTGGGAAGAATTCATAGGAAGAAAAGGAACTAATTTTTCACACAGTCTCAATGATATATGGGGGTCTGAGCAGACTCTGACAACTGCCGAGTCACTGATGTTCTGCAGACAGCTTGCCTTGAGAGCGGGGAGAGCAAGCGGGGGAGGGAAAGGGGGGCATGGATGTCGACACAATTTGCTATGATGTTAACAATGAGTAACTTCTTAAAGTCCCAGTCCAATTGGTCAGGTGGATCCAGACCTTAAGGTGCTGCACTAGCTGATAGAGTCAACCTCCGAAGGGCTGAATACCAAAATTATGACATCTGCTCTGTTTCTGGTTTTTGTGTAAGTCTAGTGGCACTGAGACTGAGCTCCAACACAATGTTTTGGAAAAAAAAACCCCACAACACTGCCTATTTTCTAATGCTGATACAATCAATGGTGGCAACAGTGTTCTGTTTATTATTTCAAGCTGCACTAGACTAAGTGTTAACAACAAAAAACACTACCACACGAGTCCTTAAACAGCGTTTTTATTAATTTACCTGCACAAGCACAACAAATACCTTAATCTAAATGAAGATGTTTGGTATAATCCCTTAGTCACACAAGTTGGGAACAAAACTTGGTTAGATCTATTAAAAAGAGAAAATAAAGCTGACCAGTATAAGTATTACTCAAACTGTCTATTGCAAACATTCATCAAGGCTCCAGACCCACTTCCTGCACGAACCCTGACCTGCTGCACTTACCCTCATTGTGTACATATAATTTGTACAGTGGAGATTGTTGGCAATAACTCTGGTTCCACAACCAAATAAAGTAATTTAGACCACATGTCACTCTTGTCAAAACAGGATAAGTTGTATCCTCTAGGAATTACCCAGAAGCATCTCCATTCAACAAGATAATATTTTGACAATTTACTGTCATAGACATTAATCTTATGACCATATTTTGAGTGTCACAGGTAAGTAATGTTGGTGAAGTGACATAATGATGATCTTGAGATCAAGCAGCAACCTATGGAGCTGAAAAATTAATTGCAAATGAATAATTAAGGGTGTGGTTGCTTTTAATGCCAGCAGCTGCTAACTGTCTGCACAGTCATTGGTTGCAAAGCATATCCAATCCAGGTCCACCATCCCATCCAAATATTATCACAACTTGCAACAAAAACAAAGATGGCTGTGCCCATAATGCCAAACTTGAGTCTTCAAAATGGCTCTCTACAAACCAGGGACTGTAACATCATCATTTACCATCTATTTTTGAGATTCTTGGTTCAACAGTATTATGGTCTGCAGGATGATGGAGAGGAGAATACTGTCTAGTCCAACAGCTTGAATGAAACACACATAAAAAAAATTTACATTTCAGGGCTAACACACCAGTTGCAGTGTACTCTCTGCCATGAAGACATTTGCAGGATGATGGAGGTTAAGGTAGTAGAAAAGGTTGTCAAACTTATTTTCAACTTTGACTGTTACTGTTGATTGCCTTTTCGGACTGGGGTTTTTATCATATCCTAAAAGATTCCCACACTATTGGGAAAACATTCCTCTGTCTCCTCTGACATGATTTTGCAGGGCAGTTGTAGATACACACTGTGATGAGGAAGAAACAGTAACTAGCTAGCAAGATACTTTATCTTCATCATTATTAATCATAATTTTTATTCCAATCTTTTGAGCCAAAAACTATTATCTCCCAAAGCTTGGGATTTCAATCACTGAGCAGCTCATAAAGTTTGTTAGAAGTAGAAAGTTCTACTATAAATTTGCTGGATGGTAGGCTTCTTAATAACCAATGAGCATATGCAATGTAACAAAAAGTCCCCTCATAAAACATTAAGAATTGAATTAACTGCATCAGACTTTTTGAAGATGACAATAAAAGACAGTGATTCATACTGTGGTGGTTCATTTGTTTTTTTACTCTATTACTTCCATCACATCATCAGCAGAGGGTGGATGTGATCACAAATGCTATTAAACAGCTTTAAAAATAAATTCCAAATCAGTTCAGTTTTAGTGTATGCCAAGGAGCTTAACAAAATCCTGACTTGCTCGAAAATCTCAAAGTGAGCCTCCTTTCAGGTTGTAACTTGTGGAGGGACTGGTAAAGCCTAACCTCAAGCGTGGCCCTAACCCCAACCTCAACACTTTGTAACCTAAACCACAATACAACCCTTTAATTGGTTAATTCTGCTTCTGCCTTGTAACTGAGGAAGCATGCAACATGCTTGATTCTACATTCACAGTCTGACAGTCTGAGAAAAGAGGACAGTTAGCTGAAGTGATAGCATAAACAATAGCCAAAGAGTGTTTATATTAGGGAGAATACACCAGCCTACAGAGAGAATATGTGAGGGAACATGCGTGTATGTTTGACAGAAACAGGAGGGAAAGGGAAGGACAGTCCCACGGTGGGACTATGAGGAGCAGGCCCAGTCTCTCTTCTCCTGACTGTTTGGATTGGTTAAAGAAAACAAATCCCTCTGGCCAAGCGGTAGGCTGAAGACAAGCGCTCCCTGGGCCTCCGCCTCTCCTGCTACTTTACACTAAACTCTTCCAGATGATTTATGGGCTCTCTCCTCTCAGAGACGCACTCCTGCTCACCTTTCATTCACCAGAGCATGGGCTGATGGGGATCTCTGCTCAGTGCACTGCAACCCATTATTAACCACTGTATTCTACATGACAAATAACTGATTCAGCCCACAATCTGCTTAATCTGCTTTAAATTGTCTACTCTCTGCAGCAGTTTTGTAAAATATTCATTTTTAATTTTTCAAGTACGCACTATAAATCAGGTATGCTAGCGTAAGTTGACTTCCTGCCTCTGATGAGCACAGACATTTTCTAGTGGGTTGCATCAGCATACAAACTAAAGTCATGGAACAAACAACATATGGATTATTTCAGCCCAGCTGTGGGGCTGACAGTTTTTACTTGTACTTCACTTTAATGACAACACACTTAGGACTGTAGCTACCATTGAGGTCACGTCCTTGGTATTTTTATGTAACTTTTGGGGCATAGCAATTTGCAGGAAGTTTACATCCAACAGTGAAAAACCCACATAAGGTGGCCATTGTGTTCACTGAAGACAACATTATGTATATTGGCCTGATAT
>JAPZDV010000007.1:22028342-22056402 GCA_029814665.1 Acanthurus lineatus
ACTTGCAGGATGTTTACATCCAACAGTTAAAAACACACATAAGGTGGAAATTTTTTTAACTGATGAAAACTTTATGTATATTGGCATGATATATAATATTTAACAACGATGAGATTGCAGAACTTGGAAACACTATTGAGTAAAATGGAAACTAAAACAATTACCATGACAATCCAAAAACACATAAAAATTAGACTTAGGTTCATGAATTTATTGCTCCAGGGTCAAAGCTACACATCTACCTGTGGCTGCCTGGTTTGATTTGTTGTATACATGAGCCGAAATGCGACCCCAGAAAATAAGTGGTTGGGGAACAATTTTTTAAGATGTTAGGATTTGACTTATAGGCATGTGTAGAAGAAATCAGGTTTTTGGTACAGATCAGGATGGGATACTACCTCATGTAGCTGTAATCACATGACCAGCACCCATCAGTCTTATGAATTATGACCACAATTTCAACTCTCTTCTCAATTTGTTCTATATTTCAAAGTAAGTGCACTGTTATACAAGATTAATGCAACATTAACAAATCAATTTTCAAACTGCTTTAAAAAAACATGTCATCTGAATAAGTATCAATATTGTTTTATAATTGTTTTAGCCTGACAATAGCATGCTGACCTGATGTAGTTAAAGCTGCAATAGGTAGTCTGACAACGCAGAATACATTTCGCCACTTACTGTGCTGCCTCCTATCACTCCACTGAGCCCCTCCTACAAAAACCCCAAGTTTGAAGAGTAGAAGAGAGATTAAGCTACCCTGTGATACCTCATACCTCACAGGGCCCATTTTTTGCTGCGCTAACCCCACCAAGACCTTGATCCCTCTTGCCAAAGATGCCCTTCCAGCAATCTGCAACCCCAGGCAGCCGCAACGCTGTCTAACAGCAGCATGAGAGGATGGTCCAAACAACCTTTCCACTGCCTCAGCAACATTCTGTTTCAGTGAGGGGCAGGGAACAGTGAAGGATGTGACTTTTTATGCGAGGATTATTCTTTTATTGCACTGTCACAATGTCCTTTAATAGCAAGGAAAAAAAGACTCACTTTCTTCCACACACACACACACACCCACACACTTGCACGCACACAGACAGCTCTGCATTTCAAAGTCTGGTATTGTGGATAACATTTTCTGCAGCCTGAAACAGAGCCATGAGGAGGTGTAGCTCTCAAGTTTGCTCTTGGACCACTTCACCACAATACACTCATATTTTATCACTGAATTATTGTTCAGTGATGCAGAAAATAACAATCTGAGAACAACAGCTCTGTGCACCATCTGAATAACTGAGCCTTTTAATTCCTTCCAGATAATAAGATCTCTCTCTTGTGACAAGTTTTGATATTAGTTCAACATTCTGGTGTTATGCTTTTTCATGATCTTAACAAGAGAAATAGGTAAAAATGTAGAGCTGAAAACCTTTGATAATCTTTTTTTTTTTTTAAATCCATAAACTTCTGTCTCTCAATGAAATTCAACAATCCTTTATAATGTGTTTTAAAATCACCTTAACAACTAATGTTGAGAGAGAACAACTATGGATTACACCTCCTGCATGTAACTGCATTATCAGTATATATCACAATAAAATGACGACATGGATTTGACAATAGAGACCAAATTCTCAGAACTTATGTGTCTGTGAATTTAAAGTGCACAAACATTCATTATTTAAAGGCATAACTACATTTGAGAGTGCATTTCTGGTTATGCACAAGCCTTTTCTGAGCGTGCTATCTCACTTTTCTACAGCTGTTAAAGAAGCTTCTGAGAACTTGAGTTCACAAAAGTTCACTTGCCAACCATTTTAGTCTGTTAGGACAGGATGCACCCACACCAGCATGCCAGGGTCATGTCTTTTTCAAAGTTAAAATCAACACAAGGAAAAAACACAGCTTTTGAGCACATTGCTTGTCTTTCAGAAACTTTTGGCAACTATATGACTGTTTAGGAGACACAATTTGCAATTTTTTTGCTTACTGTTTTACATACAATGAAACCATTTGTGGGCAATAGCATCTGCTCTGTAGACTGAAGATCAGCAAACTGACCACCTCACTGTTCACAATGGTTTGTATTGAATTTGTGCCAGACTTATGCTGAAAATACTGTCACTCCGATTGTTTTTTGAAGCAATAGTTGTTGTAATTTCACATGGAGTTCAGTCAGATCACAGTTAACCCGTCCACCTCAGACTTATTAGAGTTCTCAGGGCAGCTTTTCCCTCAGAGGAAATTCATTCTCACTCACAAATGTTCTTCTTATCATGTAGTAATAATTCTCTTTGATAAAAGCATTCAGAAAAATTGCATGCACATCTGGTTCAGAAAATCAGGCAAAAAAACAGAAGTCAACACAAAGCTAACAAGAGCTAACATGGTCACCATGATATATGGCTAGCAGTTGCATGCTTGAATCATCTATTACTTTCAGGCTCATGATACCGTCCTCCCTTGCACACAAATCTCTTCTCTTATAAATCCATGCCTGTGTGCTCTCGTGGGTTGACTTGCAACTTGAGGAGTGCAGAAATTGGTTTTGTGCTTGTTCAAATATTTATTGTCAATAAACTTTAATATTAACAAATCTACATTTCAGCCTGAGAATCTACTGCTTAACTGTGAAAAGAATTCATGTCTCTGATTTTTGTTGAGAAGTTATTGTTACTCTTAAGGATTAATCTTACTCCCTTATTCTCCCTTATTCTCATTGAGAGATATTATTTGCACGATTTAGAGAAGTGTTTTATATGTGAAAAAATATGTATATGACACAGTGCAGATGGTTTACATGGTTTCCGGATGACCTGATGTGATAATTGTTTTTTGTTTTAAATATCAAAAAAATGGAAGTAGCTACTCTGTGCCTGAATTTTTCAAAAGTAATAAGGGCAATTTTCTTTACAATGTTGAAGCTGCTTGATACTGTTTATTACTTTCTACCCTGATGTCCGAAAGCCTGTTATTGATTTATAATATATGTACATAATTGTTTATGTATTACTGTTCATTTTCCTTTTAGCTTTTCTACCACCACTATTTTATCCTCAATAATGTTATTACCTCTTGCAAATCCTCATATATGTACATATGCATAATATGTGTGTATATTTCTTTTAAATATTCAAACATGTATCCTTTTGCCTTGGTTAAAACCATCAGTTTTAATTCATATTCAGTCTAAACTTCAGCTGTTGTTGTTGTATTTACTCATTGCATGTTTTCCACATAGTCTTAACCATCGGGTTACCTAAGGTATAACATTCTGTCTTACATTTGTATAGTTTCACTATATAAAAATAAATAAATCACTTCTATCTTTGTGTGCAAATCCAAATATGCAGGCTACTTTATCACTCATCACTTACTTTGCTTCAAATCTAAGCTTTGTAATTATTATGCAGTAAAACTTGCAATAATTTGTTATAGACTTTGGGGAAAGTTGAAAAGTTCAGCATAGTGGTCTATGGCTACAGCAGCATAGAACACATTTGGATGTACAGAGATTCGGGCCAAACTAAATACTCAGGCTGTTTTGCTTCAGCCTGCTGTAGGCTTGGTGCTGCTCCAGTCAGTGTTTGGAAAGATGAAAGACGCAGATAAAGAATTGGCACTTTGTTCCTGGTGAAAGTAGAAGATGTCGGAGTCAAGACATGTTACTTAAATCATTCAGTGTAAAAACTCCAAAGTTGTAGCAACGGAAAACCTGAGAATTTTAAGATGAGGTTTGAATATTTTTTCTTGTTTGTTCCCTGTCAGTGTTCTTGGTTGCTGTTATCATCCCTCATCTCCATAGAAGCAATGAAGTGATCCTTGGCACCTACAATGTGAGAGATGGATAGAAAACTATCTTGTGAAAATTCATTATGAGGAGGCTTGTAACAGCTACATCAGATGTGCAGGCAACTATGCAGCTTCCTCAGAACAGCTGTAGTTCAGTGCCCTGTCCAAGAGTGGTAATGAGTTGTTGGTGGGGGGGCTTATGCTTCAGAAGTTTCAACCGCATTTCTTTTTTCTCATTGAGACCCTCGATTCACATGATGAAAAACTCTTCTAAAGATAGATTGTGTCATAGGCTGTACAGACTGTGAAGCTCCTTAAGCAAATCTGTGATCTTTTGAAAACTCACCTTTATCACTACATCCTGGATTGAGCTATTACATTCAACAGGTAGGTATTCTAAGGAGGCAAACCATTAATGTTAAAGGTCCATTGTGTGCCATCTAGGGTGATCTATTGGCAGAATATGATAGAAATAGAATGTAATATCTAGAGTTAGGTTTTTGTTTATGTATGACTACCTGAGAATAATAATAGTCAAGTGTTCATTATCTTTGAATGAGCCTTTTATAACTAAAGAAGGAGCAGGTACTCCACCAGGGCATCTGCCATGTGACACTGACATGTTTCTACAACAGCCCTGGACACATATACCAAACACCGGCTCTGGAGAGAATTTATCACTGTTTCTGTGGGCTTTGCAGCTGCCACAGGCTTTCCTACATGCTAAGAAGGGAGATGAATGGAGGATTATCCAGTTGGTTGCAATCTGCAACCTCACCAATAAAGGCCACTAAATCCTACACATTGGACTTATGAGATGTTTATCATTTTATCTGCTCAGAGAATTCACCAGTGTTGCTGTTGTTTACATTTCCTAGGAAAGCAAGTTCAAAAAAAATGGAAGAGCTCGCTTTCTCCAAGACTGTTTAAGGCATTTCAAGCCAAGAGCGCAACCATGCACGTTCTGATGGTTTTCTTTGTCATTTGTGGAATCACTACCCTTTGTTGTGAGTATCATGTGCAAACCCACTTGTCAAAGAAAGTGATTATGAACACATTATTGTCATCTCAGTGTTTTAACCTGCTTCAAGACAGCCACCATCATCTCTGTACCTAAAAAGTCAGCAGCATGTAGTCTGAACAACTATCATCCTTTTCAATTCCCTCTCTATTGACTGGCCAAGAGAAATTAATTCTGTAGCAGATCAAGTTTGCATTCAGAGCCAGAAAATCCACAAATGATGCCATCTCCCCTTCCCCTCACTCAGTCTTTAAAGATGACAACAAATCACAGCATGATGATTGTAGATTATGGCTCACAGGTTGACACAATTTGATGAAACTGATTAGAAACCAAGGTACAACATTTGACCACGTCCAGACGTCATCGACTAAATCAGGAGCGCAAAAAACTATCCAGATTATTTTGGGGTCCTCCCATTCAAGAATAACCTTAAACTCTATTACTGGGAACTGTTAAAACATATCAGAGGGACAGAGAGTCATAATCATGGTTACCTAAACTCTTGTGCACACAGTGTGAGAGGAGGGGAAGAAACACTGCTGAAAGAGGAGCTGCTGATTCCTGTCTGTACACTGTCACTGTCCTCTTCTCTGATGTTATCAGTTATGAGTTTGTTTTTCTCAGTGCATAAGGAAAGCATGTGAGAAATGTCAGTTGCATGGGTCTCATGGTGACTGCTTGACCTTTGGTAGCCCTGCTGATAGTCATCACCATATGGGCAAAGAACTACAGAGCAGCAACAATCACAACGTTTACATGCACGCTCATATTCCACTATTATTCAGAATAAGACTGTATTCTTAATTTGATACAGATCATGTTAACAGTATATCTGGGTTGGATTTTCTGAGTAAGGCCTTTTTCTGAACTAAGCATTTTCAGATTGAGACATGTGGAATATGCTGATATTAGTCTATTTTTAGGAGCATTCTTTGAACATGTAAAACAGCACATTTGGAAAACTGGGGTTTTAGAGCAGTTGTGGGACACACGGCCTGTCTGTTTGCAGCTACAGTCAGCTATAGGAAAGATACTCAGCTCCTCTGGCTGCTCTCTGGCTACATTGCTACGTTGCTGGTGTATTGTCCAAAACATTGAACATCTTCAGCATTGGACAGCTGGCAGCTAACACTAATGTTAGCATTGGGTAGCCAGCTTTAAATCAATTACTTTACGTCAACGTTAATATTCAATATGTGACATTTCCTTTGCTCATCACCTGAGTCATGTTTTCTGTTTATTTTAACCCCACTAGACACACGCTTACAGCACACAGAAAACATTCAGACATTTAAAAAGAAAAAGATGTATGTTTTTTGACTGCAAAGGAGCAAGAGAAAAAGATGGAAGTCTCATCTGTGCAGACTATGATATGTTATAGCAGTCTGAATATGCACACAGCTGCATGTAAATGGCAGTGATAGAAAATATGAATTTTCATTAGCCATGTAAATCAATCAATGAATCAATGAAGTCAATAAGACTTCATATTGAGAGGAAATGAACAACCTTGCAAAGTAAAGGGTGCAAAGTGGAAAAAACCTAGTGCCTAATCTCAACCAAAATTAAGGAGCCTAATGCTGAATTTAGGAAAAAAGGACATATTTTCTGTGTTTGTAGTATTGAAAGGGTCTACAACTGCATTTTGTATTTTAATTTGGCAATGTATAATGACAAACAAAACCTTGATCCTTGATTTGTGATCTTCAACTAGATAAATAAATTGAACTATCTTGACCTGGCTGTACAATAGCTCCCTGATAGTAATTCTGGTTTTATTTATGTATTTGACCCCTTTTCTATATGTGTAATTTTTTATTGTTTGATTGGTCTCTTGTTTTTTCTCCCTCTAATTTTAAGCCCTTAGTATTGCAATGTGACGTCTGAAGTGATTTCTGTTTATTTTATGAGGGTTTACGGGAGCAGTTGGTAATATTGGATTAAGCCAGACTTTCTCCAAACTTTTAAAACCACATGCGAAGCCATAATAAATAAACAGACTGGGTTAACGCTAATTTGGTGATGGCCCGTTAAAACTGGTTGGCTATGGGAATATCAGCATCAAAGCGGGCACATATTTTCTACATCAAAGTTGATGTGGATAGTAACAGTAACTGTTAATTTCAGAAATATCCACCTGCCATCAGCCTCTCATTCATTATCATCACAACAGAGCAATAAAAAACAAAACTTTTATTTTAGACTTTCAACTGTAGTGGACAATAAACTTTTAACTGTACTAGACTGTGGTAGACATTTATGCATTTGTTGAATTACTTCGATTTGCCATCAAGTACATGACAAGACTAAACAGACTAATAGTAAAACTGATTAGAGGTAAACATTTAGTCAATTTTATAGTTGGTTTACATCTTGTTATGGAGTGCAAACTGTATATTTGGCTTCCTGAATATATAAAAACACACTGAAAGAAGTACAGACTTAAGTAATATTATCAAATATTGTATTCTGTGCTTTGACAATTCTGCACTAATGTATATTTTCAGTTGGTGTTTTTTAAGTAAAATCTATTAAATACATCTGATATTTTAAGAACTCTTAGAGATACATTTGGTAATAGCGATTTTTCTTGATCTAACTCCATTCCCTGGATTGAATTTCAACTAAACTCATTATTTAATATAATGCCATTTTAACTGTGGCTCCTGCTTATTTACCACAACTACTTTCTGGAGGGCGGTTCTGCTGTAACTCTGTCTGGGGGGTGGCTGGCTTTTATCTTAAAAATATTAACCCTGTCCCCATGATACGTAAAACTTTATCCTTCTCACGCATTCTTTCAAGATTTTCATCACCCCTTCTAATTGTTTTGCTCTAGACTGTTGTGGCCTCAGTTGCACTACCATGTCTAACATCAGCTGTGATGTGAGGCCAGCCCAGCTTGGGAGAAAAAGGCTGAGGAACAGCCCCATGTGCCGGGTCTCTGGATGGATATCATTACCCCAAACTGCAGAAATTATGTTGGAAGTTACCGCACAAAAAACAGGCATGTTCAGTGTAACCACAAAACCTCCACTGACATGCCTTTTAAAGAACTTTAAGTAAATGATTTCCTAAATTGATAGAACATCCAGTTTTTAGTGTGATATTTACTGATATTGATTGGCAAAATGACCAAAACGCATGTCCACTCTTAACCACCTTATTAGTACAAAGTGATAACTGTGGAGAAGGAAAAAAAACAGAGTAAAATGGAGTTGTCCCTGTTATGTCATTTAAGAGGTGCACACGGGTGTGTGTGTGTGTGTGAGAGAGAGCAGTGCTGTGCAAGTAAACAGTTACTCTCATTGGGAGGTCATTGGATGGCCATGTTGCTAGTGACTGTTGGAATGACTGGTAAAAAATGTCTCAAGATAGAGATTTTTGCAGCGTCTGTTACAATGTAGACATAGATGGTGTGGTCAAGAAGTTCTCGAAGATGTTATGAACACACAATAGCTGTCAAAATGTTTCAGTCTGACCCAAAGTGGTGGATGACTGTTTTACAGTGTTGTCCCTTTAGTTGCAACAGTATAAAGCACATTAAAAGTCAGTGTTAAAGTTATATATGTCAGACAAAACGAAAAAGATCACAACAGTTAGCTTTAAAAGTAAGTGGAGTGGTACTGAACATTTTGTGCTTATTTCTGTGTAAGAGCTGATTAAGCTGGAGACCTGGCTCAGTAAAGCACAGTCAGGCCAACAGAAGCTGAGGAAAAGACAGATTTAATGCACTTTTAATTGAACCATTATGTGTTGGACCTTGGGGCTTAAGCAACCTGAGTAAGGGGCTCACATCTATATTAGCATTGCAGTATCTATCAACATAACTGTGCCAATTAAGGACATTACAGTAAACTCTTAAATTGCCCTAATTGGAGTTATTTGTAAAATAAATAGAATGGAACTGCCATTAAAATGCTCCAGGATCATTTTGTGTGAGATGAATTTGATAAAGCAGCTGCCCCTGTGTTTTTACCTTTTTTTTCCAGCTCTCAATAAATGATCCAGAAAATGTCTAAATGAAGAATACAGGTGGGAAAGTCGTTATGTATCTTGGGGGTCTAACTACCACTTCATGAAGGGAGAAGTGCTCTATCTGTGGGTGACTTGGAAAGAAAACATTCTCAGCTAATAACCACTCTCAGAGCAAGCAGCATGGCTGACTGCAGCCTAACTAACCCCTAAAGATATTTGATTTCAACCCCCCCTCCCCTGGAGCCTGTGTGTAAATGAGGCAGTCTGTAAATGAAGCACGTCGCTGGGCATTATTCTATTATGTACACCTGATTATAGAGGCTTAAAGTACAATAAGATAACAGACCCACCTCTGAGTGCTGATAAACCAACCCTTCAGAGAGCATGATTGCTTTGCAAGGCAGCTGGATTGGCGAGATCATATGATTTTGACTAGGAAGTGTTTCCTAACTGGGCAGTGCATAGTATTTCTGAAAAATACAAATGGAGAAGTTGAGTTAAGGTCGGTTCAGAGAGAGTTTAATGTCCCTTGGGGAGAAAATCAGTGGGCAGAAGTTGGTAAAAAAAAAACACCAATAAACAAGAGTGCATATGATAGCACAACAGCAAACAACCAAAAAAAAGAAAAAGAAAAAAAAGAAAATACAGTCGTTGCTTGAAAGTTGGTTGCATGGAAACATATGACACATCCTAAGTTCCAACAAAGCCCCGCCTACTTAAAACCACTAAAAGGGGTAAGTATCTTTCACTCAGCTTTGTGTTGACACCCTCAACTACAGTCCGACTGCTTGAAGACAGCACCACCACCCACACCAGCAAGCAGTGAATAGAGGAAACTAGACCTGAATTTAATTCTGTAACATTTTCTTTACTGTTTTGTGAAGCACTGATTGGAAGATGAGGCATCTGTAGCAGGAAACAAAAAGAAATATTTTGTGATCATATTTTCCTTTAGAGCTCATGGCAACTCTCTATGTTGTATAAGGAAAGGCACTAAATATTTGAAATATTTCAGAATTTTAGACAACTCCTTTCTTTTTGCAGTGGTCAGTCTGTTTTGAATATTGATGTTGAATCTCATGTGGTAATGCCCACCATAACTTCACTAATGTCCCACAGTTTACTGGCCACTTCCTGGTCTGTTGCTTTGTCCAGCAGAGTCTGAGGCTGACAATCTGCAAAGCACTTGCCCTGCACACCGTCCACATCTGGGCTGCAGGCCAAATAGACTGAAGTCTGAGCTCCTTCCTCAGGGCTCTTAAACAAGCCCCAGGAGAGCAGGTTAAAGAAGGGCTTAGCTAACACTGGGATGTGAACATGCCTCCCCAGATTAGTCCTCACTATGCCTGGAGTCAGAGCATTCACTGTAACTCCGCTGCCCTCCAGTCGCTGGGCCAGCTCACAAGTGAACAGCAGGTTGGCTAGTTTGCTGCGACTGTATGCGAAGGCCTTATCGTAGCTCTGCTCACTGTTCAGGTCCTCGAAGTTAATGTGACCGTGCTTATAGAGTTTGGAGGAGACCACCACTATCCGGCTGGGAGCTGACTGTTTCAAAAGGTTCAGTAGCAGGTGGGTTAGCAGGAAATGGCCCAGGTGGTTGACCCCGAACTGCATCTCAAAGCCATCTTCTGTTTTGGTGTAAGGACACTGGTAGATACCAGCGTTGTTGATGAGCACATCTAGCCGAGGCTCCTCCTGTAAAGCACCAAAGAGAGAATTAATAAAAAAAACCTTTTAACAGACAATCTTTGTTCTTTTACTTAAGGAATATGGGCTGTAAAAGACTGTCTAGATTTTCTTGAGTTGTCTGTTTTAAATGTGCATTTGAAAACAGCGGCAGTACATGGTGCACAGTGTATGTAGCATAACTATGCATAACTGAATACGACACATAAAATGCAAAAGCTATACTGTATACCATACATTGTGCACTAATAATAGCAGGTAGTCCTTTAAGTATTATCAAGTTTGTATATCAGAGGAAAGATGCTCCTCTTTCCATATTTATCAAATGCCCTTGACCATTCCATTTACAACTATGACTGGGGTTTTCAAACAGAAAAACACTTGTGATGAATGGTAAAGATTTAATTAATTTAATCATAATAGCCAACTCGAAATTTATTCAAGTCAACATAAATTCACCCAAACTACAGCTAAAAGTCAAAGAAGGTTCCATCTGCACAAGTATGCTGTATTTCATTTTGATTCAATATCATCAGTACTACTATTTTGGTTCATTAACATCAAGCATTAACAGATGCATTATTAAATCAGCTATAGGTAACTCATAATTCAGAAACTTGCAGAACAGTTACAAACAGGCTATCTCATTACCATGGTATGTTGCGTTACGCCTCAGCTATTACAATTGCATTAAAATCGCGTCATCTAAATAATTAAACTTTTAATCATTAGTTAAACAAGACGTGCTTTAAAGGCACTGTACTTTTGAAAATTGATGTGTGTTAGTCTTCAATTTATGTCCTGGACTTTATTCAACCATTAACTGTTTGTACATTTAACGTAACGTTACTGGATGGAGATACTGACAGGTTTGGGAAGTTAAAACAATCCCCACATAATGTTATGTGATGTTTTTGGATTCGAATGTATGCCGAATATATTGTCTTGCAGCATAAAATAAACAGTCTGATTCTTTAGTGCAAGTACTGGAGTTTTCAGTTAATCGAGGTCACATTTACAAAACTGCGGATTTTGTAAATGACGTTTGGCTTGCCGTTCTTTTCCTGCAGACACGTAACTTTCGCAATACGGAAAGCCAACTTTGCTTTTTATCAATATTCTCCCCATAGCAGCTACCTTTATTATGTCATTACAGAAAGTGTGTATAGATTTGATCGAGGCCAGGTCCAGCTGTTTGACGACTAACTGTGTGCTGTCGGCACCGGTCTCCTGTCGGAGCTCCCGAGCTGCCTCTTCAGCCCTGCTAACGTCCCGGCAGGCCATAATCACACGGCCCTGGAGCCTCACAACGCCCGCTGCTGTGGCTCTTCCTATCCCGCTGTTAGCACCAGTCACTATTACTGTCTTTCCACTCATCATTTTGCTTGATTTGACATCTGCCGAGCCGCTCTTCAATGTTCTAGGCTTCAAAAGCTAACTAAGGTTAGCTTTATGTTTACAACAAAAAAATACTTCACTACCCAGAGTTCACAACGCGGTGCAGTTGCCTTTGGGTAAACTAGTAAAAGTAGCTTTTGAACCGTTTACTTTAGTTTTTGCCAATTATGGTAAAAAAAAAAAAAAAAAAAAAATTCTGCAAGTGGCTGTTGTTTTATTAGCATTTGTGCTGATATTGTATAATCACACGTTTGTATACAGGGTATGTGCATTAAACTATCCTTGAAATAATATTTTCTGCTTTTGTTTTATGCACCCATTAAATAAAATGTTGCCTTTACCAACATCATATTCATACACAGTCTGCAATACATTTCAGGTAGGCTATTATAATTAATTTATATAGACTCTAGTCTAGACAGTGGTGGGCTTACACAGGCCTACATACTGTTTTCAATAAAGCACTAAATCTTTACTATTCATCACAAGTGTTTTTCTGTTGTAAACCCCAATCATAGTTGTAATTGGAATGGTCAAAGACATTTGATAAAAATGGAAAGAGGATCCTTGTTCTCCTTGTGAAGCATTCGTCTCTTTACTACTAAACAGGTATCGGGAGCACCAGGTGCACCAGTCAGAAGTATTTCCATTGGCCAGCTTTATTCCCTGACAGTCAGGCCACAAAAATGAAGCCAGCAAAGTAACACAGGACAGCTACATTTAATCAGAACTGAGAAATATACACACATTTTTTGCGTCACTTAAGGCTTTCTGGCTTCCTGTCCATGTCTGATCAGATTTTTAGGTGCTTTTGATGACTTATAAAATTGTAAACCTTCTCAACTCTTTGCATCTGTCTAACCTTGTTAATCCTTAAATCCAATCCCTTGCTCTCCTCACTCACAACACAGGTCTCCTGTCAGATCCCAAAGTTAGAGAGAAGTCATCTGGCTCCAGAACCTTTTTCATCATGCCTCCGTCCTCTGAAAAAAGTCCATATGTTGATATCAGATGATCTGACTCTTTTGAGGCCTCTGAATCAAAGCTAAAAAAACTGTTTTTGCTGTTACTTTCAATAGAGTTCCTTGGGGATGACGTGTTTTGTAGGCCAACCTTGAAGTTAGTATTGCTCCAGCTCCCTCGACAAAAAGTAACAGGATTTTTCCATTGGATTTTGTATTATGGCAGAAAGTAAGTTTGCTCTATGGTGAACAAAAGTTTAGGATACTAACACATTTGTTAAACATTATAATACTTGCAAATAAACAACAGTATTATGATTAAAGCACAAATGTTATAGCCTAAAGTAAGAGGGTAATGCAAGGCTATAAAATACTACACCGGCATCTCCTGACTTCAACATCACAACCACTGAGCTTACCACTGGACTATATTGCACACACATCGTAACTGTACATTTTAAAATTGTAAAGATTAATTTAGAATTGTCTGTTAGAACGAGAGTATAATAACAACATGGCTGTAAAAGGCAGACTAGTGAGACTAGAGAGTAGAGTAGTTCTTGTGTTTAGCACAACAATGTTTAACACTCTAAAATTGAGACAATGTCTGTTGTCCCAGTTAGCTATCTTGTTAGCAACTGCCTTTTTAAGAACACATAAAGCTTTAAAAATCATTTGTGGGGTATTTACTAATATGTTTAATGTTGTATAGCAAAACCACAAATGTCTCTTAAGCTTGTGTTTACCACCGACCCCCTTTTCAGACATCTGTGTGTGAAAACTAGAACTTTTATTTATCAGTGTGGTCATTTTCTCATAAAATATTATCAACGAGGTCATTTTCTCATAAAATTTTATCAACAAGGTCATTTTCTCATAATATTTTATATTTGGCAGTGCATTTTGTTTGCATGCACATTGCCTGTTTAAGTGATGTACAGACTGATCACAAAATATTATACATTATAAAAAAAGATGGTCCTGGCCATTAAAATGTCTCAAAAAGCAAAGCAACACTGCAAATGACACATTATTCCCGGTAATGATGATAGTTATGATGGCCAACTGTTGAGGTCGCTGCACTTTACAGTTTCCCTTTCCAAGTCAGAGTCCATTCTGTAGTTTGCCTGACCTGAACCCTCAGTAAGAATGTGATTTGATTTTACTAGCAACTTATTTGAAAACATTTACTCAAGCTACTGTAAGAAAAAGCCAACAAGTCAACACCAAAACGTCAAAAAAAGGAAAGGAATCCACTGTGTGTTCCCAGTTCATCTGAGCATCTTACTTTGGCTCCTGCTAAGAGATCAGCTCTCAATCAGCAAATATCTCCTTATCCCTCTTTTTAAAGTTTTGCTTATTATTAGTGCAATGATTCACTGCCAAATCAAATAATCCAACCAAGTACACACAATTATTGTATCTTTAACGTTATAAGGGCCAGCTATTATGTAGCCTTAGTAGGTACTTTGACTACCAGCAGATGAACAGAATACCTGCAGTCTGCACTAGAATAATATCAGCATTATTAGACCTCAGATTTTAAGATTTAATAACTTTATGAGTCACAAACCATAGAAACAACAGGCATGTCCTCTGAAAATGCTTCTGTTATTGTTTTGTGTATTTGTGTCATGTTTGCGTACTTGGCTGTGTTTTTTAAATTTGGTTGTGTGTGTGTGTGCTTTTTTTTTTTTAATTTGCATGTGTTTTATTGAGTTACAGCATGCTGGCCATAGAAGATCATTAAAAACACATTTCGATATAATGCAAACCAGTACACCACCACATACTTATCCACTTTGCATGGCCTCAATAATACTCATGTACTTCACCTTTCTGACAGTGGGGACCAAAACTAAACACAATAATCGGTCTAAGAATAGTATTTCTGATGGATCTTATGTATTTGACTGCTTTAATTGTACACTTGCACCAGAAAAGTGGCTAGAAAAAAGGGTTGGTCAAAAGCTGCTTAAACAATTTATGACCTCAGACATATTCAGAGATTTCAGGGCGAGGTCTTGGATCTCCACTGACCCTACAACCACCCCTGCTTTAGTCATGAACCCACTGTGGGCCCACTGTGGTTCGTGGGAGATTAACATAAATCTGGCAACAATTAGGGCTGTATTGTGTCCTTATTTTCTTTGAGGGAATGAACAAAGTTTTGAATGCAAAGGGCTATGTATGATCTGTTGGAAGGCCCACCCTTATTATACTGTCTTGTCTGTAGACACATTCTCACCAATTTAAAGAAAACTGACACACAATGCAGATATTATTCAAGTAATACCACTCATCAGTAGTGTGATGAAATGATAGGGATGAAATGACCAGTGCAGGGCCCAGAGGTGGCAATGTCGCTCTACTGATCTATCTGTCTGTCTTATCTGTCCAACACTTTGAGGCAGATATTTCCCATCATAAATGGCCACATTAATACATATCTTAGTCTAGATATTCATGGTCCATAGAGACTGATTCCTAGTTATTTTGGTGACCTGCCGATCTTTCCTAGTTCCACAGACAGGTCAAACATTTCCTGTGAGAAACATATGGTCTGTGATGCAGTTTCTGGAGAATGAGTCTGGATTTACAAAGAAAATTGCAGAGTTAGTTCATCTTTGAGTTGAAATAATTAAATTGTGCCATCCTTATTCAAATACACAGCAAGCTGTCTTATTATCTAATTAATAGAGCAACATTAGAGGTTGTTGGTCTAAGAGGGAGTCATAGCTGGAACTAATCTCGACAAACATGAGTTTATGAATCCACCCAGGACATCTGTGCAGTGTCATGTGTTCTTTCCTGAAATTACAAATGTTTTCTCTCTTTTTTGTATATTTCTACACAAATGGAACAGACAACAATATGTTATGTGGTAAAACTTTAGAGGTGAAGCTCAGTCTATTTTAAAATTTCAAACAGAGCCAAATGGCTAGCTTTTTTCCCCTGCTTCCATTCTTTACACTTAGCTAGTCCAAAGTCCCTATAGACAAGTGCAACCACTCCAACACAAATGCCTTTATGGTCAAATCCAAACAGAGCTGTTGAGAGAGAATGTGTGCCATCAACAACATATACAGTATGTGAGAATGTTTTCACTAGCCTAAATGCTACTTTGCCAAATCAGTACTGTTTACTGTGGCTACAAAAGATGATAAACACTTCATATTCAGGCTGCTAGTTAAACCGAACTGTTGCAAAGCTCTACTCTGCGTATGCATAAGTGTGGATACAAGATTGGCTTATTAGGTTGTCAGTTCAACTGTTATGGAGCAAATGATTGGTTTCTAGTGGGGAGGGGCGGGATATGTATAACTATTCTCAGGTGCTACGATTTGCCCCCATAGAGTCCCATTCAATATGAATTGAGTGATGTGGTCTTACTCTATAGTCTCTGGCTAGTCTAATCAGACAAGTCCAGCTCAAACTTAACACATAGACGTGTGGTTGATATCCAATGCTGTAATCTGGCATCCTGGAAATAATAAATAGCATTTCAAGGTAAAAACCATAAAGAAAGGAGGGGGAGGAAAGAATAAAGTTAAGAACAAACATTAATTCCAAGTAATTTTATTTTCTGTTATGTACAACATCTAATTTTAGAGCCATTCATAAAAGTTTTGAAAGAATTTTATGAATGGAAATATCTCTAATGACGGAAAACATTATCTGTTAACAGTCTTTCTTCTCCCTACAAGTTGGTTTAATAATTGACCTCAGACAGAAGGAAAATATCAAGGCTAGATTGTGATAAAAAAGTTACTCAGTTGTCATCATGAGACCAAATCACATATTGTCTTCACGTCATATGTACATGTTAAAAGAATGTGTTTATGTGCATTTAAGACCATCCTCTAATATGGTCCAAACAATCAGTTTTTGATGTGTACCCAATGTGTCTGTATTTAGAGCAGTCTACTTGTGATCCTATCACCCAAGATGCATGTTAATGCCAGGCCTCAGCAGGTCCTGCCTGAGGGATGCTGTAAGTGGTTTAATTCTGGAGTTCAGAAACATCTGTGGACCACCTGCTATCACATGATTCCATATCACGCTTATGTGATAACAACAAACCACCTCAATGACCAGTGACTTTACTTCATAACTTAGGAAAGTCACAATGTATGGATGAGCACTTCGGTAGAATAAGAAAGTTGACTATGTGATAAGTTTTAGTCAAAGGGGAATCCTAAACCTCAGTGTATTTTAATTCAATACTCAGTGTTAAAAAATATTTAAGACTCTCTTTATTTATTCACAGTATCATGTATGTACAACAATTTTTAGGTGGTTTTATTAATATCTATAAGTACTATGTTGATAATTTTCTTACAGGAAAACTATACAGCAGTATATTAAATGTTACATTATTATATGAACATTAAAGTTGCACTGCAGAAATCTATATACACAGTATCAGAGTCTCTACACCTTCAACATGCTACTGAAAAATCTCATCATCCCTTTGCCTGAGTCTCAGATTTCCTAAATAAATCAATTAAAGCCTTTAGAGGCCCTTGTGGCCTGTAACCAAAAGAAACAACACCGAGTCAAACTTGTCAACTTCCACCAGTGGAACTGAGGCAGGGCCTGTTATGGTTGGTTTCACAGTTGGGGCTCTACCAGCAGCAATAATGTGTTAATAACATCGGTAACATCTGGAAAACATTGGCCTTAAAGCCGAGCTTGTAACAGAGAAATAATGGTTGGTCTAGCCCACTTCTCTGCTTCAGCTCTGCCTCAGTTTTGAGTGTGAAGCTTCCCCACTCTGCAGCTATCCATCACACCGGTAGCTGCTGCAGGGCTGCCTATAGAGAAAAATAAAAACTGATATACCCTTATACAAACTCTGACAAGAATATGGCCACATTTATGGCTGCACAGTGAAAAGCAAAGGAAACAATAAAAAAATGTGCAAAGCAGCTTCTTAAATGTGCAATTCAACTATTTAAAGGACCCAGTTTCATTAAACCTGCTGCTGTCAGGTGAGAAGACCAACAATGTATGTACATTTCATGTCAGATGTGGGATATGGATAGCAAAGATTTGGGCAATGACTTAAACCAGGAGAAAGCAAGTGTGGAAAATTTATACCTACCAATTTCCTTTGAAATGTACTCAAGTGAGATTGAATGTAAAGACCTACAATTACTCATGTTCCTGCAGTATATATATATAAGTGTGTACTGAGTATTTTTGAAGGCTTTAAAGAAAATAATAATTCTAAACTGGGGTTTTACATTTTTTTTCACATTTTACATCAGTAATAATCAATTTTAATCAAAGATGACCAAAGATCTTTCAAAATTGAATCATTTTGTAACAAAACTTTAGTAAGCCTATACTATGAGAACATCTGTATGTGCAAGCTGTCAAGAAATGATTCAAAACTGATCAACATAGAATCAGGAGGTAAATATGTTTGATTTTTAAACGACATACAAATGTGTAGTGACATGTGTTTATGTCTACCCCATCTGCCTCTTATTTCGGAGCACTGGTGGAAATATTGAACTGATTGTGTTGCTACAGTAAAGGTCAGTAGGTCACCAAAATCATAGCGCTGGTCCAGATAAATGTCCTGGCACTGATGCTGGAGCAGTGTTACTCATTGTGCGGCTTGTGAGCCTCAGGCAGCTCACTAAGCTTTAATCACAGGCTTGCATGGCAACAAATAATTATATGATAATGCAGCCAATACACATAATTCCTAGAATACTCAAAACAGCTACAACGGTCACACACAGTGGAAGTACACAAACATGGAACTTACCTTAACTCACTGCCCTGCTAGTTTAGCCCTTAAGACCACCACCAGGGATAAAATTGTGATTTGTTTTGGGGCTCTTAGGTTTCAAGGTTGCCATAGTTAGATATATGTGTACCTGTGTATAGAATATAGGGTCTGACTAATATAATCGGACAAACTGTACATATATATAACAAAGGGAAAAAATCTGCGATGAGGACTAAAAGGCAAACCAGAGTCATTAAAGACAGAACAAAGTCATAAAAATAGAACAATCTTTTCTATTTTTAAATTAAAGTGGATTTATGTTACATTATATATATTTTAATGTCATACACAGAGGCTGTCAAAACCTTTCAAAGTTTCAAAACCTTCGCATTAAGTCCCATTAAGATTAACCATCTCTTCTCCGTCTTGTAAACCATAACCTAAAATCTTATCTTTGCTCCTTATCTTGACAGTTTAACTCAAACTTAAGCTTGTCAGTCAGCTTAATGTAGCAATCAGCTACAAAAGATTGAAGGCAGCTCACTGCAAACTATCTTGTGCTCATTTGTAAAATTGCAGTGTTGTTTAAGAAGCAATATAGAGCAATTTAGTCTCTGTTATTAAACCTGCAGTTTTGTTCTGACCCATGTTTCTTTCTTTACCATGTTTGTCATCTGACTGACCAACAAATGACTGAGGTCCATAGTCTGCTAGGCAGCTTGTTAAAGCTTTACGTATATGGATAAAGCTACAATCATTGATATAATATTATCTAAATCTGAACATTAAACAAACACGTTAGCAACAACTGTCTATATGTACATCTAATGTCAACATTAGTTTTAATTTGCTTTAATTGGAGTTGTGTTTGTCTCCAGCTGATGAGTCGTGGTGAAATAAACTTCTTTTAGCTCCGTTTGAGAGCGACAGACAAATATTTGGCTAAATGCTACCATATATCACCAGCTAGTTTCTAGTTGTCTGTGAGCTGTTTGGTGTTTGGCAGGCAGAGTGGAATTGAAGTTTCTCAAAGATAACATTTTAATATGCTGCTGTAGAACATGAACATGTGTACAGAATACAATTAACTGTGCCTGAATTCCACTTAACAGCTTCAGTTTCAGGCCCCTGGTTTTGTTCATGCTGGCTCACTGTCACACTTTAATGCTTACTCGGACACTTGAATAGAGAAAAAAAATTATTGTAAATATTCGAGTAAATATTCTTCCGTGTTACAAAGTTGGCAACAGCTAATACTGAGCTTTTTTTTCTTGATGATTGTACCAAACAATAAATACATTCTTTAAAGTTGCTGCCTATCAATTTTCTGTTGAGTGTCATTGTCAAATCTTATTCATCATCTGACTGCTTCAGTCCTGCTCATTGGTTAATCTGAACAGATTTATACAATTGATGATGTCTGATCATAAGTAGACATTAATCCATTTTAAATGGTCACAAGCCAAAAAGATTAGGCATCAGACCAAAGTGTTTTGAAATATCTTGATGATAAGATCTTGCTCCCTTTAATCAGAGGTGGCATCTTGACCTCCCACGTTCAGACCTGTGATAGAGGACTCAACGCCATAACCTCATCACTACGGTCCTGAGAGATTCAACTTCACACACTACAACCTCAGTTTTTTTTATCATAAAGTCATCTATGTTACATGTTTAACCAAAATCATGTCCCAAGAACTGGATACACTTCACTGTGCAATCAGCTCTTTATATATCACCACATTAGAAATCCTATCACACATGTTCTGTAAGACTTTCCCATTTTTCTATCCAAACATATCAGCAGAGTCCACGCATTCCCACGTTCAAGCCGCTGTTTTCTCACATGAAGAGAAAAAAATAACAAAACAATTAAAGAACTATCTGTCATCCAGCTAATAAAAAACAGCTTTAACTGACATAATGTATGGCCTAGTTGACAACTGCAGCCCCAGTGTGTCACTACCCCGGGCCAAGACTTGGCTTTGATAAATGGAGACCAGTGCTTAGTGTGGAGGTGAAGAAATAGGAATAGGTCTGTCTCAACTTTGTGGTTCAACACTTAGAGCTGAACGCTCCCAGGACACATGTCCTTCTGCATGCAGCCGTGACCAGTGTAACCCATCAACCCCTGCAGGTGACTGCCTCAGACCCCGGCTACATGTTTCATGATATCTCAATGTGAGGCAGCTCTCACCCTAACCATCAGTCATCAACAACTACAGTGGAATGTTAAGCAGTTTCATCAATGACAAGTCTGTATGTTTAGTGTTAAAACAGGAATAAATACTATGTTTTTTTAAATCGGATCTTGTAGCTTTTCACTGATTTTCAGATTTCGGACACATATGGTACCATCTGCTTTTACTTCTTCTTGCACTACACTATATGTAACCTCCTCTCTTGATGCCTCAAGAGAAGATGTTACATATTGAGTTTTTAACTTCAACCAGCCCTTGTTGATGGCTGGATGAATCTGGCCAAGAGCAAGAGGAAGAGCTGGACTACTATACAAGGGAACTAAAGTACTTAGGGCTGTCAGTGATTAAACAAGTAAATGACATATTTGAAGTCTTAGTCACTATTTTTCCATGACTGGACCTAATATGCAAAGCAGAAGTTTTCATGTATTTCATTTTTAATTTCATGACTTCAACTTTTTTGTAAGCTCAGTGCTACCTTTTGAGACAACATAATTTACCTTCTCATCCAGTAATGAATCTCCGTAGCTCATACTTTGTTAAGCTGTGCTGAAAACAGATCCACCAGTTAGTCACCTTCTGTTGTGTTTCTGACAGAGCAGCTACTCAAGGCCTCTTTGCTGCCCATAGCGGCAGATAGTCACATGTTTTTCAATAGAACTCTGGGACCTGAAGTGCAATAATCCTCAACAACCAAAAGTGGAAGAAAGAAATTACACTTACTCTTTCTGTAGCAAAGCTAATTTTTGTACATTTGTTACTGAGTTTTAAGTCACAAAATGCAAAATTGAGTAGGATTTGCAAATTTAGTAAAAAAAACAATAACAAAAACAAACAAACAAAACAACCGCCAGTGATCCAGCCCTTGACTGACACAACAGGCATATGTTCCACATGCACGCGTTCACTAGTTGGGTGTCAGTTTAAGGGATCCCATGCATTGTAAGAGGCTCATGAAGTGTATAATGAAGTCATCAGAATCAGTGTTCTGTTGCTTCATAAAACAACCATCCAACCCATGACCTTCTCTGCATTTATAGCTGTTTCCACACAGTCCATTACAGGTATTACCACCCTTCCAACACACAACCCTGTTCGTGTTCCCTTGTTCACATCAGAATGTTATGCCGTTCTTTTATGTCAGATAAAACTCTTGATGTGAAGCACTTTAACCAAACTCTGAGAAAGCACAAACTGCACCTACATGCATTTAGCTGATTAGTTTCCTGTGCTACAGTCATTCTCAAATTGGTCTCAGCCTCAGTACCCAGTAGAATTCAAGAATAGTTTGGATTTTTGGCCTCAAAAGCTTCTCCTGGGAGCCACACTGACAGGCCTGACCTCGGCTAACCCTGCCTGTGATTACCATCCAGTAGTAGGAGAGCCTGGAAACCTGAGAGCACAGTGGAAGTCATGGAGTCACAGAGAAAAGATGAGTCTGTTTTTCGAGAACTGTATAAAGCATGTTAAAACAGTGTTGCCAAAGATGATTTTTTTGTGTACTTACATTTGAAACTTTTTTTGTCTTATGTTTGAATCTCAAAGACTCTTTTGCCTGTGAAGTAAGTGGAGGTCCTAAAGCTACAAAAGGCCCTCTAGTTAAGTTTACTACACTTCTGCTGTTGCCCTAACTCTGGACTAGTATAAAGCTTACGCTGGCATATGCTTATATTTACAAACTTGAATAAGATATTGTTGTTTCACTAACAATATTACCTAATTTCTACTACTGACTTAGTTACTTTTTTACTCATGCTAGTGTTAAGCTTTTTCATGGGATTCTTGTGCACTTTACTTTACTTTGTAATTTTCAAGTACATATCTTCTACTGAATTATATTGACAAGTTATGAACTTAAGACTGAAGTCATGAATCTAGTGAATACAAAAAATTGAGTCTGATTTTTTTTGGTTTTGGTTATTATTCCAATATTCCATTAAATATTACTAGTATATTTATATACTAGTAATACATCTATATTTAACTATTACTAGTTAAATGTTGAGATGAAGTTAATCAGCTGCACTCTGATTTTTTCTACATTAAAATACAGAGCACTAGATGAACTGCTTGAACTGTTTACTTCTGTATGACAACTATAACTGTTGATTAGCCAGTTACATTTGTTGCATGGCTTGATTAATTTCTAGTGAATTCCAATAACCATTTTTTGGCACTTTCCCTTTTTTTTTTTGCTTAGTTTACAATAGGAGGTGATCAACAGGATACAAGAGGCAGAGAGAACGAGAGGTGTACGGCATTCATCAAAGGCCCTGGTTTGAATCCTAGCTGGGGACATTACAGTTATGGTATGTGTCTTCTGCTGGGGAGGTTTTCATTTTTTCCATCACTACTTTTGTCAGTTTTCTTGAGAACAACAGAGTGAAACACACTAAAAGCCTCTGAGAACAAATTGTCTGTGAGCATGGGCTGCTCTATATTTTTAATTCCTAATGTGCCACACCTCACACCTTGACTGTGATGTATGTTGAAACCGACACTTTCATTCTTCAAAAATCAAATTCTTATAAACTCGTTTAATCCTGATACATGTCTCATCCAACTTTTGAAATAAAAATAAACACCCAAGAATCAGAGAAACATTTTTTAGAGTTGAACAGAATAGCCATGTTCTGTGTCCACTCTCTGCTTTCCTCCATCAGACATCCACCTTGTGTTTAGCTGAGATTAAAGAAAGAGTGATACATTGTAACACACGTTGCAAAGCACAATTAGAGAGATGTAATTTGCCAGCTGCACTAATCCATCATATGGGTATGTACTGTCAGCCTGGGCTACATCAGGAGCTGCAGCATTCGCATTTAAATCTCTGCCTCTCTGCTCATTGATTTGCACTTATTACCCACTCCAGAGTCATTTTGGGGATATGTAAACAACTTAACAGCAGCCATGTTCCTGTACTGTGTGCATGACTGATTATGCTTGACTGACTTTCATGCAATGCACAGGGCCACGGTCCGCTTGAAACTCCCTCCCCCACAAGTACACCCTGCAATCTCCCACCCCTCCCTCTTGTTCAGCTTAATGCAAGGGAAGTGCGACCCACTGAAAAGTGTGGTAGCCATTTTCCGCATTAACACTCTGACCTCTGTGCTCAGTGTTGGTTTTGATGCTAATCAGGTTTACAGGCCAAGGAGAGAAAAAGGTTTCGGGTGTGGGAGTCCAGGAGAGTGTAAACTCTGTGGTAGTTAATGAAGGCCTACATAGTTACATAGTGAGAAGATTTCATCATGATTCACAGCTCTGAGTTTAGACGAAACAGTAAAGGGTGAAATATTGGGATGCTGGCTGGCTCCCCTGAACTTTGTGTCGACTCCCTTGGTGCTACGCTGTTTATAGCCCCTCAAAGTTTGGTTGTTTTGGCACCAGCAGTGGCTTACAAGCAATGAATTATAATTTCCTACATTCTCTCTTTGGAACTTACTACATTTTAAACTATGTCATATAATCAGTGCATTTTGTAGCTGTCAACTTTTGACATTTCCCGTCTGGAGGAAAAAAAATGGTAACCATCAGGTTACTTTCACATTTCTACCCTCACACTCTTAAGTCAAGTGCATGTCGCTTTTATCCATCCATCCAACAAACAAACAAAAAAATGTCTTTTAAGGTTTTGTGTAAGATCAAGCTGCCAGTTTTACTATGAAAGAATTCTTGATAACACAAAACAAACACAAAACAAAACAAGGGCAGAGTAAAAAGCAAAACTAATTAAACTTTTTACCTGTGCGTCTGAGTCCATTGTTTTTTCTGAGCTGTCAGATGGCATGTTTACTAACCCCCCAGCCTTGTGAAAGAATTACCATGGGCATGGGCAAAAGTTGGCTGTACTTGGTTAAGGACAGCCATGACAGGGCAAAGTGCAGTACATGAAGAAATTTAACTAGCTGCAAAGCAGGTTGCATCTCAAGTCTGGCCAAACATTTAAGGCAGTGGGGCACTGGTTTGAAAGAACGCACAGTGTTTTATGTGGTTTCACAGTGTCAGTGTGTCAGACTCAGTCAGCACCAGCACCTTGAAAAGCCCCTCCAGTAGATCCGGAAAGTCAGCAAGCTGTGAGACAATGTTCTCTTCGGCGATGTATATGTATATATATGTAGATGATAGATACATAAATAGATAGATTGATGACAAATATAAAATGATAAGTTTCTGTTCTATTAATATATATTTCTTTTTTTTTTAAGATACTGAAATTTAAAATTGGAACTGATACTTGCCAGAATTGTTAAGCTGAACTAGAATCAGTAAGATTCAAATGATACTCAAGCCCACCCATAACAACTCCATTTGTGCAGAAATGTTCAAAATGTGAATTACCTCTTTATCATAAAAACAACATTCCAATACTCCCAAGAATCACTCGGAGGGCTATGACAGACTGTTACAGAGTTGTAATGAACATAGATATATGGCAAACACTAAAACACCTTTACAATGTCTTTTATGTGGTTGAATGCAATTAATAGTTAATGATAACAGATTGTGCTTGTAAACTTGTGGTTTCAGTTGGAAGCAGAATTTGGGAGCATAACTACTGCTTCCCTGGTCCCAAAGTTCCTTGGAGAGTTTGACCAACTCACTACTTAGCTCATCAAAGTGTTCAAAAACACAGGAGGCACTGCAGAGAGAAAAACTAAACTAATATTGGCCCATATTGCACAGGTATGTTATGATGTTGGTATAAAACATTAAAGAATTATAAGTGTACCAACAAGTATAATTACAAGTATAGGGATTGTTAGACAGTCATAACACTCACAAACCCTAGTATCAACTCTGATGCTTAATTAAAAAAAAAAACAAACTTTTGCTTGTTTTATTTTGTTTGGTTTTTGCAGTCACTTTAAAACATTTAAACTTAAACAAGGATCAGTGTTGCCCCCTTTAGTTAAACAGAGCAAGTAGTGCCAGACCTTTCTCAAAAGCTGACAGTGCTGTGGAAAAGAGCCTAAATATGCAAGATAAATAAAGTGGTGGTTATGTTAGTCAGTACGAACATGTCTATCACTACGGTTGCTGTGTACATTAAATTGAGAAATATTCCTATTATTGTGTCTGACCCATTAACATACCAGAACAGTAGAAAAATATTAGAAACACCCGCTGACACAGTGTGCACTGAAATGAAAGAGTCTAAGCTTATCAACAGTTAAAAAATCATGACAAAGCTGTTGCAATGGTTGGCAGTAGATTGCGCAAATTCCTAAAAAAGGTTTGGTGTGTGTGTATAATTAATAATAAAAAAAGAATTTTAAAAAAGAATCACCCAGTACTTCTTCATGTGGTTATTACTAGCTTTTTCATTAGATTTTTAAAAGAGAAACTTGAAGTCCAGCTCTGTTTTTGATGTCATAGTTTGCTTTCATTCTTTGTTTATTTCTTAAGTATAGGATTCCAATGCTGCAGCTGAGAGGGAGCTTGAAGTCATCTTCTGCAGTCTTTAGCCTCAAGTGGAGGGAGGTGATGCCACCACTCCAGCTGATGTGGGGATAGTGATCCATATTTTCATATTGTCAGAGCCTGAGGGCCATCTTTGAAAGTTCCTCAAAAGCTCTTCCTTCTGACTCACAACAAAAACAAGCTGTGAGGATGAGTCTAATTAGTTGTGTTTCTTGTTCTAAACTAAAGAGCACATGGTTTGAGTATGACACAGGTAGTAAGAAGGCTCTTTTATTATTCTTGTGTGAAGTTGATTGTGTAGTTTGCATATGGTTTAAATTGCACTGGTAATAAGTTGCTGGTAATAGGTGCACTCCTTGTGTGCAGGTGTGTGCTTATGTTTGTTGTACTTAAATGGCTGTTTGACTGTATTAATGTGACATGGTAATAACAGCCTTTATTGACTGTCATAAATTGGCTATGCACTGTTCCCAGCATGCATGTTTGTGGAGCATGCTGCAGCATTTTGTTTGTTAACTTTTTTAACACAACAATGTTTACTGGTTAACTGGCATCACATTCTTCATATGATCCAGTCTCTGTTGGAGCCTTTGGGGTCTGTAACAGGGTATAATTCCTCCCCTGCTTCTTTCCAAAGTCTACAATCAGCCTCTTTTGTTTGCTGACATTCTGTAAAAGACAGTTGTCCTGTCAACACAGTGTCAGATTCTATACCTCTTCCCAGTGGGCTCTCATCCTGATTTGCAATCAAGCCTGCCACAGCTGTGTCATCAGGCAATCTGGTGATGGTACTGGAATCTGAAGTGCCTACACAATCATGTGTATGGGGAATAGAGGATGTGGCTCAAAACACAACTTCACATTGTTTCCATGCAGTAATTGTGATGGTGAATAAGGTTAAGCTATCCACCCTCACTGCCTGTGGTCTGCCTGTCAGAAAGTCCAGTTTGTCCAGTTTGCTCAAAGTGTGGCTGAATCCTAATTGCATGAGCTTGGTGATGAGACTGCTGGGGACTATGAAGTAGAGTACTGAGCATTTCCTTTCCTGTCCTCCCACAGCAAAATAGGTCTGGCCCTGTGACAGTCCTCATATCTCACTTGCACTTGGGTCAAATCAGGCTTCCCATCTTTTTTTCTTTTTTCTTTTTTCCAGGACTTTCCAAATTATATTTTTAGCAAAAAATAAAGCTGTTTCCAAATATATACAATCACAGGAATTTTTGGAGCCTCAATACCACGATTATTCAAAAATTTTGCACTTTTTTAAGAGCCAATAACTTACAATTTGGCAACTGTTGTAGCCTTTCAATCATTCACATCTGTTGGAAACAATTTTGACTGTGTCCTAGTCAAATTTCCTAACTCTGGTAGTTAGATCTCTGGAAATACTGAACCTTAAATATGGCTTTCTTGCTAAGACATTTTTTAAGTGAAAACAGAAAAATTTTCATGCATGAAATAAAATATAAAATTCTCAAAAATTAGCTAAAAATATTTTGCAAAATTTGTTTTTTGGTTCCAATAAATATATAAAAATTGAACAAAGTCTGCAATAGTGCAGCAACACTCCTATCTGAGATGACATGGACTGACCCACTAGTATGTCCTCTTGATAGATTAATACCCTGTCTGTATATTTTTTAACAAAGAAGAGCAACCTGTTTGACCTTTCATTTCTGCTCACAGCCTGTGATTAAAAGAGATAACATGACATTTCACATTTAGCCTTGACTTTAACACTAGAAAGTACTTAAATAAACATTTAATTGTGTAATGCCATTTGATCTAAAAATACAGAAATATAATTTTGGCCCTTATGACCCAGTTCACCCTTTTCTCACGCGAATTATTT
>JAPZDV010000007.1:22064974-22100445 GCA_029814665.1 Acanthurus lineatus
GAGTGTGGTCTAGACCTGCTCTATATGTAAAGTGTCTTGAGACAACTTTGTTGTGATTTGACGCTATATAAAAAAAATTGAATTGAATTGAATTGAACAGCTAAAGTGAACAAGAGTGAAAAGGAAATATGTGTCAGAGGGTGCATGGTGAGAAAAAGACAGTGTTTTTGAATTTGTTATCTGCCACTGGGGGCAGAAAAAGCCCTTTTCCAGTAAAATGTTCCTACATTCATTCCATTCCGAACATCTTTCTCATTCCAAACTGTTACTTTTTGCCAAATGGATCTGTCTGACATCCAGTGACCTGTGTCGGGCTGTTTCATATTTGGTTTAACATCCACTGAGTTCCAGCACATGGAAGAAGGCTGACAGGCGAGAATTTCAGACTGATTTTTCTCTCTGTTCTCATGCTGTAAGAGCATCCAAAATTGGCACTCCATGGGGTGCAGGGAGGATGTGATAAAACAAGCTGACATCATCTTCAGTGGAACACAATCATCTAATCTCGAGGGTTTTGCTTGCAACACTGCTGCAGAGCAGTCCAATAATCCAGAGGAAAAATTCACAATTCTCTAGTGTGAGCTCTCAGAGAAGCTGGATTGTAGCAGTTGTAGCAGTCAGTGGTTGCTGAGCTCCATGAGATGGATGTTATTAGATGTTCACAGTTAGGACTGCTAAAAGGCCCCTTTATATCCACAACCGATTATTGAAACCACTTGGATGAGAGAAGACGGGGCGCTTAATGTCTGAATTGAAATCTAAGCAGACAGCTCAATAACTGGTTTCCTCTTATAGTGTCTATGTGATCAGTAGGCGACTTTCCAAACAAGGCAGCTCAGCAGCATTGTGTCAACATCAGATGGCTCACTGAGATGAGAGAGTGGTTAATATCTGAGAGGTACCACATGCTGTGTTGGGTTATGTTTCAAATGAAAAGAGCAGTAAGAGAGCTTGTTCCTTACTCCAAGTCACAGGCAAACCCAGCCCTGGTTGGGACTGTCTCATTCACCTCAAGGTAGGCATGTTTCCATAAGCTGCTCTCAGGGAAGTGGATGTACGTATGTACCATCGTATTAGAGGTGAGGAAGTTAACAAGATGCTTATCAAATCAACCAGGTATGAAGCCAACACCTAAGGACAGTTTCTCCTCCAAATCATTCAAAGCATTGCAGAGGATGCTGAACTGTCTGCATTTGAAACTTAGAAAATTGCTGGACACAACCTTCAACTATAAGAAAAGTGTAGGGGGATTGGGTTTTGGACCTTGTTCTTGGAAACTTCATCAGCAATATAATAGATCCTGACGCAAAGTTGTCCAAACCTGTGCACTGCTTGCTGCACCTTGTGACCTACTCAGAACAGTTCCTTCATCTGCCAATATGGCAGTAAGAGGCCCGTTCCTGTTAGACACATCAGAGGGAGACAAAGACTGTGCTGCTTTTAAAAATCTACTTGGACAAGTTATATGTAGGTGAAATCATCACTTAGTTAAAAGCATTTCAGAAAATATAAATTTAACTTTTACAAGAAGAAAGGCTTGAGAATGATGGCTGTGCCTAACACTTGAAATGACACAAACAAATGGCACACTGTCCACATGCATATGTAAAAATATAAAACAGACCTGAACTTCATGTGTGCATCTTTCTCTTACCTGTTTGAGCAGTGTGGGCCAGAGACTACTGCCTCTGTCTCTCTCTCTGTCTCTCACAGTGTCTCCTGTATGTGTGACTCTTTTATTTGACTCAGTCTTGTAAGTAATGACTTTTAGACTCCAGTGAGCACTTCCTGTAACAGCAGTGTGCTTAAAATAGTCCAAAAAAGAGAAAAAAAGTATACCCATCAATTTGACTCTGCTGTCTAACAAGCTTTGTGTGGTAGAAAACAACCTGACTACCAGTTTTTAAACAGGTGGAATTTTTAACTGTATAGCATAAAAACATGAATGCCAGAGCTTTAAAAACTGTCAGACTCTGTAAGACTCCCAGCTGTATACAAAATAGTCTTGAGAGGAAAAGCAAACAAGGCTAAGTGTATTGCGAAGCTAGCAGCTCTGTGATCCTACACTTTCCCAGGGCAAAGAGGTGTTTTTTTAGCTTAATGCTATTGTCATAAGGCTAACCTGTTCATCATCTTGATTTTTTTCTTGTACTTTGTTCATATTTCATATAGAAACAAGGATGCAGACACATGCAAAAAATAAATGAACATAAGGTACAGATGCAGCTGATGAGGATGACACATTTTGCGACTACTAGTTTTTTTACACCAAAGTTATGGACAATTAAATTCAGATGATGGACTAACAGATTAACTGACTAGCAATTTCATCCATAGTGCTGATGCAACTTACAGTGACAAAGGCTGTAACCTTGTGATTCTAATTGTGCATAAATAGTAAAGAATATTTGACTCAAAACACAGAGGATGTGATAAGAAAGAGTTGAAACAAACATTATCTGAAACTCACACTCATGACAGGCTTCACCCCTCCAACTACAGATGTGAACTGGACTAGTATGTTGTTTCTGCACTAAATCTCTGCGCTGTCAAAAAATAATTAAATAAATAGATAAAACAGAGCTGATCATAAAAACACTCATGTTATCTTGTGGATTGAGCTGACCAGACTCAGCTGTGTTTCAGCTCTTGTTTTTCCCATTACACAAGAATAAATTTATTTGTTCTCCAAGAGGCAAAAATGCAACAAACATTTGCAAAAGAGCTTGAATGTGATGGATTCCAACCCTAAAAACAGTCTTGAACAATGAGAAGCAGCTCCCATGGATGGATGAGATGGAGGAAGCAGCTGTTTGTAAATGAACCAGTAGGAATGACATACCAAGTTTCCTTTAATACATCTTGGACAATGTGCAAGCAGTAATCAGAAGAGCAGTGTTTGGAATAAAAGTGGTGTATATTGTGCAAACAATGAATTCATCACTGACAAGATGAAGGGTTGAAATTCTCCAAACCCCCTCAGAGATTTGACAATGCTCAGATCCCATGGAGAACGGACAAAAACATAAATTACAAAGACAGTACAAAAGGATTGCCTGAAACAGGTGGGACTAAAAAATCAAACCATGTGATGAAATCACATTACTGCTTAAATAATGTTGACAGCAGAAATCCTTATTTTAATTTAAACCTGTATCATTTACTGCTTTGGTTTGTCACAGCCCTAAAGGGCATCTTTTACTTTATATAAAGTTTACAGCTGTTTGGGCAAACCTAAGTTCAGTAAAGCCAAAGGACCCTATCATATTTAATGTGAAGTTTTTTGTGCCTGCCTTTCCCTGTTTTTTTATGTCTTATCTGTAACCTTATGGCTGCCAAGAAAAAGGCATAAGACCAGATTACACTTAGTTTTGTCTTGGTTTTGAAACCTTTTATAAGGAACACTGAACTAACATGGACTAAAAATAAATTACTACACTGAGCACTGGACTACAATGGATGATCGGCATTCTGTATGTTTTAGAATTTTTTAGGTTATTCATCAGATGTGTGGCAATACAATATTTTTTGTATAAAATGTATGCTTTCTGCATTATTATGGTTAACTGTCCCTTTTTTTACCTGCTTTGTAAAGCATGTAAGGAGGTTCAGACCATCCTGCCTAAAAGATTATAAAACCTAGGGTTATCTCAAGTTCTTTATACGCTTTAGACTGGAGACTGGATGCTGTTGGTAGACATTTTGACTAGACAGTTAAGATGAATCTTTTTTTCTTGGGTGTAACAAGACTCTCGAAAACATTGTAAAGTAGACTTTATACTATGTTGTGCAGGGTCTGTTTGCTGGTTCCTGTTGTTGTAAGTCAGTACATTAATCTTAAGACCACAGAGGCTTATGAGGGTGTTTCACCAAGTTAGAGACTGACCTTAAAGTACAAACTTCTTTGGCTACATTCAACAGAAACACCTAAATGCCTAACTGCTAGTACTGAGACCAAGTGTGGTCAAGACTTTCAAAACCAAGGGATCAGATATCTTTTATTGCTGGCTTTTACTCTTTTTTAAAAAAAAAAAAATAACTTCCTTTTTTTTGAGACCAAGACCAATTTGAGTAATTAAACAATCTAGTATTGTTATCTTGTATGTGGCAATAATCTTGATTCTTGAATCTTGCATGCTGAAAGCTTGATCAAAATTATAATAATAATAACAAAAAACAAATGCTTTGATGACCTATTGTGTAAAAGGAAGCTCACATCTTATGTCAAAATATTCAAGGAAAAGTATCTATTTCTTGGGGTTTGCAGAAGGATCATTGTGATGCATAGGCACAACTGGCTGCACTCCCGCCTGGTGTAGCCAGTATCACCAATTAAATCAGAAGCATTATGTTGCAGCAGTTGTTTTTTCAAACCGTTTGCATACATAACATGTTTAGTGAAGCCAGAGCGTCTGTCCTTGCTGCCAGATGCTCGGCAACATCCTTTTCTTCACTGATATATAGCTTTCATGTCATGTGACTTCCACCCAGCTAGGACTGGTCTTTTTTTGGCTGTATTAATATTTTCCTATGTGTTCTTGAAGATATACATAGGTGAGGAAATGGTGCACATCAAAGTAAGTGTGTTTGTGTTCTTAACCCTTTAACTCTGCAGTGGGGCATCTGTTTAAAAGGTTCAATGGGACCAGAAAAGGAATCCCTGCCACATTCTGGTGTCTGGGTCTGATACAGAGACCACAGCAGCTGACAAGATACAGCTTTCTGTCTGACATCAGATGACAAGTTTCACCAGGCTCGTCACTTTGAATTAACAAACCTAAACAGTATTTCTTTAATCTGTATTTTATGAACTAAAACATGTCATCTGGATCGCTCCAGGCCCTATTCACCCCCTGCCTGCCCCCTGTCCTACACACAGGATCTGTTCCTCAGGGAATGCTTTGGATGAGAGGAAGCTGAATCAACATGGAGGCTTTAACTCCTGTCAGTTTGCTCCGGCGGGCCTCACACCAGAGGCAGAGGAGCAGGTGGAAAAACTTAAGAAGTTTCTATGACATTCAGCTCCCAGGAGGAAGTGACATGATGCCCTACAGAGACACCGGGGGAGGGGTAAGTGAGACTCGAGTGTGTGTGTGTGTTCTCTGTTAGACAAGAGTGTCTTGGTCTGTTTGGTCAACTTTCACTGTCCGCTCTGCCTTTGATGATGTACAAAGGTAATCAACTGATGTCCAGTGAAGGCACAGCATTGCTGTCTTTGTCTGTTTTACGGACTAACCAGCAAAGTGTCGGGCTAACTCTCAACACTGCTTCATGGAGCACTGCACTGAGACATCTCTGCTGTTTTTGAGTACAAAGGGGAAGAGTGAGAGAGTAACATGAACTCCAGTCAGAAAAAATTACAATTAGGGCTTAGACTGATGTATGGCAGATATTGTATATGAAAAATTAAGAGTGCTCACTTTTCCAAGATATGCATGCCGAGAAATGCCAAGGGCTTCCATCCCTAGACAAAGCAATATCATTTAATGTTAAGAGTGTTCGTTTTTCAGCCACCAAGACACAGCATGTAAATGAAAACTGTTTTCTAGTTACTGAAAGTGAAAATTGTTTCTGACAGATGCCACTTCTGTTAGCCAGTGTGCCATTTAGTCTTCCTTACAGAACACCTATGATCAGTTTCTCAGTACTTCTCAGAACCTCATTGTCTTAAAGACTGGAATTGCAAAACTAGTTAGCTAGCAGCAACCAATGCCAAGAGCGGCTATGGTAGCTACTATCTTTTATCATTCCGCTATCTAGTGGCAATGGGATGAATTAATGCATTATCCGGGATAACAGCTTGTCATTTTGTGCTACGGGATAAATTAATATGTTATCACAGGATAACAAGGCTCATTTTCTGAAATAACAGGATACACTGAAATGAGTCATTATGTCGTTATAACTGATTTATTTATCTATTTATGATGAAAGAACAACACATAAATGTGTAGTGATGAGAAAATTATTTTGTGATCTCAAGAAAACAAAATTAAAAAATATAGTAGCCATCATAGCTGCTCTCAGCTTCCATTCATAACTAATTTCAGATGTGACCTTTTGGCAGTTCAGCTATTATAATTCAGGACTTCCTTAACTTCCTGAAAAGAAGGGTCACCGTAAAACAGGCATGTGCATTACTCTATTGCTACTATGCAAACTTTTTCAACTTATGCCCTTGGTTAATATGTCTTGAACATCTTCTTGGTCTTGGTGAAAGGTGCATGGTAATATTCAAGTAAGTTAAACTTTCTTTTCACAAAAAAGTGACAGTTTACAAAACAGGGCCTGCAAACATAAAAGATTCTTTGAAAGTGAATCCTAAGGAAAAGATGCAATAGCCTTTCTGACAGTTAACAACAAACTACCAACCCCATTTCAAGAATCACTTCTGTACTAAGTTGTATCACTTTTTTGTCCCCATTCAAAATGCTAACTGAAAACAACATTCTCCAGGTGCAGAGCAGTTTTGTGTATGACTCCCAAGTTCACCATCAGATCTTGAATCAGAGCATCACAGGCAGTAGGACCCCTTTGAGGTTTCGGCTGGAGCACATGAGCACCCTGGCCCCAGAAGATTCAGCTGTCCAACTGCTGGAAACAGTCTGACACAAAGGCATGTGAACCCGCCAGTGGAAGAACAGCTTACTGATGCAACTGAAGAAAACAAAGGCCCTCTAAATACAAATAAACCTCTGTAACAGCTGCAGAAAGAGAGATAGGAGGCATGGGGAAGCTAACTGCTTCTGCCAGAGCCGCTGCGACCGAGCAGGGAACATGTGACCACAAAGTAAATAAAGTAAACGGCATGAGGTGGGGATGCAGCGTGGGGTTTGGACCCCTCAGGCAGACGGATGCTCTGGCCTCCACGGTAGAGGTCTGGCCTGTCAGAGGACTGGACATCCACAGCTGTGTTTTCACTGTGTTTGTTCCTTAAGGCCACATGGAGAGGCTTCAATAACCAACAAGTCCTCTAGGACGACTGCGCTTACACACACACCCACACACACACACACACTTAACCCAGAGAAAAAAAACAGTCATTTGGTTGAATTAGTTATTTTATCAAAGGCTGACTTGATTGCCAGTCTAAGTTGCATTGGCAGTGGCAGCATGAAAAATCTTTGTAAAATACTGGTAGAAAATGGAGTAATAATATTATAGTTACAGTAATGGTGATGCTAGTGAGCTAATTTAAGAAAAAAAGCCTTTGCTTCCACAAAGTATGTACAAATAATCAATAGTTTATTTGTTGTTCCTTAAATCAACAGTTGTATGGATTATCTTCATTGGTAAAGTGTAACATTCTTATCTGGAGCTGAGGTCATTCACATTGTGTGCCTCCTGTTTCTAGGTCTGGACCTCTGACACCTTTTTGAGGTTAACATGGTTATTTTTGTTCAGTATTGAAAGTTCTGTCCTTTCCTGTAAGTCAGCTTTAAAATATTTAATAAACGTTTGTGAGTGAAGTGAGTGAATGGCTGAACTATAAGCATAAAGGGGACCAATATACCCAGATGTATAGGGAACAGAGACAGATTGTTGATCCTGAGTGCAGCTTATAGTCTTGTTTTGTTTTGTACAGTTAATCTAATGGTTTAGTTGATGTGGTTTTTATAAAGATCAATGGGAAATTTGGCATTGTTTGTTCATTCATTGTGCTACTAAAGTAAATGGCAGATGCTATGCCAAATGTATCTGTCAAATGATGATGATCTCTTTCTAAGACCTAACAAATAGCATACTGAATAAAGGACTTGGACTGAACTGCAAACAGCTCTCTCCTGCATGAAAACTGAATCAGCACCAGAAGTTCCTCAGTATAACTGTGCTTGGACCACTCAGTGTAATTCTAATTCAAGTGTGGTTTCTTGTTTTGGCCCACAAGCATGCAATGAACACTGATTACATTATTAATTACCAGGAGCTGATACATTTATTTAAATCAATTTATCACACTTACAGGTGCTATCAGACCCAAACTGCAGCAAGAACTATGTCTAATGTCAGGCACATTAAGTCTGTTGAGCCCTGAAGCCCTGAAATGGTCTCTCTGGTATTATCTGGCCTTTGTGCTGCAGTTTGGCATGCACATGAAGTGTTGAAGGCAGAATGTATCAGTAACAGCCGAGCTGACTCATACTGAGTCAAGTGTGTTTATGTGTGTATGTGAGTGCAAAATATTTAGTGCTGCTGCTTTGGTGTACAGCAGAAATACATCAGCAAACAAAACATTCTTCCTTGGCCACCAAACCTCCTGACAAGAATTTGATCTGATCACAGACCATTGAACTTTGGATTGAATGCATCTGTCAGTTTTCCAAATACATGTATGTGTGTTTATGGAAATTACTAGCAAAAATGATAAAAGCAATGATAGCAATGGGAGCCTTTGTAGTAAAGGTGAAAAAAGAAAACATTCAGAGTCCAAGCCCCACTGTCAACACCTGCCCCCTTTTGGGTGTCCTGTCCTTGGGCAGCAGGGTGGCAATCTTTGGGTGAAGGGGGACTGTAGCATCCTCTTTCTAATTTGATTGTAGCTCAATTTACAGGTGCTGGATTGAGCCTTTAAAGCTACAGGTCCTTCTTTTATAAGTCCTATGTTCTTTACTTCTCTTCACAGATTTAGAGAAAAAAAATACATATATTTTTTACGAATCTTCATTTTTTTCTTTCTTTTGTTGCAAATTGGAATATGCATTGTATATTGATCTCTCTTACAATGTTTTCTTACCAGCCTCACCTATGATTTACTTTTAAACTAACAGAGCACTGTCTGCACTCTGATGGCTGAAAGAATGAGAAGTTATAAGACTTGTGCTTTGAGACAAATACACAGAATTCATTACTGAAATCATGATGTAACTTTTTTTGACTAGTCAAACTCATCATAAAACCATTTAGATGTATCATCTGCATTTATTGCTATTTCTGTCTATTTTATTCTACTTCTGCAACATCAACAAGTGATATTGTCTGGATGGCAGTTATTATTTGAAGCGTCATGGCTGTAAGTGTCAGGCAGTTCATTTTCAACAGCTGAGGGCAGTCTTTCCTACAGTTTGAAAGGCTATCAGACTGCACAGAGTGCAACAGTAAGACTGCTCTGAAACATGGACAGTATAACTTTTCTGCTCTTGCTGAACAGACCTGTTTCCTTTGACTTTGGCAAAATTTTGCTCACATACACAGTGCGATTTAAACTGTGCAGGTTGTGATGTACAGAATAAAAACATAAGCAGCTGCAACAAGCAAAATATCCTAACTTTCCTTTCACCTCCACCTCTTATGTGCCAGCAGCACTCTATTTCATTTGTTAAAGTTTTGAAATATCCAACAGGGGGATCTTTCTCACTAAATATCCTTTCACTTGCTCCATTTCTACACAGGATTGATGCTCAATTGAGGATGAGAACTCCCTTCTCTCCCTACTGCTTCCCTCAGCAACTGGAGACCGCCTCAATGTGACTTCTGCCAGGGTGTAAATCTTTGCAGTGATAAGTGCTCAGTGAAGGAGAAAAATCTGCCAGGTATGCCAGAGAAGAAGAGAAATGTCTTCCTGTTCAGGTGTTATCAATACAGTGACTGCTCAGCTCCTGCTTGCAGCTGACCAGTGGTATGAAAATGATCAGATGAACCAAAATAATCTCAAATGTATTCGTTATTAGTAATGTCTGTCATGCAGCAGTTCACTAAACAATTTGGAACTTCTATGCACTGCATTGTTACATAGAGATACACATAGCTTAACTTTATTTTAACCTTAAGCACCGTCACTCCTTTCCAGATATAAACCTGAGCGAAATACAGCAGAAAATAGCTCAGAAACACATCACACAAACACAAAAGCACACACATAAAACAATATATATGTGGGTGTGTGTCTCTGTGTGTGTGTCTTTATACTTTATTTTCATAAAGCAATCATTCATTCTTTGTTCCTAAAATAAGTAGCTCTTCCTGGAGGCCTGCACATAGTGGAAGGCAGATGGTTTGCATCATCCTAGCTTACAGACCTAATTTAGCATGTTAAATTTAACCTCGCCTAGCCCATCAGTTACCAACACAGTGTACTCCACAGTCCACCGTATACCCAGCATCAGTTCCATCACTCTTATCAGTCCCATAAAATTTACGTCACCTTTTAAGATCACATCCTCTGCAGAAAGATTATTTCTGTTCTAGTAGGAATGAAAGCCTTTGAAGAACCTTTTTTTTCAGGAGAGCCTACTTGGCTTGAAACATGTTAAGTAAGGCTTAAATTACTGAAGTGAGTCACTCCTTTGTAAATATACCACAAGAGACTAAAGACTGACATCTTTCCTTAACCGATCCCAGCTAGAGTGATTTATGTCCTCTTTTCCAGTACTTTGCACACTGACAGGAATTCTGCTTGCTCCTCTTGTCAGCCCCCCCTGAAATAATTCTTCCTGTTACTGCTAGATCACACTGCACTGAACCATTGATGGCTTGATTTGCTAGAATTTAACCGTATTTTTCCTGCTGGAGCTGCTTAAAGAACTACTGCATGCATCACTGCTTTTCCTTTCATCAGTGTCAACTGTGCAGTGGAATGTGATCCCGATTATATTCTACTCAACTGTGTAATTATTTCTTTTTCCAATATGCAGGATCATGTTTCCATTCATAGGACACATATGGGGTCTGAAGGAATAATAGACTGATCACTGTAGAACCTTTGATTTTTTTTTCACATCAGTACATATTAATGATTCACATTTCAATAAGTTTAAGTAAAGGTGCTCCACACAGACTTCCCAGCGTCACACACCACCTACTTACTTACATGAATTTGTTTTAGTATGGTCAAGAATTGAAAATAAAGTGGTAAATTCTCAGTCTATTCCACCAATGTAACCCAACAGTCCATTTTCCCAATGCACAGGGTATTGCACTGACAGATTCACCTGTATAAGGCAAAACACGTCATTTCAGCAGAGCTGTACACCTCCAAGCATGGCAAGTGTGAGTCACTGGGGGTGAATTTGGCAAAAGAGTTGGACTCACAGCCATAACCACTACTTCATTTAACACTGCATCTTAAGCAGTTCTATCATGCTAACTTGTACTTTCAGGGAGGGCAATGTCAGTGGGTTAGTCAGTCCACCATCACCACTTTTGATCAAGGCAAAAACCTCAAACGCTATTGGATGGATTGCTATGAAATTTACTAAAGCTATTTTTAGTAATCACTGAACAAATTTTAATAACTTTGGTCATTCCTTTACATTTGATGTAATATCATCCTTACATCAAAGTTTTACCTTGTCCAACACCAAAAAAAACTATTGATGCTTGTTCAATCATAAGGACTGTCTTGAAGTAATGGAGTTGCTGTTAATCTGTTCTTCTCTCTGCTGCCATCAGCTTCCATTTCAGAGTGAATTTTTGGACCCTCTTTCACTTCTTTTTTGTCCTGTTTCATCACTTTCAGGGTGCAGGTCTGATCTCATCAGAAGATTGTCCCTTTTAACATCCATCCAGATCTCAGCCAGCCTCCTCATCCCATTGCCCTTACTGTCTAGACTTCATCAGGGGCGTCTTCTGTACCAAGATTACCCCTTAAAATAATGACAATGTCATAATAAGATCTCTTAACCAAAACTATTCACATTTCTCGTCTATGCAATGCACATGAAAAAAAATCTGTTCTCTCTGAATAAATTATTTATTGTAATTATATTTCCATCTACTTCTTGGTGTAAGTGCAGTTAAGCAAATTAAGCACGTATACTTGCCAAACTTGTTGAACATGGTGCACATTACCTACTAAGCATCAGCATGCAGCCACTGCCATCTCAACATGTTAGTAGGCTGATATTAGCGTTAAGTCGAAAGCACACCCATGTAAACAGTAAATTCAGTCACTCAGCCACTTGGCAGTAACCTGTCAATCTTTTGCAGCTGCTGCAGTTTAATTAAAACTTCACAAACATTAATTATTTTTCACAGTGGTATCACAAAATAAATTCTTAACTGTGAAGTCCCTATTAAAAAAATAGAACATTCAGAGCATCCTGAACCAAATGATCAGCCTAAGCCAATCTCGGCGGTGATCTAAACAGTTTGTGTCAGTAGTTGTGATTATGAAGGAAAACTAGATGAAAATTTATTTGTGAGGTCATTAAAACATACAAAATACCACACTGACATGCTACACATCTCTGAAATTCTCTTAAATATACAGTTATTAATTCAAACAACAGGGGGCAGAACACGGACTTTCTCTCCCATTTGGTGATTTGTGTGGTGATATGGGCTTGTGTGATCTCCCCCTGGACAGCAAAGAAAATGTGAAAAGACATCTTTTAAAAGCTACCCTGTTGGAATGATTTCATAGAAATAAATATGCTGCAGATCCCGTGGGAGATAGAGTCTGCTCTCTGAAAATGGAGTGGGCAGCTGCTTGCAATTGAGACCAAAGAGCTGAGTGCCAGGAATGTCCCAGTGCCTCAAAAACTGAACAAAAAACACAACACAACATTAAAAGCGCCAGAGCATGGGGCTGGGAGGCTTTGGTTCCCTCATCTACTCAATCACCATGTTTTGTTTTTTTTTCTGTTGGATGGGGAAATGTATCTGGGACTTTAGAGGGGGCAGAGAGGCGTGGGGAGGCTTCAGAGTCCATCAGTTAGGTTGGAAACAGTGACTGTCACAGTACTGTGTAACAAGCACGACACAAGTGTGGCAGCAATCAAAGGATTTACATCATTTTACATTATTAAGTAATTTAAGTTATATTTTCTTGATCCTAGCATGTTTGGTCATCAATACATTTCTTCATTTTCTCAGTCCAGTGAGCACTTTGAGATTTTCATCACATTTTAATGTCTTGAATGCTTTACTATTTGCTTTTTCTGGCATCATTGAATGCTTCTGTTGGTGGGTCAATATGTTTCAATTTAACCTCTGGTTCGAGTAGACAGTCAGAAACCTTCCTCTCCTCATTTACACAGATTGGTAGATTGTGCTGTAAGTGGTAAAATTGGCAAGATCACAATTTCTTTTTGAGCTCTTTTTCATCACAAATACTTCCACAAAACTGTTTGTTTGTGCAGCAAAGGCAAAGACCATGAAGGCCTTAGAAAGCCTTATTCCCTTTTGTATGATTTACCTTTTGGGTGATGGCAAGCTTTTGTACCCCCCCTTGTGTGTGGCAACAGAAACAGGTATAACTTTTTGTGACACCTTAACTTGTTTGTTTTGAGCATTATAAAACCTTTATTTTAAAATTGCAAAAAGAAACTATAAGAAGCTATTTCTGATGAGGCAAATAAAACAAAATAAAACAGGCCTTAGGTGGAGCAAACAGTCTGTGTCATGCATGAGTCAAGTTGCACATTTTGTTTTTACCAACTCACCAAACTGACCTAGAACAGCCTCTGAAACCTCAATAATGGAATTTTGGTTAACCTAAACCCTTAAAAAAAGGAAAAAAAAACAAGGCAAAGACAAGTAGAGCCTATACCACTGTAACTCTTAAACACATTCATTTATTTATATGATCAATCAAGCCTTTAACTCATCAAAAGTCGAAAGCATATGCCGACTAACAACGCATGTTAAATGCGTTTGTCACCTCTGACACTTCACTATTGCTCACCATGCTTCTGTCAGTATGCTCATTGCATCTGTTGCCATTATTTTCACATATCTAAGACAAATCACTTGGCTGCTGATGTTTTGGTGGCTGTTGGTGCTACTGCTTTAACTGGTGGAAATCCTGTCCTTGCATACAGGTGTTGGAACAAAGGTCAACAAGAAAACAGATTAGACCTGTGTAATTTGTCTGTCAGTTGCATGTTTAACCTCTGACACTACATTTTTGTGTAATGCAGTGCAATAAAACGGAGGAGCAGTGAAAAATAAAAAATCCTATCTCCTGTGAGAGCTGATAGGTGAACTTGGAGCGGAGTGAACACATCACCGCTGTTTCTACACTCTGCTGTTCCAACACGAAATCCTGCTTTGATTGAGTATTTTTTAAATCAATTCCAACCTTCCCATCTGTTTCTGGAAAAAGGAAACACATCGCTTTCATCTTTGTGAAAGGAACAGTTTAAATTTTTCCTGCATTTGTAAGACTTTACTGTGGAAGCAGTTTGTGAAGTTCGTGAGATTTTGGAGCAAACTGTATTATGTTTCATGAGCTATCCTGAAGTGCTCAACAAGACAGCTGGCATTGTGATAGACTTTGATTTCTGACTGTACTTCTGCTGTAACTGGCAGAGATGCACTGATCAATCTATTACAGAACATCCAGCCTGCCGGGGACAGACCATCATTTGCTGCTAGCGACCACCTGATGAAGTAATTACCAACAATGCCTCTGACATTTGGCTACTTGTTTTGAAATCAATATTGTGCAGTTCTAGAGCCAGCAGCTGGCTTTTTTGGTGTATTTATTATTTTTACAGCATGCTTAAAAGCTCTTGGTGTGTCGGCATGATGAAAGCCAGCTTCCCTTACTGTTGCTCAGAGGAGGAGAGGAAAAGGCAACTCACTCTGTGATAGTCTCTTAAGAGGTAGTTGGGCTCTAGCTCTTCTCTTTCAGTCACTCTTATATCCTGACAGCAGATATTGCATCAGTATTGATGTTGGAGAGGCATGAGCACTCAGTTTCTTCCCTCACCATTGCACGGAGGAAAAACAGCTGTACTCACTGAGTCAGGGATTAGGCCACTTATGCTCTCCTCTATGAGTGCTAATGTGACTGTGCTGCGGTCAGATAGGTGGCATTTTGTTGAAGTCTTGTGGAGGTTGGTAACTGGTTATGAATCAGGTTGTTAAGTGGTATTAAGGAATGTTTTGACTTTGTTTGTTGTGTGTTTTTGTTGTGTATTTTTGCTGTGAAGGCTTTGTAAATGTACGACAACTATAGGACTTTAGGAGCTCAATAAAAGCTTTTCTACTATTCAAGAATATTTAGAAAACAAGGCTTGATTTCAGCGGGGCAAAGTGTTCGACCTTAGAGAGAAATGTCAGGGTTCACCATGTCTGTGTCTGTCCACATGAATGGAATGTACCTTAAGATTGCGTGTTGCATTTTACTAAATAAATTTGTGTTCAAATAATATTACTACAAACTTTCTACAAACAACTTGTTAATCATTCATAACACAGGGCACCCGAGGGGGTCAATCCCTGTTAAAAGCATTATTCAAATAAAGATCTTTTTGTTCAAGAAGAGAAAGTAATTCGGTCTCTCTTCCTGGGTACTTCAAATGGAAACTTCCACTCAGCAGTTGGCAAAAAGCGGTGTCATAGAGCACAGCCCTGATGTCCTTCCAAATCTCAATCCAGTGGGTTTATGTGTGGCAACATTATAATGCAGAAACCTATATCAGGTCACATGGGAAAATGTTTAAAGATAGGTTCAGGGTAAATAACATTTTCACATGACAGTGCTATTTCCCAAGTCCCAAATAGAATTTTAACCCAGTGCTTGCATGTCGGGATCTTTAAGGAACACTACTTGGAGCTAAATTAAATGTCAAACATCAAAAATGAAAAAATTAATACATATACACTGGAACTGTCCTTTTATCTTTTCCACCATCTCTTTCTCTACTTCATGTGCAATACTGTGTATGTTGGCGTTGACACTGCAAATCCATACTTTTATTGGAATAAAAAAACTCATACCTCACTTTATTTCATTTGTTGCTAAATTCAAAACACTTATTTTTATTGTACTGTGTGGCAAAAATGAATCCCAAATAAGTGCATCTTGTCAAAGAGCTGCTCAGAGTTGACCACTACAAGTCACAGTTTCTCATACTCATCAGTTCAACATGAAAGGTAGTGATGGGGCAGAATATGAGATGAGTGCACCTATTTACTCAACTGATATCTTTTGATGCAACTTTAGTTCTCATAAAATGTGGTGGTATACATTTGCAGTCTTACACAGTGTGTGTTGGGACAGTGCACAGTTATTTATTTTTCTAAGAGGTCATAAAATAGTACCTAATTGAAAAAAAATTACAGTTAAAAGGTACCACTGGTCCAAACATACAATGTTTTTCCAGCTAATTATAATGAAATACCACGAATGGCTGAGGGCCAATGCCACTAAAAGCAAAACAATTTTCAACATCAGACATAAATGTTTTCTTTTGGTTATTAACAATGGAAATTACTGCTTGGCAGCCTCTGTGGCTGCAATCAACTCTCCTAATTGTCAGGCATTTTATTCGCAGTTGAGCTCATAGTGAATGCACCAGGCCCGGGCTGGATTCTCTTCACTAAACATGCCATTACTCAGCACAGTTTGAGCTGTGTGGACAGGGAGAGCTTTTCTTAGCACACAGCTTCCGTCATTACCCGACATTAACAGGGTAAATGACACTTTGACAGATGCACGTAATTTAGAAGGTTTTCTTTTGAGCAGAAACATTTGCTTCTGCTCTTGGAATGGATGCTTAATATAAGGCAGGCGACATCATTTTCCTTTCATCTGTTCAGTTCCAACATGTATGATAGCAGTATAAACTGTCAAACACTGACTTAGAGCTGAGGATTTCAAGATGCTCTTTTGGCAAAGAAGAGAGTATTTTCTCCTGCTGGAAAGGGAGAGTTAGAAATCACATTTCAATATATCTGGCTTATGTATGACAACAAAGTAGGTATTTTTATGTAAAGAAGGATTTATAATATAATTTATCCTTTCCTCTATAAGTAAGTAAACATAAATAAATGATCAAAATGCACTTTAATAAATATAGCAGAAATGAAGTCATGTTTTTATTGTGATATACAGCAGGTAGTATGATACAATGTAACTATTATAGATATAAAATAAAATAGTAGCAGATGTGTTTACACTTAGTGGTGTATTGTTGTAAATTTCTTGTTATAATGTGCAACATTAGGCCAAATGGTGGTTTACAGGTGTTGTATTCACACTATGCTTGTTTGATGTAGATAATTTGTGTTGGTACTTGCATAAGTCAACAAAAATGATCTGAGTCTGTGTATACTCCATATACACACACTTATAGATCTGTACATTAGCCATGTTATGTTAGCAAGCAATAGTGTGCATTGTATCTGAGTGTGCAAGTGCGTTTTCTGTCCAGTCTCTGGGCTTTTCACCTCTGCTCTCTGTTCATGAAGTTAAGTAAAGCATTCTACCTTCTGTCAGCAGTCAACATAGGGAGAGAAGCCCTGAGGAAATTGCTGACAACTAAGTGTTGCACTTTTACCATCAATAAGCAGGATGTGATGTTAAAGCAACAGACCCCAAAATGCACCAACAGAAAAAATGAGAAGGAAACAGCTTCCCTCAACTATGAAACTGAAGTCAGTGACATGACATTTGATCAGTGACAGAGATTCTGAACTAATTCTGTACAAAAATAAGATATCCATGAAATTCAGCACAGACACTGTTTAGTGTGCTGTGGAGAGACTGTTTTGAAGACTCTTCATTAGGTAAAATCAAAACCTTACTGATAAACACATCACTTAAGCTGCTCTTGTTTATTGTAAAACCATTGTTTGGTGATTGAGTGACCCTGTTCAGTTTTTTTTGTTTGTTTCTGAGTTAAATACAGCAACATTTCACATGTCATTTAGCCTGAACATGTTTGTTTTCTCTTTTAAAGACCATCATTATCTGGTGTTAGGAGAATCAGTCATATAAAGAACATTATTTTATTTACTGATCTTTTTTTAAAGCATTTAATATTATCTGTGTTAGGAAGGCCAGCCTATTTAAGTATTGGTGAAGTTTTATTTTCAGAAATCACTATAGCTGATTGCCTTGAATGTCCCTGCAACTTTATGGCTTTATTTTAGCCATGTACGGTTTCTGTTTCCCCCTTCTTTTTTAAAAAAAAAAATATGTATGTGAAAGAAAGCTCTTGTGTATATATTTGATAGGAAAGTAATTAATGTTGATATGTGCTCACATATAAGGTTTAGTCTTTTATTGTCAATTTGCAATCACCTGACAGTGCACCTCAGGTGTGTCAGGGTTTGAACAAATTAGGACCCAAATGCAGACACAGACGAAACAAAAAGCAAGCTTTATTCTTATAAGCTGATATAAACAAAAACTATGAAAGCAAAAGTGCACAAAGAAAAAATACAAAAACCAGAAAAGACAAAAATATTAAAATAAAACAACAAACTGGTAAGGCACAAGGAGCCCAGGAAACATGCAGGACAACAGTCGATCTGACAGAGACAAAGAGAAAAACACAGATACACACAGGGATAATGAGACACAGGTGGGCTAATCAACACAGGTGAAACACATCAGTACAGGGCAGGTAATCACAAGAGAAGGGAAACTTGACAGGACATGCATAGACAAGAACAACAGAACTGGGTCACCAAAATAAAACAGGAAACACAATGAAACATGGATATGTGTACCAAAACATAGGAAACTTCACACTAAAATAACAGGAACTAACTGAACTAAAACCACCAAGCGACAGATCACGACACAGTGTTGTTGCATCTATTCATGTCTCTGTTTTGACTTTGTATGTGGTCATATTGCACAGAAAATCTGCCTCCTTTTCTACATGAAAACACCATGAGGTTGTTTTGTGGACCATAACTGTTCTTTGTATAAGAAACTTTACTGGAGTATGCTGACATGTAGAGGGTGAGTGATCAGTGCATATGCTTCTTTGACTTTTGTTTCATGTTCTAACCGTCAGCGCTTGCTCATAATTGTTTTCTGGCGAGCAAAATGATTGATGACTGATTGTGTTGCTTCTCTCCCTCAATCTGTGGGTGTGTAGGTGTGTGTTTGTGGAGGGGGGCAGGAGAGCCTGGGATGTTGTTAAGTGAAGAAATTGTTAAGAAAATAGTCATTTGGTGAGTGTGACCTCACATGTGCAACTAAACAGAGTAATGGTCTGGGTAGACTAATTTCCACATTTGGATGGTCTCTGCCAAGGCCAAGCTTAGGAATGTTGCTTTTCAAATGGTTAACATTTCTTGGCTGTTACATACGAGAGCTGAATTAACAATATGTGAAATTTCAAATAAATATTCCACATGTAGCCAATCATGCTTGTCAGCACCCCTCAAAGCTGTAATGCTCCCTGGAGTCTAATGTTTGTCTAAACCCAAAGCTTTGCAGGCATTACTTGCCCCAGCCAAAGGTCATCATAAGACCATTAAATAGCCTACTTCCACAGGCTCCCAGTGAGCAAACATAAGGACTGCTTCTTGTTCAATCTCTGGATTGATCAAGATATTTTTACATTTATTGGAAGGCTCATGTTTTAATGTTGCCTCAACAAACATTCAAACTAGCTCAGCACATAAGCCAAGCTTCAGAAGTGCAGATGCACAATAATATGTCATCATCTGTAGTTAAGTTCCTCCCAGGAAAGCAAACACGCCGATGGCGCAGTGACAGTGATGGAGCACATGTTGAAATCTCTGGGCGAGTCTCTGGGTTGAGGTGACAGCCCACTGCAGAGATAAGGCCTCCACTTTACGGACAGACGCAATCTGTGTAAACTACAACAGCAGCAATGAGTTTAATCTGTGTTTGCCTATGGAAATATTAACCCTTAATTATCAGCAGGAATTGTTTGCATATCCAGGTTCCTGAGGACAAACAGTATTTATAAGGTAATTATTCTGTCTGGGTTAAAAAATATCATTGTCAGAGCAGCATTATATATTAACCAAACACATAGCTGATACACTCTTTGCTCTAAGGGTTGTCCTATGTATTGTTTTTATCAGATCATAGGTTTTCTAGAGCTGAGAGCACATGATATGGCTAGAATGGAGATCCCAAGTGCAGAACACAGAGGTAGAGATAAGTATTTAGAATACAAAATTTATTTATAATAACTTGATATGGTAGCAAGGAATGAAGCATTGTAGTCCATGTGGCTGACTAGGAGACAGAGGCTGGTAGAGGAGTAACAGAGGAAACCAAAACTTGTAGCTGGAACCCAAAACTGAGACAGTGGTGGGGAGCTGAGCAGGGCGAGACAGAGGCTTGTTAAAAGGGAGGACAGTGAAGGCTGGAGTAAGGTCAGGCAGGGCTGCAAGCAAAGAGACACCAGTTGTAGAAAAAAGAGTATTGAATTTGGAACCAGCTCTGTAAAACAGAACAGGATGATGATGGTGGTGATGATGATGATGATGATGATGATGATGATGATGATGATGATGATGATGATGATGATGATGATGATGATGACTGGCAGCTTGCGACCTGACTTCTCACACGTGACTCCATCACCACAAACAAACACGGAGAGGGAGAGAAAGGGGAAAAGACACTGCCACCTAGACTAAAGCAGAAGGCCTGACAAGGAATTATGTTTTTTTGTCCTTGCTGAGATTTGTCCATGAGGAATTACTAAACAAACACAAATTTTGACAAAATGTGACAAAATGTTTTTTATTTTTACTTCATAAGTCTAATTTTGCAGCAAGTGACATTAAGTTTCAGAGAGCAGATCAACCAAACAGAAGACACATGATGGGACTAGAGAATCCCGTCATCATCGTATCATTCATATTCTAACAGAGATTTGATTTTCTTGAACATACATGAGTTTTGCAGGTTTTGCACCATGTTCTTGTTGCTGATAGTAACTACAACTACAAGGAGATCAGTCACATGAAATCAGATTCGGGTCACATGGCTGTTCTGACTGACAATGCTATCTAAAAAAATAAAATCTGTATCAGATTTAGAACCAAATATGAAAGTGGGCGGTATCAGAATTGAAAAGATCAGATTCCATGTGATTTGTGCTGTTTACACTGTCTTGAAATTTGTTTACATGTTTGCACATTTTGAAAGCAAGGACTCCCTAATTTATCCATGCATCATTAATCATGCTGTTGCATTCTATTGTGTTTTTTTAAAACCTTGACAAAAACAGACCCAGTTTGTAAAGAAAGAAGAGATATGATCAAGATGCTCCTGTGGCACAGCTGAATGTGGTGCATCCGGATCAGATGGGCATCAGGCTTTAAAAGGAAAATGCATTAGAACATAGCATTAAGTGAAGCAGGGCACTCAAACAGGTACTGCATTACCTGATTGGCATCAACCTTTTCATTCATGCAGTCACTGGCTCAACCAACAGCTCTGTGGCTACTGGCTGACTGAATCAAATCATATTTATTAATTGTACAACATGGAAATTATAATTTGACACCGTTATTCCTCTGCAGGTACAATAATACCAATTTCATTTACTGCCACAGCTCCCTCAACCTCACTGACCTCCTCCACAAATCTGATATATATAAGATTTCATGTTAGAAAAAAATTTAAAAGTCTAAGTTTGTTATTAATCATAATGTTTTTGTTTTCTCTGATTGAATTTGCTTTATGTTCATACAGCCATTGTAGTGTTATGTGTATTAGTATTAAATACCGTTATATCATCCAAACTACCATCATTGGAAAATACGGTTACATAACCTTAATCCAGCAATGTGAGAATTTTATTAATAATATTCTTTTCACGGGCACTCCATTATCTTAAAAGGTCATTTTCAAATGGACTGCATATATATTATCTGACCACCTCGAGTGCCTTCACAATACAAATTTAATATTCATCCAATCACACACACACACACACACATATACAGAGCGATGGCCAGGGCTTCCACCGGGCCAAGTTCCAGCATGTTTATCTCATGCACTGATGGAAGAGCCACCTGGAGTAGTTTAGGGTTCGGTCTCTAATGACACACATGCACACACACTTGTAGATTGAAGAAGTCAGGTACCTAAACACAGACCTACTGCTAGGTGGTGCTAGGTTCTCCTGAGCCACCAACCCTAACCTTAAATCAGGTCTGTCATCATTGAATGTGCACCCGGCTTATGGAAACACACACACATACAAAACACGGTGAGAGCTCAACTCCAAAGTTCTTATAACAGTGTGATAAGTTTACAGGCTGCTGCGCGGCCAGTTTATCCTGAGTCCTGCAGACACAGTTAGTCGTCTAGTTCTGACTATGTTCTAGTTCGACTGAGCCACGAAAAATCCCTGTCTTTGTCCTCCTGTCTGGCTGCATGTGCTGGATAGAACATATACATGACCACGTTCTGAACCGAATGTCCCTCTGTGGTTTAATCAGCAGTGTTTTGACAAGTTGTCATACACCAACTGAAATTCATATCTCGTTTAACTATGTTCAAAACTACTGCTGATGGAGATCACCCATATCAGTCAGCTCCAACAGTCAAACAGTAACTACTTTCAGAGAAATATGACTTAGCTTTAATGCATTTCTTCATCAACCTTGAAAGCACTGCTTTGAAAGTTTGAAAAATAACATTTGAAGAGGGAAGCAGTAGATCAACATATTTGTCAGTACTTTCCAACAATGCAGCAGAGAAAAAAGACTCCTCAAGTGTTTACCTGGTAAAAAAACAACATTTATTCAGGTTGTACCTGTTCAAAAGCCCACTGTTGACATCAGTTGCTACATTTCACAAATCTCATTACTGATTAACATGTGAAAAATGCTTTGGGACCCTGGAACTTTCCTAAGCAAAGAGAATTAATAATGTCTTTTTATCTTGTTGGCATATCAAACATACAGTTTTTATTCATGTTGAGCAAACATATTCCCTTTTTACAATAGACAGCAACATATCAGTGCTCGAGCTACATACAGTGCACACGTGGCTGTCAGCAGGCTGTTTCTTAAGCTAGCCTCATCACATAAACATATGTGGAAAAGTACAGTACGCTGACCAGTACTGACCTCTGTGTGTGTGGTGTCACACAGACCTCAACTAAGGTAACAACTAAAAAAGTATGAAATTCTGCCTTAAAAATTAAAATGAAATTTAGGGAAAATTTATACTTTAATTGCTCATGTATACTGAGCCATTAAAACTCCCTCCAGTTAACATTTTTTTAAGTAATCTTCCATTCATCTATTCATTTTCTGTACTGCATTATTCAGGTTACAGGGTCGCCGGGAGGGGGGGCTAATCCCAGTTGTCATTGGATGAGCAGCGGTGTGCACCCAGAACAAGTCACCAGTTCATCACATACAGATGACATATAGAGAAAAACAACCAGTCACACCTACACGCAAGTTAGAGTTACCAGTTAATCTAACGGGCCTGACTGTGGACTGTAGTAGGAGGAGGAAGCTGGAGTACAAGAGAGAACCCACACCAACATGGGGAGAACATGCAAACTCCACACAGAAAGGCCCTGGCCCTTGTCCGTGTGACATGATGAGCAAATTAAGAAACAAAGGTAGTACAAAAACATTTCCACTTTGGAGCTGCAGGGTATCAATGACAGTCTCACAAATATGGATCCAAACAGCCAGAGTTTTGTTCTCTACTTGAACCTTCAGCTGTTTGTTGAACTGTACAAACAAATATTGTGAAAACACTGGATTCTGTGTAAATAGTTCATTCTATTTTTCATCTAATATATTCAAATAGTTTAATAATATAAATAATATAAGTACATATCCTGCGCTTCTTTTATGTTGCTGTTTTTGCACCTTGGATGCTAAACTTCATTTCAAAGAGGTGTTCTATTTTTAGTTACAAATTTGCGAAATGATCTATTTTTAGTAAACCTTCTAACCAACAAAGTACCACTGAGATCACAAATCTTTTTTTAAGAAAGCAAAGATACTAGTAATACAATGTTTCAAATAACATGTAGAGAATTATTAAGATCATATCAAACAAAACAGCCATATGTGGGCAGGCAATAGGTTCTAGTCTTGAGTGAGATATATAAAAAAAAAAATAAGAGGGAGGCAGTCCAAAAAAGGAGTCATATAGATACATACAAGCGTGTGTGCCTGCAAAATTCAAATGTAGGCTATGGGGCTCTGAAATATTTGGTGCACCAGTGAGTGAGAGCTTTGCAGCCTGTGAAAACCTCAAAGTGCTGTGGTGCACTGTGTCCATGCTCTGCAGGCATCAGACGGACGCATGCATGAACACACAACAGGGTCTCACAACAGGCCACCAAAGTAATGGTGACCTGTTGTGTATTCCCAGAGGCTCTGAAAATCCACAGTCAAATGGTAGTTTGTAGCAGCCTTTATCCTGATCACTATTTTGAATCAAAACCTTTATTAAAGACTGCTCCATGCTTTTATCCAGGGAACACAGTGAGTACGAGCCAACATGTTGGTCACTCAGTTAGTTTATTTTTTTTTGTGTTTTATCCTCTGACTGTGTCCAAACAACGGCAGTGTGCTTGATAATGTTAGCCATCGTTAGCCTGCCAAGTCAGAGTATAATTAATGTCAAATGCTGACAGGACATTTTTTATGGCTTGGGGGTGTTACGGTAAATCTTACTCAAAACAGTGTGTCAGATAGCCGAGCTGCTGATAAGGTTTGTGTGTTTAATGAGAATAGTCAAAACCAGTGGTTAGAGGCAGAGGACTGGGTGGAGGTTAAGGCAGGGAATACATAGATTTGTGCCTATTACATAAAGGCAAAGGTTTGCCTTTATGTAATAAGCTAAGCCAATGTCAGGCATGAAGGAATGTTTAAATGGAAAAAAACAAAACATAAACTATGGAATTTTTGATGAGCAGAGTTTTAATCAATAACTTGGAAGGGAACTTTAAAGACTGGTTTGTTTTTCATTTTACACTTATTTTCATTGGAGAATTTTTAGACCCCCATCCTCTCCTGAGTCACTGATAAAAGTTGGTAATACAGGTTGCTCACTGAAACACCAGCAACAGTTAACAAATCATCTGCAGTTCCAGTAAAAATGTTGAAAAAATTCCATCAAAACCAAAAAGACTACAGGTTATCAGTTTAACAAATAAATGTGTTCTCTCTCAATGCTGTTAGGACTGCTGTTGTTGTGTCAATGTTAATACATCTCTGTCAATATTAAGCACTAATCAGAACTATAGTGACATAGTTGAAAGGGCATCAACACATTCTACTGTTATCAGGGGGACCACAGTTTAAGACCTATGTGAGAGACAGGGTCTGTCCTAAACCTGTCCACGTTGTTCTGGTGTAAACCTGACCAAACTGTGTCAGTTTCACAAACATAACTAGATTTTTTCCCCTAAACCTAGCCATGTACTTCTGGTGTTTAAGCTTGACCAAACTGAGCTGGTTTCATATGAAAACTACATGTTAAGAGAGGCTTTGTGGTAGGGAAACTTTGTGCGTTGGACACTGACACTAAACCCTGGATTCTGGCTGTGACTCAGCTACAGGGACTGATTGTAGACAGTGTTCCTACTTTCACCAGGTTCACCATGCAGGGCTTCAGAAGCAGCCCAGAAGTGGCTCTCTGCTCTGCTCTGAGAAGAATACCTGCCAAGTCTATCTGATGGAGGCTGCATCAGTCTGCATCAAGCAAATCAAGTTATAAAGGAAGTCAGACAGGTTTCGCAAGGCAAGTTACTTAATGTACAACATAATAAACATATGATAAACATATAAATACATTATTATTTTTTTTTGATTTAAGTAACTGCACTTGTAAAGAGCCATTCAGTATTTATGTGGTTCAGTAACTTGCATGTCACAGCACCAGGCCTCTGAGATACTGTTTGTCATATCCAGAAATATTTTATTTTGTACAGAAGCATTTCAGGCAGTTTATGTAATCTTTTTTAAGGTTAACCACACTTTACTGTACTGAAATATATCCTTTGTGTTATTTTTAAATCAAACACAGCCATAAATGGTTTAATTAATTGCAGTCATGAAAGACTTCGACTTGGTTCTAATCCCCTGGCAAAGTTTGGTCTCTGCATCACAGATCTAGGGTAATATCATCATAACAATGTCTTAAACATTGGTGCATCATTTTTTATCTCAGAACCTTTTGATTGTATCTGATTAATTTTTTGTGAACATTCTGAGCCACAACTTCAATGAAGTAAGTTTTTCAGTAAAAAATTTATTGTATTACTTTCAGTATTATCATAATTGCATCATTGACTCGCTAGCTTTCCGTCTTGCTGAGTAATTTGACATCCTTCCATCCATATAGCCAAATAGTCTCTTCAAAGTCTCATAAAAGTATGCTTTGTTTACCAGAATATCTAAAACGCTGTTATCAGATATGTAAAGCTTGTGTTGCTCCAGTGCCTGTATGCTCATAAGCAGCAGTAATGTTGACTTTGGCACAAAAATCCAAAGCATTTTTAATTTGTCTTCATTGTCACTGTATTCCATGTCAGATCAGCAGGGGCACATGGGGTTTCAGCAATGAGCCAAAGTCACTGTGCCATTCAGTCTGTCTTTGAATGATTCTGTACTTTTAGCTATGGAAAATGCTCTTTCCCTTTTTTGATGGTTGATTGCAAGTATTTAGGAACCCCATTAATTTCCCCCCTTGTTTCATTGGCCCGGGGTCTCATAAGGACATTCCATCGGTTTAGCCTCCATTTCTAAATGGCTGATGGCCTTAGAACTGAAACTGAGGTGCCCCTCCAGTGATGGAGATATGAGTCCTGGATTCTGATAATTAAGTCAACCTGTAAAAACAGTAAGTCACTCTGTGACACTCCAGCATATGTCACAGTTAATCAGTGAAAGGTTGCTCATGGTACATTTCACATTTTATCTGCTTAAGATCCTGGTAGCTCTGGCTATCGGTGAGCTTTTGGGGACACAGATGTAAAAGATTTTTGTTAACATTAGCTTTTAATGCCTAATAGACAATATTTGGAAGGAAAGAATTTCATATTCTAACTGTTATCTTAGCAATGAAGCAAAAGCACTAATTAGCCATCAGTCTTTATCAAGATTGTTTGATAAAGCTGTGAGGAACAGAGCAGGGGAATTTTATGACTCAGTGTCTTTTCACATCAGGACTTTTGATGATCCAAATACAAATAGAAATGTTTTTTTAATGTATTGAACCAATGGGATTTGAAGGGTAAATCAGATTAACTGCAACTTGGGTCATGCTTTAAATATTTTGTCCATTAGACAATGTGATAGACAAAAGATTTAGGAGCATTGAAAAGAATACTTGATGTTCCCAAGTTTCAGCAGTTAACTAGGTGCAGTCTTATTGTATCTCATAAAAATGATGAGACCCTTAAAGGAGTATCAGAGGTTAAACTTATTATTATACGTTTTTATAATTAAAGTGATACAATATAAAGACAGATATTTAGGTCCCTACATAGAAAATTTCTCTGCAGCAGTTTTCTTGCAAAAAATTAAACTAAATCTTGGCAAAATTGAATACAGACGGGAGCACAACTACATATTGTATCAATAAATTTAAAGGGCCTCCTGTTGGATCTGCAGGGTAAGAGTTTATGATGCAGTTTCACTAATAAATGAGTGTGGATGCAACAATTGATGAAAGAAAATAGATTTTGGCCAAAAGAGCATAATGCATTCAACAAAGTTATGGTTTACGGTCAATGACATCGTCATTACCCATAAATTTCTATTTGTTGACATTCCATGACAACATAAACAAATAGAGCATGGTCAGGGTTAAAAACAAGTTCTGGCTAGTTTTGGAGTTGATTTAGATTTGACTACTAAAACTTTTGTTTAAGATTCAGGAAACACAGAGGTTATTGTTTAATAATATGAATATTATAATTATTGAATTAGGACTGTCCTCTGGAGTAAAGGTCAGCTGTTCCTAACACCCATTTACTCTCTGTCTTGCTGCAAAAGGAGGCAGTAAATCTTTGTTGAGTGTAAATCTGCTGTTGAAATTCATCAGGGGTTAATGAACTGCAATTATGACAGGTGTCATTCAGCAACTCTCAATGGTTCTATATAGCCTTTTGTTTAAAACCTTTGTTTCTTGCATATTGAAGTTCCTTGATACAGTCCTCAATTCATTTCAAACTTTGACCTTAAAAACATTGGTCCAATAATTGAACAGAGAGTGTTTTGAGTTTTATGAAATGCTTTTAGACTCGAATTATAACTATAATGCTCTCAAAAAGGAACAAGATGGATGTGTGAACTCAGACAATAAATGATTAACTTTAATGAACTGTACTATAGGTTATCAAGTGAGTAGTTAGTGTAAATGGCAATCCAAGTCTTTCTCCACTTTGTACTAGACAGGATTAATATAAATATTCTGATATGGTAAATAGGGGTGATTTTATATGCTGCCTGTCCTTGTTCTAAAATTTGAACTTAGAGGGAGGCAAGACACACAGAGAAGACTCTGAGGAGATGAACAGAAAACCAATAACTCCCAGAGTGTTACCCTGTGGAACAAATCACATCCACCAACCATTTCTGACACAGATCATAGACCAACAGCAATAATGACCTCAAGCATGGATGTTTGTCTTAAGGTTCATCTGTGTTTTTACTACCATGTAGTTACTTGTATGTAGTCATGGAAAGGGAGAAAGTAAATCCAGAGTGAAATGCCTGATATTCACAAAGAAAATGTAACAGTCTAACTACATAAGAGTGCACAGCTGTATAGAATGATGAAATCATACTCTTCGATAGGTTTCCTCTGTTAGTGAAGTTAAGTGTATTCAAAATAAAAAATCTATGCAAAATAGACAAAATGTGGACAAATAATATCTAATGACAACAAAATGTATCTTCTACATATGACATGCCACTAGATGTCGCGGAAGCACCAGCATCTCAGATGCCACACACTCACACTTAAAAATGGGCATGTTGGTCACACCTCCCCCAAAACCACAAACGGCCAATAAATTATTCACTAAATTCCACTGACAAAATTAGTCATTTTACCTCACAGATCACAGTAAAACACACTTCATTCAAACTCAATGGTAAAATAGAAAAAACTCACCCAAACGATCTTGGTTTGTCTTTCTATTGTTCCAGCAATTACTTACTCTGGTTAATATGAAGGATAGAGGTACCAGCCTCTACTGTAGTGTGTTATCATATAAATAATGTTTCTCTGGCCCTGTCTCCTGCTTACTGAAAGGGAAATGTACTTTTCTTCATTAACATACAGGAAGAGGAAGGGGAATAGAAAAGATTGTATGGAAATAACAGACAGAAGCTGAGTTCATTCAGAGGCTGAGCTGAACACAAACACCTCGACAGATGCACCCGAGGCACCTGCTGTTGCTTGCTGTACGATTAATCTACGGTCAGTCTCTGTTGTAAAGGTGGGTAGGGCCAAGAGTTTCCCAGAGAGCCCACATGCAACAGCCCACATGAAAGCACAGCTACACCAAAACCAGAACAGAGAGGCATGGTCATCTTTATCTTGACTTAGCAAAGAAATTTTTTTGATGGTATGTTAATGCTCAAATGGGTAAATATGTTTTAAAAAAGGATCAATACAAACTGAATATGCAGTAGGTTGGCAAATAAGTTAAGGATATTGCTACGGGAAAGTCAATGTGTTCAAGGAGTGCAATCATTAAAGAAAAAAATTAATGAGTAATTTTAGCCCAGTGGTGATTGGGAAAGCTGATGCTGACAGTCATATGTGTTGCAGTAATAAATTTTAGTTTCATTAAAACACAAAAAAAGATCCAAAAAACACTGAAAAATAGTTTGAATAATTTTGCTTTTTAAGGTGTAAGTTTTTTTTAAAAAAATTTTATGATTCATCAAACTTTTACAGTATTTTTTGCACTTTTATATTGCCTGATTTGAAGGTCACCCATTTATCGCCATGAAGCTCTGGAATAATCTAGTAACTGAAGATAACTGTGATATCATGATGTGCTGAGGGCGGCTCTACTTGTCTGCTTTTTTTTTAACGACTCTTTGCTGCTATTCACCTCCCGGGCTTTTCTCCTTTTAACTTGCTCCCTCTCAGCTCTGCCTTCTGTCTTTTCCTCCTTTTATTTCTCTGCTGCAATGTTTCTCCACACCGGTCAGACACATTCAATGACTTAACACTGTGTTCAGGTGTGCATGCTTGCATATGACCACTTGCAAGGACAGACAGACAGACATGCCACCAGGTTAAAAGCAGGCAGGAGAGCTGATAGCCAATCAGCTGACCAGGCCTCCAGATATTCTCCCATTACCCCTGATGGCCGGTCAAACGGCCTGTTGCATGCACTTCTGACAACATGCTACAACTACCTTTCAGCCCATATGTTTGTTACTGATTATTTAATTAGCATATACCAGTAACCACAAGGTAGCTGGGAACATTTTAAGGTCATTATGTGTGTTTACAGACTGTTCAACCTGGTATATAAAATGACATTACAGGACTTTTTGGGCTTTGGACATTTATGTATGTGATTAACCTAACTCCAGTCTTTGTGCTCACAATATGTGCTCCTGTGAAGGAGGTCTGGCTAACATCCACTCTGTCTGTTTAATGAATAGAGTATGTCTGTGTATTTATTTATGATGCCGTTGTGTCTGCAGTAATGATCTCAAAGGCCCTTAGGGAGAGAATCCAAACACAATGAAAAAACAGGTGTGTTGGTTTCACTCCAGCACAGACCTCTTAAGCATACTTTAAACTTGCTGCTTAATCACTTCAGAAGAGCCAGGAGTGTGCACACACATCAACACACAGCGGGGAACCCTTACGAGCCTTTAACACAGATACAAAGAACTAAGGTTCAAGATGATGAGGCTGTTCTTTAGTGATTAGAATAAACACATGAAGTAACATCCATCAGTGCTCTCTCATTTGTTTCAGAGCGTCTCAGACTCTATGAGTGTGTGTTCAAATGACCACACAGAAACTCAAAACTAAACACTTCCCTGTAACAAGGCCTGATATGGCTCAACAGGTATTTGCTTTAGATATACATTTAAGTACAAGAACATGATAACTTAGCTACACTTAGCTCAACTGACAGTATCACTGTCTTGGCTGTTTGTTGGTACATGTGCTACACATAAAAGGCTACATGGGAAAAAAAAGTCAAAATATGGTTGCAGTTCCAGAAATTATTACATTTTTCCTAAACTGTCTACCAAAAACATCGTAAAATTAATTGCAAAAAGAAACAGATCTCGTAATTGTTAATCCATGCTCCATTTTACATATTAAGAACTTAATGAATTCAGACCCAGAGCATTTGTGTTATTATGCTAAACGAAGCTTTAACATCAGAGAATAAGCAGATGAGATGTTCTCCTAATCTCTGAATTCCCACTGTATCAAAAGAATAACAAGCACATCATCCATGTTAAAGACGTGGCCTTGTGTTGGATCTGTTTCCAGAGACCCTCTGGCTAACAGCATGTTTCACACTAAACTCATCCAATAAATCTGCGCAGCAATGGTAGACATCTGGAAAATCTGGCACCTTCTCTGTCCACGAAAAGCTGCGCTTCATCTTTAACTGCCCACAATACAAGACAGGTGGTCTTTATTATTCATAGTATCTTCCTTCCATTCCCTAGAACTCCCAGTTCTTTATCTACAAGTCAGATTAATATTGTGTGGCATGTTTCATCAGAGCAGAGTTAAAGTAATTGTACCAAGAACACAGAATATTAAGGCTCCTCTCGTCACTGATGAGGTTCCAAACCACACTGTCACACACTGGAGAGTTTTTCACTGGAACTACTTTGTGCCAAAACAGAGATAAGTGTGTCTGAAAACAACATCTCAGAACTTGGATAAATAAAGTAATACTGCAGCGATAACACGGCACAGAAGTAGGAAAATGTGTTTTCTTGGTCATTTTGGTGAACTGGCTCTTTGACGAGATCATAGATCATATCAATGCAAAACTGTTAATGTGTTTTCATAGCTCTTCTGGTTTTTACATTAGGTACAGGAACCTAAATTTGTATGTTTATCAAAAAACAAGTGCTTCAAAACATATTAAGTCAGTAGTTTGATGTATAATTTTTTGTGTTTTCTTGTAATCAAGCACATTACATTTCTCTTCAGTGTTTGCACTAAACTCATAGCGTCAGTCTTAAATGTTGTATCTTCTTCCTGAAAAACCATTTGCAAAAAGACACCCTATCTGAATTGGCCCTGAGATAAACTGGTGACCTGTCCAGGGTGTACCGCTCTGCTTACCCAGTGGCAGCTGGATTTGGTTCCAAGCCCAAAGCAACCCTGCCAAGGATAAGCAATTACAGATAATGGATGGATATTTTTGTCATCCATGGCCATGTTTCCCAAAATGTGGGCCTCGGCACCTCGATGGTCTACAGCGGTTTTCCAGTGGGCAGCAGACTGGCTTTATAAAATCTTTCACCATAAACATATATATATTTTTTGACTCTTTGTTGCTACTAGTAGTGTAAATCTTCCTCATACTAACCTCTACCCCTCTCTCTCTCAATTTAAATTACTAATTTACTAAGTTGTATTTATTTAATGCGGTGTTTGTAGTTTTACAGAAAATGTTGCTACTCTTAAATGGTATGCTATCTACCTGTTTCAAATTACTTTATTGTTTACTCTAAAGGTGAACATCCATGACGTAATGAGATGGTGTAGGGGCCTCAGAGGTTGTGCAGAATTTTGGGGAGGTAAAGTCTCCAATGCAAGTTAAGTGTAATTCAGTGAGCTTGCTTTAGCTAGCAGCAAGCTATCCGATCATATTTAAGAAGAACACTTTTTTCTTGAAGCTTTAGTCATGAAAAGCACAAAATTGAACACAGCATTTTACAGTGAGTGTAATGCTGAACCTGATGAGACATGTCATGTGATTCAATAGTTTTTTGCAAAGACAGTTTGATAATTTAATTTCTACAGTTTTCATACAGTCAAAAGGGTGTGAGTTTTGTCAGGCTTGGCTGCTTCTCAGTCCTGCACCCTTCTCCACTCAGTTACAACCCATTTTGCCAAATTTGGATTTTCTTGTTCCTGTAACTGATCCCTTAAAATGTACTTACAAAGCTTAGGATTCCAAACATAACCCAATACACATGCTAACACTGCCCATCAAGAAGTGTGTGTAGATTCATCTCAATATAAATACTGAGCCAGCACTGCCAGGGCTGCAGTTACTTGAGAATACTGATGTCATGTTCTTTGTATTTTTCTAGGAATTTGGGGATTTTCCTAAACTGCAGGGGTCTATCATTCTGCATTAGAGGCTATTTTATAGATTGATTTCAATATTAGAGGTTAATAGGAGTTAACTGAGGTGGGACTTGGTCTACAAATGGCCTCAGTGCTTGTAAAATCCTAAATACATTGTAGGATTGATTTATTGTATGATTTTCTTGCACCAGTGCAGTGGCAGTGACAGAAAGCTTGATTACCAACAAGGCAAGGCAAGCACCCTACAGTTCCAGGATTCCAGGTTAAATTCCAGGCAGGCCTGTACTGGCCATCATGCAAAGTGACTTGGCCAGCTGAATGGCCTGAAGTGTCATGCCAGGGTTTGAAATGCATCATAAAATTTCTAAATCAAAGGGCAGCCAGAGTTACTTGGAACTGTGAACCATCAGCACTCAAACCTGATCATCTCTGTCTGTTATCTAATGGGGTTGGTGGAACGTGTGCACAAACAAAATTTAGTCAGGCCTGCGTCCATGTAACTTTTTTTTTTACTAAATGCTAGCATCTTTCTTTCAATTGTTCCCAATAAGAAGCAAGTGTATGTGGCAGCATGCAGCTGTCTAAAGCGTTGCAGTGACTTTTTTCCACCTAATTATGCAGCTGATCTGAGCACCTCGATCTGAAAATCTCACTGACTGTCACTTTTCATCCTTTCTTAAGCATCCGATCATGTACAAAATTACAATACTTGTTACTTTGGAAACCAAGACGATGGAGGAGAATCTGTGTTCTAGTTGTGTCTACACCCTGAGCTTTATGAGAAGTCAGACAGAGACTAACAAAACCATAACAGTGATATTAAAGAAAAATGAAAGAAAACCTACATCATGATGAGAGTTCTCTACCCTATTTTGCTGTCACTGGTCGTGCTAGCTTCTTTGTCTTATCCTCTGCATGTTTGCCTGCATGCTCGTATTACTTGACTGTGTGACTCTGCCTTCAGGATAGTCCTTGTGTCAAACTCAACTGTTGCTGTGGACCAGGCATTGAATCTGGGGTGATGGAGCTTACTCCATAACTGCCCGCTCCCTCTGAAACTCTCTCTCCAAACACAGACTGTACTGACTTAACCATATTAGAATCATTGATCAAAACCCACCTTTGCAGAACTGGTTTTAATCTCAGTTAATGTTTGTTTAAATTCTTGTTTTAATGTTTTATGCTTATATGCTTTTTTTATGCTTTATGTTGTATTGTTTTAATGTTGTTGATATTTCTTTTGTTTCTATATGTTCTATATGTTGTTATTTTTAATTTAACAATGTGAAGTGTCTTTGGGAATCTTGAAAAGAGCTATACAAATAAAATGTATTCTTCTTCTTCTTCTTCTTCTTCTTCTTCTTCTTCTTCTTCTTCTTCTTCTTCTTCTTCTTATTATTATAACACTACCATGAACAGCATCTCTCCTGCATTGCAGGTGTATCTCCCTCCATGAATATATTCTTGAATAAATTTGTGTTCAGATGCAGTAGCTGCCAACTGAAGTCCTCACTGGCACCCCAGTCCAAGTACAGGAAGATCCCTCCCTCCTCTCACATCACCTGAGTAGTGTTTTGGAGATCAAACAGAATGTGAAGCAGTCACACACTGAGCTGGAATGTTCCTGTGGTTGTCCTGCTATTAGCCTTCTTGTCCCGGCTCATCTTTGTTCTCAGGTCCTCCTGTGGGGGTTCTCCGCACATCAGACCTGTGAGACTGGATGCTCACTGACTTCAAATGTCAGTGTTGTTGATTGAACAGGACAACTAGGAGTTTTTTTCTGCCTGCCCAGTGTTACCTGCACAAAAAACTGTTCCACATTCCCACCAGGCACGTCAACCTGCTACCTGTTCTTTATCAGCCCTGGTCCCACATGTCCCTCTGACTCCTTGTTGTTGGCTTCCCCCCTTCTGATGGCAATATTATCATTCATACAGTAGTAAACCATGTTACTAAAGAAGTGAAACAGACAGTTGGAGTGTTGCTAAAACCTTTTTTGTCTGTATGTTCTCCATGGAGTCATCGTCTCTTACTTTGGACCTCGTTTCATCTCTTGTTTCTGGAAAGAGTTTTGTAGTCTCCTAGGTGGCATCATCAACCTTAGTTTTATGGGAAACTGACCCCACCCACAGATTCGCCCCACTTTTTCTGTTTTCCATGTCAGTAACATCATCAGATAATTACTAGTTTTTCATTTTCTTTGTCTTCTTTTTCCCTTGTGATGTATTAGCACATTGACCCCGCCACTCCCACCTCTCCTGCATTGTTCCCAAAAGTCCCGTTCATTCCCAATTATTTGACCTCAACTCCCCACCTGTGACCACTTTTCTGTTATCCCAGTAGCACACTAAATTTACACCCACCTTTATTCATTTCTAGCCAGATAGTTTTTTTTAAGTTTCTGCTGTATGCTTTAACAGTTCTTTTAAGAAAAAAATAATGTTTGAAAATATTAACTGTACTTAATATTTACGGAAACATCATTGTAACTTGTCAACAAACTCATTATTAAGGTAATTTTAATTTCATGTAC
>JAPZDV010000007.1:22100545-22117438 GCA_029814665.1 Acanthurus lineatus
ACTCATTAATAAGGTAATTTTAATTTCATGTACATATATATATATATATATATATATATATATATATATGCACACACTTACACACACACACACACACACATATAAATTTAATCACTATATTGTCAACAAACATGGCAGGTTGCGTGTGTGTTTGTGTGTGTGTGTGTTTGTGAAAACAATGCAGTCTCTACTTTGCTTGTACATATATGTGTGATTTTTAGATGCTTTAGCCGTAAGCAAATTCATGTTTTCCCTGTTTAGACATCCTATCTGCCCCCATCAACGCAGTCTCCCAGCATTTTGTTAAATTTAAAGTTTACTTGGATTATGTCAAGTCTTGCTGTTATACTTGGCTGGCCTTTTTGACCTTTGCTCTCTGACTTGATCGCCTATTAGTTAAGTTTGCCTCGCCTCCCCTGCCTGTGTGGATTTGACTTTTGCCTGTTTTCACATCAAGTGAACACAAAGTTTTTATTAACCTTTCTTGTATTACAGTAGGGCTGAGTAAGGACCACATGGGGTTCCAACAAAAAAACATAATGGCTCTGTGGCAGAAAGAAGAGACAGAGTCGACTTTTGGAACATTGTAACCGATGTCACGGTAGGGAGGCTAATCAGCTGATTGGCCCGTCAGACTGAGCTGAGCTGAACAACACTTTTTGATAACAACATATTTGATAACCTTTCTCTTGTTCTTGTTATGTGGAAGGATATTTGACATGTAACTGTTAAATATGTCACGATTTTCACATGACGTTTTGTTTAAACATTAATGAGTTACAGGTTTCCGTGGCCCCAAATAGGCCTGCTCTGGCCTGTGCTTCTTTCCCATGATTAAATGGAGCAAATTATGGAAATAGAAGTGTGCCCTACATCATGTCATTTTGCTGTATAAAAATAGTATCTTTTGTTTCTGAACTTTTCAAAGTAAAGTGAAAGAGAGCAAAAGAGAAAGAGGACAGAGACAGCGTTTTATGGCCCCTCTGACGGGGTTCACTGCAGAGGGAATAGCTTTGATAAAGAGCAGGAACACCCTTTATCCAGTAAGGCTACTTACACAGAGCTTTCTGAGGAACTGGACATGCTTAATACACATTATCTCTCTCATTTATCACCAAAGAGCTGGTGAAATGACAAGAGCCGGGCCTCCGAACCTTCCCAGGAGAAGAAACGTCTCACAGGAAGATGGAGAGGTTCTTTTATTGAATTGAGCGCCTGAAATCTGCCTGCTTCTCGTTGCAACCATCTAATTATGACAGCTTGTCAAGAGCCCAGATGAAAACATACAGAGTGTATTATAAAATCACTTAGTCTTCATTTGAGATGCTTTTAGAGCTAAACAAGCAGATGTGCATGGCAACAAGTGGCTCTAATAACACTGAATTGAGTCTTGGTATTGACTGGGATCAAGCCTTCAGTGGGACCTGCCAGCACTACAGTTAATTGTATCAGAACATGGCTTTGAATCGAAATACCAGGGCTTTTGGCTTGTCTTTTTGAAATATATATGTGATTACAGTTTAAACAGAAACATTACAGTCAATCTTTTTGAACATGTAATATCATTTTTCTTCGTCATGTACACATGTAGGCTGCATGCAATAAATTACAGCATAGGTTGTTCAGTGAAAATTGGCATTTCACATTAATTAAGGCCAGTGACTTTGATCCTGTTATAGTTTTCATTCTACAAAAAACTAAGACTGATCAATCAAGATCATGTTCACTTAAAAATTCCATGTTAGGACCTGCTGGCAGTATCAGCGGACTTGTTCTAGCAGCATTATTGTTTCTGTAGCATTTTTAACATAAGAAATATACAATTTGGAAGATAAACTTTAGTCCTTTTTCATAATTTATTGTATAATATGAAGTAAATATACATAACTTATATAATATGTACAATATTTGGAGTCTTCAGAAAAGCTGTTAAGTAAAACTGAACTTTGATAGAAAAGAGGAGCTCACTTCTGCCACAGCAGCCCTGAACAAACAGCCTCACTGACTCTCACTGCTATGAGCTGGGATGGACAGATTTATATATAAGCATTTTATGTTTTGCCCATATCTGCATGTTGCTGGTGTGCATTATTATATATTGTTTTGTCTTTTACTGCCTGTGAAAGAAAATCTCCTTCTAGATCAACAAAATCTGAGAAGTCTTCAAAATGTTGAGATTTCCATGAGAGATTATCAATCACCATTTCCCAATGATGATCCTAGGATGTGTCCTAGGACAATTTCTTTATCCATAGGTAAATTAAGACTAATTTTCCTTTCCTTTTAAAATAGTAAGCCCAATAGATATACACCAATGAAAATCAACATTGGCTAAGTTTTGTGTGATTACATTTTGCCTCATAATCTTATAGTTACCTTAGCTGAAGTTACTGCGGTAACCCATAAATTCGGATTGTTTTTTTGCACAACAGATGAAAAATTCTAAAAATAAATAATATAAAATACATAAAATATAAATCATAGAGGGATGCATGCATTATACTTAAACTCCTCAGAACAAAAAGAAAACCAGGCATTCTTTACAAAGAAAAGCAAAGTGACATTACCTGAGGAGGGCCTCTTTGATGATGCAGAGGCAGAAAACATGGATAAAATTGAGGAATTTTAAAATTAAGATGGAATCAGATGTAAAACATAAAATGCAGAGGAAATTTCCAAAATATGGATAAAAATCAGGATTTTCTATATATTTATCAGACACATTTTATGTTACTATGTTTGTGGTGTCACTCACACACATACACAGAAATGAAGAAGTCACATTTTGAGAGCGAGAAGGAGAAAGTAAGAGAGAGAAACATCATTCTGGCAAGAGTTCATCTCTTCAGCAAACTCTCAGCAGTGCAACCACTTTAGAAGATGCAAGATGCGAGATGACTGAGATTTTGTGACTGTACACACGGTCAGATATCCTGTTAGAAAAAAACAGTTAAACCTAATTTGAATTCTAGTTTTGAAAACATTCAATGAGCAACAACAAACAAGTGTCACCCATACGTGAGGTTAGACTCTGCACACAGTGCCTGAGCTGCATATGGAGGCTGTTGTGCAGAAAATCCCTTTAAAGAAACTGTGCAATGAGCAGTGCAATAAACTGATTGTTAAATTTGTTATATTTAATTTTCCTACTTGTCAATATTGAGTTTTACAAGGCCAAACTTTCCCTAACATAATGATCAATACCTAAAGTTAATGATGAATAAAACACAGCACTAGATTAGGGTTTTTTTTTAATGTAGGATGCTCCTAGTTTATTCGGATGTTTCACCACTGTTATCCTTTATCTCTAAACATAGAACAGCAGCCCTCAACTTCTTTTGACATGAGACCCCTCATCACAGGTCACAGCCCTATAGCATATTTGAGAACAGTTAACAGAGTTTTTTTTTTTCATTTAGGACTGATTCCTTTGGAGGGGCTTTAGAGGTGAAAATATAAAGTATTTCACAAGACAGTGTGAAGAAGAAATTTTAAGTTAAAATCTTACAAAAATGGTCACTTTTTGTTCAGTGAGACGTGAAGGTGCTGCAGATGGCATACAGTGATTGAAAGTGGAAGCAGCTCTGACAGAGTAGCAACAGCACTAGCCAGTGGACAGATGTGTAAACACACTGATGGGAACGCAATGGAAAAATTCTCCCTGATGATTCGCCTGCTGGCAAGAGGCCAAACCAAACTGATTGCATATTTTATACCAAGCTCTGTGTTTGAGAAGGACTTGTGCATGTGCTCTAACAAGGTGAGAATGTTCAAATCTGAATATGGCTCTTTATTACTGTGTATATTTAAAGCTTTCCATTCCCGTTCCTGTTACTGTTGCATGACTGCTTCCACATTGCACTGTGCAGGTAAATTTCCTCATACTTTTCAGATTCGACAGAGAACAAATATTGATATCCCAAAAATGTTCTCACAGCTGTTGGTTTATGTGACAAGTTAAATGATAGGACAGCATTTTTTCAAGTCTTTCATAAAGCAATCCTGAGGGCAACAATGATTCCCTCTGTCTTCTGTTTTTTTTCCTTTGCCTTTAGAATGCATTTTTCCACAAAAGGACTGTGTGTTTTTTTGCCCTATATCTTTACAATGCAGTTGCTTTCAGAAGTGATTTATTTGCAGCCAGTAAGGACAGAAGGAATGATTACAGTGAACAAGCTTCTTCAGGAAAAATGGTACTGAGGAACTAAGGTTTTTCTTATCCCATGCCTTAATTATGGAAATCGGGTCTTTCCTTTAATATGTTATTTTAAAAAAAAACAGCTGGTTGGAGAAAGTTGATTGTGACTGCGGACTGCTCTTCTATCAGGAAACTTTTCTTACATTATATATCACTTAACTAAGTTATATTATGGCACCTTTCATTATTTTTGCAAAATAATACATCCGCTCTACCATTGCTTCAAAAAACCCTCCTTTTTTATGTTATTAATACAATACGTTTAAATGTGGTTTCAGTTTTATTTTGCTTTTTCTGGATACAACCAAAGCAAAATCCATCCATTACTGTAACATCACTGTTTATCCTGTGCAAAGGTTGCAAAGGGGCTTGAGTTTGCTGGGTTACACTGAGGACAAATAGACAGACATACAGACAGACACACCACAGACAGACAACCTTCAAGAGAGAGAGTTCAATATGTTTTTGTCCTGTGACATCTTGGAAAGGCCCCAGCAGAGTTGTGTCTCTGTCCAGCTCCAGGTATAGAGGTAAAAAGTGGTGTTTCTCCCTCCCTGACTAGCTGGATCAGCACCCTCTCTGTGTTCTGGGACCTCATGACTTACACATCAAGCAGCGCTTGTCACTAATATATTTAACACGTTCTTGTCTCAGCTCGCCAGATATCTCTGCTTTTGTCATGCCATTTGGCAAGAGATACAGATGCACGAGGTATCCTTTAAGGCCCTGAGACACCAAGCTGATAGTGGAGCCATCGCTGAGCTGTTGTTGCCCTAGTTTTTGTGGTGTGTGTCGTACCATTGGCTCTTGTTGGCCCATGCCTGCAGTTTTTCAGCCAATTCAGCATACTGGATCTGCGGTAGAGTCCGTTGGCCAGTAGAAACACTCTGGCGGCTCGCCTATGGAAATAGAGTCTGAGTAGTAAATTTTTTGCTTATTGATGACTGGACTGATGAGTTTTCTCAACATTTGGAGCTAAACAGGAAAAAGTTCAGCATTTTTTTTCAGAGGGATCATTGAGGTCCAGCTCTTGACACAGGTTTAGGAAAACCCCTTTGGTTTTTCACTGTAGTATCCATGGTTTTAAATGCAGTTTTTTCCCCATCTTTTCCTTTCTTCTACTAAAACCAAAAGAGCAAGCGCAAGCGCTGACTCCAGCTGTGTCTATGCTAATATTTAGCTGATATATTCTCTATCAGAAGCAGTTGATAGTGCTATACTACCAAACTAATTAGCAAGTGAGAGTGGTGTGGAAGTTAGTAAATTCTGATTTATCAGAGCAATGATTTTTATTTCCACATATGGAGTATTGTAGTTTCCTTTGTTTTCAATAACAAATTCAGAGTATGTCTACCTGTTCATCTAGAGACTTGACTCCTACACAGGCACAAAACAGGTGTGCTAGTTTATAGTCTTTAGTCTTTATGTTGTGTTCAAGTGCAACTTTTTTGCCAGAACACAGGTGATGTGAAGCAATCCAATAGTTGGCTTTCGTTGTTTCCAGTCCTTTGATATTGATTTGATGTGACAGAGGTCTTGGTGTCTGTCTTTACTGTGCAAAAGCATTAATATTTGTCAAGCTGGAAATGAGACTGAGCTGAAAAATTTTAGCTCCAGCATAAAGCAGAGAAGGTCTCTGACAGAGGGTGGAACACAGAGACGGCACATGCATCGTCATCTCTAATATCAATTACTGTTTCATACCTTGTGTGTGTTGCTTGTGCTTTTATGAGGTGGTGGCAGAAAGGCAGTAGACATCCAATCTTGTCAGATATAACACCTGCGATCCAGTATTCTAACACAGCACCAATACGTACCCAGCTGTACTCCTGTCACACCAAACACACATAAAGATTATGCAGAGTCGCACAAACAAAACATTATTAACCCCAAGTCATTATATGTGAAAAACCACAAGCCACATGAAGATAAATCATATTATATGATTGCTCCAGGCTGCAATGTCTCTTTAGGCAATGATGGATCATTTTAAAACCATATGACATCAGTTTATTATGGTGTAACAAGAAAAGCTTGTTTTTACAGGATCCAGGGGTGTTACTGAATCATGAAAAAGTTTTGTGATAAAACGAGAAAAAGTGATAATAACTTGAAAAGATTTATTGCAACATTAAAATATTTTGGTAAAAATAAGGACTTTTTTCATTTAGAAGGTGAACATAGTCAAAACACTGTCATTGTTGCTGCTGTAGCAGCAGGACTGTTGCTGCCTCCTTCAGTAAAGCTAATTGGATTAAAACAAAAACATTTACATATAGCCATTGCTTTAAAATTCAAGTGAGTGTAATAAAACCTTTCCTGGCCATATTTATAGTCAAAAGCTGCACAGAAGCAGTTAAAAGTAACATCCAAGTAAAAGGAAAATGCCACGTAAGTGCAATAGTTTGCTTTTAAAGATAAAGTATACAACCACAGTGTTACATAGCTGTGCATATGTAGTGGCAACGTAACTTTGCGAGTACCAGAAAATATCTCTCAGCCTATCATGTGCTACAACTGCTGCTGTGTCACTTACTATGTGTCAATTTATTTTAAATTGTTGCTTTTGAACTCAGATCAAAGCGGTCGGTTTGCTGGTTCAGTTAACTTCTATTCAGAGATGTTGACTTTCTGCCACTGAAACTCAAACATGAAGCGAGTGAAGTGTGAGGGTTGCTTACCCGTCCACGCCCCTCTGATGCCTTCCCATTATGACCATCAGTGACTCAACTGGGAATAAGAGTGACACTGAAAAGGATTTGTGAAGCAGGGTTAAAGAGGCCAACACATCAAGGAGCCAGGGTGTGTGTGTGCTGTGTTCTTCAGAAGCCATATATCACACACACTGACAGTGGGTAGAATGGGCTGTCAGATGCACTGGGAGTCATTCACTGTGCCAGTGCTTGAGTTCAGCGCTCCTCCCTTTCTTCTGAACAGACATGACAGCACAACAAACAGTCAGTCAGAGGACACTGCCAACAGCAATACCACCTCATCTGTCATGGTGGAAAACTGAAGGAGCAATTACTCATTTCACAAATAATATCAATTATAGCAGAAGTCATTTTCACTAGCTGGTACGGACACAGAGGCTGAAATAATGGAAATTCCTGATGCCAGGAGGCTGGAAATTAAATTGTGGTAACAAACAAGGCAGCTGGCACCCACAAAAACTTAAATCAAACACAACCACTTTCTAGTGTTTCATGGGAAGCGCTTTACATGACCTTGTTTCAGTGAGGACTAAGGTGGCCTTAGGGCTGATTATTATTTGCCTTTGCCCACAGAGAAACATATTTCAGGGTTACACAGGGTGTAATTATTAGGGGTAACCTAGGGGATATGAAATACCGTGGGACATGCATTTAAATTCTAATACAATGGAAAGCAGTGAAATTGAAGACACAGAGACTGAAACGGGTTGATGCTCACTGGTTCAGTACTTTTGCATCTTTTTTTCCTGCTCTCTTGTATTCTGTCTGCAGTAGGATCACTGTTTCCCCCTGTGCTCATGTTATGATATGTTCACTATACGTCACACTGTAATGGAGTGTCTGAAGCTGTTGTTTTTGAGCTTCCAGTGAGAAGTTTTACTGTAGCTGATAATGCAGATGGAGGGTCACACAACAGGGGCCTATTTTAGAATTTGATGATAAAGCATACAAATGGTGTCATGGTAAGCAGTTTTATCAGTCTTGCAGCTGCTTTATCATTAAATAAGAGCAGACTTCACTCTGTCTCAGCATGTTATTGTAAGTATTTGTGATTCTGTGTTTTCTGTATCTGTATCTGTAGCTATTTTTTACCCTGCTTTTATTAACATGCATAATTGACATGCATAAAGAGGCTTTTGCTTAAATGTACCTTACTTCTGGTTATAAGAATTTATTTTATAACAGCCACTGTGTGTTGTCCAACACAGGGTTTTAGAATTATAGCTGCACAGAAGTTGTTCTGCACTAACTTCCTATGACAGCCACTTTGTACAATGTTGCCAACCAGCCTGATCATCTACAAGATTCATCTACTTGATGGATTTTAACAGTCAATAAAAAAAACATGTACCCTGCTAGAGCATCTAGTTTCAAAGTTATTCTGCTGTTCACTAATATTCAGCGCTGGAACTTGAGGTGTCTAAACACAGAGACAAGTCAGGGTGTTCTTCATCACGCTGCCCTCAGTGCATCACCTGTCTCTGTCTCAATGCCCAAACACACTGATAGTGAAACCTGATGCACCTCAGTTTAATGTGCATCAATTGATGCTCCTTTGACACAAGCAGGCGTTAGATTTGAAATTCCAAAGCCAAAGAACCAGCAGTATATTATAATAGTATAATATATAGAAAGAGTGTAAGAGTTAAGAATGACTGAATATGTATGAGTGGGTCTCTCTTGTCCTCTCTCTCTTGCACATTAGCTTTTATTTTTATTTCTTTAAGCTCTCTTTAAATAGGTTCTGTGGCTGCAGACAAAGCAGCTTTGGTTGCTAAATCCTCAGCTGATGCTCCGAAAATCTGGGCTTACAGGGAGTTTGATGCTCCTTGTAACTTGTGGCAAACATTCAGCCTTTGAGGCAATAAATAAATAAACTTCAAAATGTTTCAGACATTTTAAATGCTTTTGGGTCTTTATTGGTCAAGAAGATATAGATGACAATTTTTTTTTTTTTTTTGCCATATTCTGCCTCAGCACACACGTCTTTACGTCTTGATGCCTCGAACATTCTCACTTGCTCTGTGGGCCTGGACAGTTTTCCTGCCTGTCCAGATCACCTGTGACACACACAGAGAACTGCATGAGATTGCACATTTTTCAGCTTAAACCTTAATAACACAGACATGATATTCAAACCTGGATTCTGAGGCATAAAACAAAATTTTGGCACCACAGCAGCTCTCTTATCTCTTTTACAGATAATACAACTTACACTTGGCTCTTTATTTCATCTGGATTTATCTCTCAGTTCCAATCTCTTTGTCCTTGACATTAAACTTTCACAATGAGCCAATTGTCATCTCAAGGTAATTACAATAATAATGATGCTAATCCATTAACGCGTCCACGTGCCACAGTTACTCTTCCTGTCTGAGTCTTTACAAGTTTACAATCAGCCTGACTCCCTCCCTCCTCTGATGGAGCCCCACAGGTGTTCATTAATATATAATGTTACCAAGGTAATTCACCAGCACTTAATAACAGCTGTGTTTATTTAGCTTCATCTATGCTTAAAAAGTCAAACACAGAAAGGCTGCAGTTTTTGTTTTGAACTGGATGGACAGTTTGTTACATTTGCAGTGCTGTTCGGCAGATAACAGGTGCGCAAAGGCAGATTTCTTAGTAATAATATATGGCTAATATATGAAGAAAATAGCTGGTTAATCTTAATTAGAAACAGAAAATGAAACGAAATGCTTATTTTATATTAAAACAGTCACTAATCCGAACTTGATCTACACATTTTAACATTTCAGAGCGTATCCTCAGATCCCTACTGATCCTAGAACAGCCCCTGAACCAGGCTTACCTTCATCCTGAAACTAATTGATCAAAAGATAAACAGGACATTTTATTCTTTACCCTAAAAATACAGTTTTTATGCCGTCTCTGGACCTTTTGACCATGTCACAATGAAACTCCAAACTATGCACTAAACTTGGACTTGAAGATGGAGTTAAACTCAACAAATACCACTAGGTAGAGATAATGCAAAGACACATATTTCCCAATTATTCCTTTATTTAGTGCTGGTTAAGGCTGTTAAACAACATACTTGTGGTCTGGGTATAATTTTTTCCAAGGTTTTCAGAGCATGTGGAGAAGGTGATGTTGAGATTATTAAAGTAATATGATGTCAGCGTGTGATGCTGTGGACGTACGGTATCTGCAGCACATAATTCCATCTGTTTGAAATATTGAGCGTTGACACAGCTCCGTCCTCTCTAATTTTATTGATTGTCCAGTGGGTAATTTTATTCTGATTGTGTTATGAGCTTAAAATAGCCCGTAGCAGCTTGCTCAGAGCACTGCTGACAGATTGACCGTCACAGTGAAGCATCTGTTGTGGTCAGAAGGCTTGTCGAAGTGCAGCGGCTCCGGGCACAGCTGCCCGTGTGATTCGCATAGCTCGCTGTGGATTTATGAGGTGTGATATAAAAATAAGAACACCACATAATGTATTCCTCAACCGTGTCCAACAAAAATGTGAGCTTACAAATCTTTTTTTTTTTTGTTGGAAGCCGCAAACCACATGTCCTAACTGTTTCTAATTAGAAAGATTTGTACAATATAGACTCTGAGGTCTGAGGAGGAGTTTTGTTTTGAATTACGTACTCCTATTTTCTTAGTTTGGAAACAGTGGAACAGCCTTCTCATGTGGACAAAACTGTCCCCCACTGAAGGAAATTTTTTGCCTTTGTGTCTTGAATAAAAATCAAGCCGAAAGAAGAAAAACTCTTAACGCTTTTGTTCGGTCACTGGCACAGATGTGTTTTATTTAGTGTTAATTACAAGGCACTGCAGCTCTGATAAGCTTGTGTGCTTGGCAAACAAGATAACACTGCTTTATCCAAATGTCATTCGCACACAGTCATTTTCATGTTGAATAAAATTCACTTGCAGGGTCAGAGCAAACAGAAACCACCTGAAGGCTGCGAGACACACGCGTCCATGCAGCAGGCACAGCCTTTTGAGCCCATGTGTCAGCAGCACAGGGGTGCAGGCGTTCAGGCTCCCATTATGTACACAGTCCCACATTTCAAACAGTGGCTCACAGAAAGAATTTCTTATCAAAACACAAGGGTTTTGGAGAAGGGAACTGCCGGATGTTCCCCAAGGGTCTTCCTCTGCCAGAAGCTGTTTGTGACAGATCTAAAACCGACCTGTCTCTACTGTGACTACGCTTACAAAGAAATGATCTCTACATGTTCTGCTTCAAGACTCAGTCAAACTGCACTGTTTCCATTTACAGGGGCCTCCTTCTTGTACTGGTAGCTTGAAAGGAAAAAAGCAGGAAACCAAAAATTTCGACACGAGTTCAGAGAAAACTTGACCTGCTGTTGTAGTGTTTATCTTATTTTTATCAGTTAAACAATCAAATCATTTAGTGTTAAGTTGTTTGCCAGTAGCCATCTTGGTGTTTCTAAAACCCAAAGTGAAAGTGAAGATTGAGCTAAGTTATCGGCTTATTTTAGCAGTAACTTAATAGCTTTGTCAACAAGATACATTTGTGAATTTAATGTATTTATCTATGATTTATTGTGTATTTAAAATGCATTTAGCATGCTGGATGACAAATATAGAGAACTCCTTAGAGTTTTGTGGGTGTCCATTAGTTCAACATGTGGTTAACCAGACAAATTTAGGTGAGAAAATATCAACCGTCAAAGTTGTGAGACAAAAAGACAGACAACACCTAAAAAACAAGTTCACTAATGATGCAGGCGTACACAGTCCCATGAATATGAATTGATTGACAGCTCACTGTGGTAGCAACTTGCTTCACTTTTTAGGGCCGGAGGCTATAATCTGTTTTACAGTTTATGGTCTTGCTCATATTTGTCCAAGCAAGCCTTCCATGTGTTCAGTCTATTTTAGACTGATGGTAAGTTTTACTGACATTTTACAACACATGGTTGCACAGTGAAATGCTTTTATATTTCTTCAATGTTACTACTCAAAAAATTATAAATAATTAAAATGAATCTATTATTAATTTAAAGATTATGAAAATTAAAGATTACACATCATTGTTAATGATAGGATGTAAAGTCTCATAGCTTGAAAGAAAAGTCTGTCCTTGTCTTGCCAGATGGCAGCAGGTTGAACAGGTTGTGCCTGGGTTGGATAGTTTCCTCTAATATCATTTGGGTTCTGTGCAAACACCTCACCTCGGTGTTATCACCAATGCTTTGTAAATGGGTACTCAATGATGTCCTGGGTGGTTTTAATCACCTGCTGCAGACCCTCCTCTCCTGAGCCCCACACATGCAATCCCAGAATTTCAACACCCAGCCAGAAAGCTTTTTGTTGTTCTTTTGAAAAAATCAGCAGGAAATAAAGTGAAGATGTTCAGTTTCTGACATGTTCTTTGATATGTTAATTCCCAGAAATGGCAACTGTTCACCTGCTCCACCTTGGCTCCACAGATGCAGACACTCTCCACGTCAAGGGTTGCAGTCATGGTTGTGCAGAGTGAGCAGGAGGGGGCTGAGCAAACAACCCTGCGTGGCTTCAGTTTTAGGCACAGTGGGTGTCACCATAAATCTGGACTGCCTGAAGTCTGTTTGTAAGGAAGTCCAATCTCCCTTTGCAGAGTGTCTTACTCAAGCTGAGTTTACATCCATTTCTTTGAAGCAATTGTGTCAAATGCCGAGCTGAAATACATGAACCGCATTTTCATATAAGTGTAGTAACTTTCAAGATGTGTGAGGAGAGTGGGGGCAGTGAAGATGGCATTCTCTGTGGATAGTTGTTTCTGTATGCACTGAAGAGTTAAAAACATCTGTTTTTATAGCTACTAGCTGATTCTTATACATTTTAAGCACACAACCGAGGATGTAATCAAGTACTCGTCACTCTCAGCAGATTTTGTTTTCATGCATACTGACAGTGGCCATTTCTCTACAGGTGGAATTGAATTTACAGCTGACTCTTTGTGAGGAGATCAAAGTGAGCATGAAATGGGGCCTCACACACGATGGTGACATTCCTACATTTGAAGTATGTGATGTTTTAAGTTTCTTGCCACATATCTCTGGTGTTGTTTGTCTTGAGGTGCCTTCAGTTTTTGTTGATGTCTCCATTTTGCCTCCCTGACACCAGCTGTCGGTCTTGCTGTGGCTGAGTTTAATGATTCTTTGTCAGCTGACTGAAAGCCAGTCATTTGGCTCTGGGTAGAGCCCTCACACCATCACATCTCCACGCATCCAGGCTTTCTGGTTGGGGAACGATTTTTATTGTCTTTCACCACATCATCGACAGATTTGCAGTTATGTGATGTCATGGTTGATGTGTATTTATCCAAATTAATGAAGTGGTGCTCCTGAGTAGCAACATCTCTGAACGCATGTCTTTCTGTCGATAAAAAAGTTCTGAGGGGCTGCTGTAATTTTATCTTTCATATGTTTTTGCTGGTTGGTTTGGTTTGACCCTTTTTTGTCAGCTGGGAGAAAATAGGCAGCAAAAGAAGGGAAATAACAGATCTAAATGGAAAAAAGGGAGATCAGTGTCTGCCAGGTATATTTGTAAAGACATAATTCAAGGTATTTTTTTTTTTATCCTGGTGGAGATGTCGACATACTGGTGAAATGTAGGTAAAATGGTCTGTGTGATTCATATCACCAGCTTTTGTCATGTAATTCTATAACCACATAAAACTCCTGTAGAGCATTTTATGAATAGTCATGTGGAGTTTTATAAACAGCATCAACAAACATGCTGTTTCTCTCAGCACTTAGTCTGTAATGAATGCATTAGTAGCAGCTTACCTGAACTGTTTACTGTTTAAATGTTGTAAAAACTATACTGTTAAGCTGCCAAAAGTAGTCATCTTTTGCAGCTTTGTGGTCATTATCATCAAAAACGAATGTGTTACCGACACCCTCTGGGTTTGAGCTGGGCCTACTCTGATTTGCATTTAGCCCATAAAGATCAAGACAGATTGCAGATCAGATTTGTGATTTTGCTATTTGAGACACATTAAGTGTAATGAAATTGTCTTTTCTTATCTAAATTTTATCCACATGTGAGACACTTGAAATGAGAAACTATGGTGCGTTCCAGATGGCTGAAACCAGAGACTACTGAACTTTGTGATTTGTCCTTTTTTCAAAAAAATAAAACAAAAAGGTCACATTCAGTAGCACAGTTCTCCTTGCAGATTTATTCCATGTCCAGAGAGAAAATCTCCTTGGGTTGAGCTCAGCATTAATGTTAGATATCTACCAGCTCTCACCAACCGAAGCCACCGCCTTCAGACCAGATACTGTCCAGCTATGATGATTTATTGAAAAGAAATTTAATAATGTTTTGTCAAAGTAGTGGAGATATTTAAATGTCGACAAAAATGGCACTCTTTGCTCTTTGCTTTAAAAATGAATAAACAGTTTGTCCCATTTGTCCTTTAAAATAATGCAAATAACTGAGATACTACACACCGAAAATGTTAAGCTTCCGTTTTGTCTAAGCTCTGTAAGCTTGTTGTCAAAGTGTTTGTAATGAAAGACTGTGCAGTGAGTCAGTGGAGTCTAACCTGCTTCTGATTTCATGAGTCAAGCCAAAACCAGCTCACCTGAGAAAACAGGGTGAGAACAGAGTCCTCAGCACATGTACACCGAGCCAAGGCAGCAGCCCATCATTAGATCAGAATCCACAAGTTGAATCTCAGCAGCCCCTCCTCCTGCTCACTACAGAGCTGTGACAACTAGAAGAAACGGCCGGCTGCTAAAGCTTTCCACCACAATGGACTACTGATTCAAATGTGTTTTCCTCCTAAAAATGCCTTTAGCTATAGACAAAATGTGCTAGGTGAGTGTGCTGCCCTGGTCTTACCGTACTGTGCAGCATAAAGTTCAGAGTGTGTGAACTGAATGGCATATATGCAAATAACACTCTTCTTTCTGTCTTTAATTTCTCAATATGCTTAAAAAGTCTCTATTTATAAAAACATATTAAATCTGTATGAACAGAACGAGGGGAAGTCTGATGGTTTGAAAAAGTTCAGAAATGTCAGTATTAAAGGCTTCAATCCACTGTAGTTTGATGGTATGTGAACAGTCTAAATAAATCAAAACAGGTTTTTAATAAATCTGCAGGTGTCTGTCAAACAGTTTATTGTCAGGAGGAAACGCCAGGAGACATTAAAATACTCAGCACAGGCAAAGTTTACTGTGTACCTTTGTTATTATTTGGACAGTTATAATATAAATTAAATTTGTCACAGATCTGTTAAAGATCATTACACTTTTAAATAACTCTAAATCGGCAGATTACAAGCATGGGCATGTGTGCAAATACTAGGGCTGTATGAGTCTGTATGTGTGTGTGTCTGTGTGTGTAATCTTTTCTGTACTTGTGCTCAGTGTTCAGCTCATCGACTCAATGTTGTTAAAGTGTCTTTCTGGTGTTGCTTTAACTTGGCTTGTGTTTTCTGTTATCCGCATGTATCCGATATTACAGGTTGTTCTTACTGATAAACTGGGGCTCTGATATCATAGATGTTGTGATGCAAAATGAAAACCTTTGCACAATTTTTAAAGTTGATATGTATATTGAAATATTACAGGCATTCTCTAAGTTATAAAAGGGAAAAACACAGCTTCCATTAAGACTGGTGGCTGTTAGATTTGTAGCAAGTGAATGAAAAAAACTACAAAACAAATTAAACATGAATTAAGAACAGAAAAGAACTGAAAATATGAATCAAGTTATTATAGCTCATGATAGGAACAAGCCTTATACTTTTTAAGACACTTTTTGAGTCTAAAGGAAGGAGGAGATGTTTCAAAATAAAAAAAGGTGAATGTGTGTATTTATTGAAAATGTGCTGATGGTTAGGAGACAGTTGCTGTCTTTAATTAAATGGAGCTGCATAAAAAGGCTACTCAGTTATAAAGAGAGTAATTTTATTTGTCACTGGGACCTTTTGGATCTGATGTGCTTGATATTAGAACATTTGTTTATCCTCCTTAGGAAAATTTAGTCACATACATTTTTCAAGATGCATTAGAAGCTAAAAGCAGCTTTGGAAAAATCCAGTGGTCCATTATGCATTAATGAGACCCCTTGGAAAGCAAAAACATTTACACAGTAACAATTACTGTTTTTTTCTTTTAACAAAATAAGTAAATGAAAAAAAGAGAAAAAAGAAAGAGAGAAAAGAAAAGAAAAGAAAAGAAAAGAAAAGAAAAGACATAAATCATCTTGTATGTTTGGCACTGCAGTCAAAATTCCCTGTAATGTTTCTCTCAGTAAATGAGCCCTTTCATAAAGTGATTCAGTTTCATTAATTTTCTAAAATCAGCACCCCACCCTTTCTCAGCCTGATGTTTTTGTTTAAAAACAGATCAATCTGACATGTGAAGTGGGTGTGATAATTTTAATACACTTAAGTTGGGATAAACCTAGAAAATAATAAAAAAAAAAGTTTTATTAGCATGAACTGAGGATATGACAGGATCGGTTTTTATCCTCATCACAGTTATGACCAGAGACAAGCTCAAATACCTGTGTTAACCTTCAGCATTAACAGGATCAGTAAGCAGCAGCCATGCATAGCTAACAGCTGACCAGTGATCAGTGAGAAGGAAATTGACAGCAAGTGTGTGGACAATCAGTGTGGTGCAAATACAGTGAAGAATGCTTTAACACAAAAAAATGAATGAGTCTTGCTTACTGGCTATGGAAAGTGTTTTTTTTCTCACAAAACAATACAAAAATCCTGAATGACACAAATATAGAGAAAAGACAATGAGGTCATTTGATCAAAGGGTTTTTTTGGGAGCATGTGTGATCAGGAATTTTCTTGTAAGTCTGTCCATCAGATTGAGCATTTATTATACTCATGTAGAAACTTTTGAATAATGTTGGCAGTAATGGAGAGCAGTAAAATGGAAGGTAAGTGGATATTTACAGTATATGGTCCTTTTCTAGTCTCTTTAACTACCTAAAGTGCTCTGCTACACAAATTGTCACAAC
>JAPZDV010000007.1:22117538-22137662 GCA_029814665.1 Acanthurus lineatus
TATATATGTATGTATGTATATATAAAGCAGGAGTTGAAAGCAAATCGTACCGTGCACAGTCCACAGTACAAAGTACAGTGCACCAACAGTCAACTAGATTTCCCTCTGTGGATCAAAGTATTCATGGATGGACAAATGCATTGTTCAGACCATATCGAGTGTCATGGCTAAACAACAGTTTCTAATCAGTTGATCAGAACAAGCAGAACTGAACAATCGTAGGAAAGGAGAGAGAAAAATGTGCCAACACTCTCCAATTAATGAAGCTTATTTATTTTTTAATAACAAACCTGCAGTTATGGCTACATCACCAGATCACTAGTTAGGAAAAGAACATACCAGAGTTGTGACATAGAGTGAGTAATGAGATTAAACAATAAGAAAGAAAAAAAACCCCCTTTGATTTACACATAAAAAAAAATCTTCCTTATGTTCTGTACATACCTGGGAACATTTTTCATACCATAAATAAGATAAGCCAAAAAAATTAGCAGCCTTCATTGTGACACCCGCGATGCTATCTGCGCTGAAAACAGGTGGGTGTGTGTTTCAATTGGCTTCTCTCAACAGAACATTCCATCGCAGCGAAACAGCTTAACCACAATACAACTTCTGTTCTTGAGATGAAACAAAGGAGGTTTGTGCTGTCTGTCTGTCAGGGAGGCTGAACTGCCGCAGGCAAATACTCCACACGGCTGACGCACTGTTATTGTTTATACAAGCATATACAAAATAGCTGCAGATATGAAAACTGGCTCACAGGGGCAGGGCTGTTGAAGCATGATGAGGATGTTTAACTATGCATTAAATATTTAATGATACAAAGAAAAGGTGAATGTAAAGTTTATGAAGCCTTTTAGCATTAGCATAACTATTAGCATTAAAGCATGCATCCAGTTTGCCTTTTCAAGCCATATTAGTAGATATTTTCAAAGGTCACAGCTCTTTTAGGTAACTGCCAACACCTGAATCTCATTTGATGGGAGTGTCAGGACAGTTGATTGTAGACTTGAATGCACTTGCTTGTGATGCTGAGATGTCCTAATAACACCCACAAACAGGAGAAGGAGTGAGATCTATTTGACATCTGTATTTCTCAGGAAAAGGCAAAGTGTGTGTGTGTACTTGGAATCACATTTGTTCTCTTGTTCACATCCACAGTAGGAGCAACACAATCGTCCACCACTGCCGACACAAACTGTCCTCTTGATTTTTTGTCCTGTTGTCATCAACAAGTCTTCTCTGACAAATGACATGGTTTTATCATCGTATGCCTCCTAAGAGCAAGACCACAGGTCACAGTGTTTAGCGATCACAGAACATTAGCAAAAAAAAAATTCTTTTTCAACTTGTCAGGACCTGAGCATCACTTTTTAAAGCAGCGGGTACTCCTTCAGTGTCTGTTTGCTACCCTAAAAGCATTCCTGCCAGTAAGCCTTTTTAGTATTTTTATCATACCTTGAGAAACAGTTTCAGTTTTGAGAGGCAACAAAAAACTTCTAAAAATCATGCTTTTTTGCTTTCAGGGGACTTAAACCCTCCTGTTAGAAAATCTTGAGTGTGTCTCACTTTTCTACCCTCACTTCCACCCCTCTTGGAGCTTTTTTACTCCTTGGAGTTCTTGCTGTGAGTGTTTAATGTTGCTGCAGATGGGTTTACCTTGTAGTTACTTGAAAGCCCCGTGTGTTGCTCAACAGATGCCTCAAGAATACCACCTGCTTTAAAAAGAGAAACCAAGGGGTCCCCATCAAGCTGCCATATGTGATAAAGTAGGAATCCAAATGGGTTGGAACAGCCTATAAGCATCAGCAGGAAACTTCATGATGACATATGCATGTGGGAGCTTGTGTGTGTGCACAAAATAAGAACAACGTGGTCCTTCTCATAAAACAATTTCACCAAAACATTATTAGTGGTAAAAAACTCCATGGGGTTGTTTTTAGCTTAGGTGAGGTTTATGCACAGAAACAGCTGGGTTAAGGCTGGGAAACTGTCATAGCCATGGATGTGAACAGGGTGCACTGTGTTAAAATCAGATACCTTGTTTCCTCACTAATCTACCCGAACTTCTCCAGTCACACTCTCTGACCTTTATTTCTTACAGAGAAGAGTTATTATTCACACAGCCACTAGATATGTTTTGTAGGAGAAGCATTAACAAAATCATTTTACATATTTTAAACAAATAATCTGGATACTTTTCTAGTTAGAACCCTTTTAAAAAACACAAAATCTGTTGTACAGATTTTACTAAGCAGGGAAAATCTGTCATGCATTACTTTGCGGTTTTAAAAGAATGATATTAGAGAATTTAATTTCAAACAGTTTGGGGCAGAAAGCATTGCTCATACGCAGCATTTCACCCCTGACAGTAGAAACGATGTCTGATTCAGCTTCTTCATTTTTTTGCTTCCTTAAGCAATATTTCAAGCCATGATAAGACAGACTATCTTTTATAGTTCTTTACTTTCTGCACATCAGGTCTTATCTAGCATTCAGCATTCAGATAAACACCACTGCAGCTGTGCTTCTCACATTATCAGTCTTTGTGATGTTTTCCAGAGGCTCTAAAAACTCTGAGTTTGTTAACCCTTAGATAGAGGAAACCCTGGGTTTTCAGTTCCAGAGAGAGATGTTACTGTCACTCTGTAAAGCTCACCTGTTCTCCAGCAGGTTCTCTTCAACAAAATCTGAGTTTCTCTCAAATTTTCTCTTAAAGCTCAAGTCCCTTTTCTCTTACAGAGCCAGACATGCTGCTTTTATTTTATGATTGTTTCAGTCTGTATCAAAGCACATACTGAAGCCCATTCACGAATGGAGTTTTACTGTTTGTCAGAATCAAAATCTCAGGTGGATTTTAGTTGGTTATTCATGGCTATCCAAAGTTATTGCTGTTTTGCTGTCACCCATTTCCTTAAATAGTAGAGTTTTATTTCCCTCATTCATATATTACATAGAATAAGTCAACAGTGGCTGAGAATAAATCACCTGGACGCTCTGGCTATTATTTACCTGTTGCCACGGTACATGTTAGTGTTGGAGTTCCAGTGATGGCAGCTTGTTTTACTCCCGGCACATGTGCTTAACCAAGACTGAGCACACTCACACTGAAGTCACATCAAAGACATGATGACAGAGGAAAGAGCAGTAAGAGCTCTGTTCTACTTACTGAGACAAAAGTGCTTTCACTGAAAATAAGTCGAAAAAAACTTTTTAAAAAAAATATTCAAAAACATCTGGGCCTGCTTCTAAGATGTTTTTGAGGTTGGGAACTGATTGATGGAAGGTGAACATTAATTGTGCGGGTGAGATGGTCTCATCTAATTTTTTCATGACCAGACAGGAATGTTGAAATTTAAAAAACGGAACTTTAAGACTCCCAGATTCTGTTTTATCTGCACAGGTCAGCTATATGGTGTGGTAACTGTGAGGGAAAGAGTAGAGAAAGTATTTAGAGGTGAAACATTAATAAGTGAAAGTTTGTGATGAGACATGATCAGCTGTCTCCTTTCGGCTTTCCTACATAAAGATACCTGTGTGGCTCTAAAAATTGGAGTGTTAAACAATCTAATACTGACATAACTACTAAAAAAACTAAAGTAGTTTTTTGAGTGTAAAGCTCTGTATATGCTTTCATTTTTTGTGTTCAACTGTATTTTGAAATAAAGTCATAAATTACTCATAATCTCCTTGAATTTCTCAGTTGATTTGAAAACACAGTTTCTCCCAGTGTGGGAGTACTGATGGATTGAGTCTGACTAGAACAAACTTTTTTTTTCCAACAAGCACAATTGATAACAAATACATTTTATCCTTCAAATGGGTAAGTTAAGTTTGTTATTTATTTTTTTGTTTTATAACTTTTATTTCAGAAAAGGATTTCAGAATCTCTTCCAGCCAGGGCAAAGTTTTTTTTTTTTCAAAACAGAGTTGATCAAAGTGCATTATTTAAAATGTCAGTATACAGAATTTCCCTCATTGAAGACAGGCCTGGCCTGCACCGAGCAGCAGCATCAGATCTGTGGAGGACCCACTGCACCCTGCACCCCAGACATCAGCTCGTGCAGAGGGCTCATGCCAGAGCTGGCAGGGAGTCAAAAAGTGAAAATGTGCTGCCTTTAATGTGTAAATGTCTGGCAAGACATACACACAAACACACACATATACAGACACACACACGCACACACATATAGTGAATGAGTTTAAGGCAGGAATTTGGGGAGTTGTCTGTCGATGGTAAGTCTTGAAATAACAAACACCTGTATAAGTTCCCTTACAGAGCTGCAGTGTTAGGAACCTGTTTTTCATCCAGCTTCTTATTGTGACGGAGATATGCACGACTGAACATGTTGGTCCTTCCAAGTAGCTACAATGCAGAGCGCTGCTGCACAGGCCAGAGGCCCAGTCTGGAAATCTACACGTCTGCAAACACACTCAGCATGGAGGAACATATATTAAATGTTGCAATGCTACTTCAGCCAGCGTGTGGTTTATCTCATCCTGTGTCACTTTATTGTATATAATCATAAAAACTGAAACCTTTACATTAAGACATGAAATCCTATCTGTGTTATTTGGATAAACACTGGTATTCTGTGTCAGTCTGAGCTGTTGTAACAAAGGTAAACATTTAACTATGTCAAGACAACCTATATGTCATATGCAAAAAGTTTAACTTTTTTTTATTGAAAAGTTGCCTTTATATATATAATTCTTAAGAGACCATCCATGTCTGATGTTAATTAAAAATTTAACTTTTAGTTAAAAATCTAGTGACAAGATATTTTACTAGTTTTCCACCAACAGAGACGTTATACACTGTACACTTGCAGTGACTGCAACCTCATTCAACCTTTTTATGGTTTTATGTTCAGGTCAGTAAAGCTTAGATTAAGATGGTGATCTGTTTCAGTACAGAAGAAGTCAGCACTGACATGAGACATAAGAATTTTTATTAACATTTGACCAAAATAAAAGCATTAATGACAAAACATGAAACCCACACGTAGTGTTTCATCCACACATTATCTTTAATCCTAATGCAGACAGATGTCACCATTTAGTCATTTTAAACATAGATTCCTTGACTTTATGCTTTACAAAAGGTTTAAGAGACTGACTGAATGCTTTCTATAATTCATTATTTTTTTTTATTTTCTGCACACTCTTATAGGATTATAGTGTTTTTATGAGGCTACAGAAATTCTACTGCATCTTTTTCCAAATATATTTTTTGTATATTAAGTATAGATGTTTGATTTGAGGTTCAAGGTAAATAGCTCTTAAAAATATTACTGTACAAGACAGAAAGAATATTGTTAATATTTTTCTGCTACAGACAGTAAAGGAAATAGATGTGTCTTCTTACAATGACATTTCAACCTGAGTTTCCTTAAATCCGACTGCAAGTAACTTCCTCATTGCTTTTCTCGCCTTCTCAGATCATTTTTCAGGGCACATTTTTGCCAGGTTTGATACTGCTGAGCACATGTCTAAGACTTATTGTTTTAAAGAGAATGAACAATGTGGACATTTATTGTGGAATGTGACATGTCATGATTAACACAATTTCACAGTGTCAACATTGAGCTTTTAATCACATTAGTGTTTAAAGGTCTGTGTAAAATAGGTTCAGTCACTAAATCATTTCTATTTTACTAATTAGTTTAACAGTGAGTGATTGACAGCTGCCTCCTCTGGAATTGGCAGTCATATGTAACTATAGTTCATAACTCTAACAATTTAACATGCATGCACCATACCTCAGTCTGTGCCTGTCCTCTGGCTGTGTCTTATCTCCTGTCTCTATCTGGGAGATGAAGAAACTGAGAAAGTCAGACAAAAGATATATTGTCCAACTCTGGCAACTGAAAGCGATCCCAAAGTGCGCCAACAAAATGAAAGGTGTTTTCCAGAAGCATCTCTTTGACAAATAAGCATTGTTTGAAAATTGGCAGCAGGAAGCTGTGAAGGATTCCTCCATACAAAACATTCCTTCTTAGTGTCACCAACACCCAACACCTGACTTCCAGGTCCATTCCTTATTAAACTAATAAATCGTTGATGGCACGACACCTGCTCAGTGAAGAGAAAACAGAAAAACATGTCTTTGGCTTCCTGCGAAAAATGATCATCAGTGCCAGTGCAGGAACAAAAGCTGCTGTTCCTACTTAGACAAACACTACTGTTTGTCTTTCACTGTCTCACTGAATGTCATCTCTGTGTTTCTGATGATTATAGGCTGCACTTGACTTGCCACCACCCGTGAGAACATTTTCTGTAGAAATATAGTCTCATCTGCAGACTGAGATTTTGGACCTGATGAGGTACTGTAAAATACAGTTGAATACACATCCACTGCCAACATTGAAGTCCTACACATTGTAAGCTGCCATATCACTTGCTCTCAAAACTGCTTTTGCACTGTCTGTTTGCACGAGTGGTCCTGGCATGAGGCCAAGTGTCCGTGAACAAACATACAAACTCCTCAGACAAACGTGGTGAAGAACCAAAGATATATCAGTAGAGTCCATATGAGAGTCCAAACGAGACCATGCATGTATCACTGATGACATCACACAGCTAATTCCCTTTCAGTCAGTCCCAAGACCAGCTTTAAGACTTAATCAGTTCAACACAGCAGAGACATTTGACTTTTGTTTCTTTTGGCAGAGTTTGCTTGATCTGCCACACCAGCACACAGACTCACTGAGAAGACAGAGAGCAAGAGGTTTCACACTGAGGCCTGCCAGCTGCTGCATCACTGTTGCTGGAAACAGATTTTAAAGACTGATTCAACCAAATCACTAAGACTATTGCGCTCATACCCACAAGAGAAAAGGCTTCAGCTCCTGTTAGCGCTGTGGAAGTACATGGTTTATATTTCAAGATCCTTTGTTTCATCCACACTCAGAAATGTTATTCTAATGCTAAAATCTGCCCACAGAACCAATGATCTCTGGCAGTGAGCTGAGAGAGGCCCAGAAGTGGTTTTATAAACCATATATGTCTACAAAGCTGATCACAAATACTGGTTTCTAGGAGCTTAAGGCAATCACCCAGTTATTTTAAAGTACACTGGTCACAGTCCCAGAAGGAGAGGAAACAACCACATTAGTATTTTAAGAGACACGGAGCAAATTGTGATTGTACTGAAAAGTTGTAGTTTCATTTGCAGTGTTTCTGTCTGTGTGGGTTAAGGTCAAGTGCAACAAACTGGTCTTACAAACCTCAAATAAATAAAGAAGATCCTCTGTCTTCATACTGACAAACATAAAGAAAATAAAAACAAAAAGTAAAAATGAATCCAGCATCGTTCAGTGGTGTCTTGCTTTCTGACAGGAGCCAGAAATGAATGAGTGACGGATCTGGGTCTCATTTCCGAAAAAAGTTTTAAGACTGACATGACAGTGAATCCATCTCACAAGCCTTTAAGGTGTTTCCATTAAGCACACAGAGACATTCGCAGAATAAATGACAGTAGACTAACAGGTGACTCTTTGTCTACTGGTGGGAAGCTAAGAGCAACTTAAGTTATGTTTGAACTTTTATTGTTCTGATTATATTCAAGCTTACACCATAATATAAACACTGATGTTCTATGTTTAGTGGCACATTTGTAAATGTGCTATATGAGAATGTTTATACAAGAATATGAGAAAATGTAAAACAAATTAATCCATTATCTTTGTTTTATGCTTTTAATCTGCCAGTTTCGGCAGTCATCATCCATCTGTCCCTATTTTTTGCCTTGAAGGATTTATCTGTTCTTTTGAAACTGTTGTGCACTTTTCTGAAGGTTTATTTCAGCTTCTAATTGTTTTTTTTCTTTAATCAATGGGGCTTTGTTGTTTGCCACACACTTGTATGCCATGTATGCCGTATGTCCGATAGAAACAACAGCAACAGAAGACATTCAGCAATAGATGAATAATATTGGGAGTAACTGAGCTAAATTAGGCTAAAGGCTAGTAGGGAAGACTTCTCATTGGCATGCATACACTTTCAAGCCTAGTTATTTCACTAACTACCATTCACTAATCTCACACTTGCTTACTCATAATTTTCAAGTGCTAAAGCAGCATGGCAACACCTACGCTCTAACCTATCATGTTCCCCCTAATTCAATGATGCTGCCTTTGTGTGTGCATTCTTGCATTTAGTTTGCTCATTACTTTTTTCAGTTTTTGATGGGTAAGGGATTTGGGTTATGAGTACTGTTTTTTAAATGTCAGGTTACAGTAGGTTTAGTACTGCGCTGTAACTTGACATCTCACTAGGTTATGTGAGGAAGGTTACATAACAATACTTTATGCACTTACAAGATGAGTCACTAAACTCAATGTGTAGAGTGTATTCTCTAGTTAAACAATGCTACATGGTGCTCGCTAGCTTGCTTGGCAATTTCTACTCCAGCCAGGGCAAACTCAAATCAAAGGTAAAGTGCAGTAAGATCTTTAAATGTACTGCATTTGAGCTTGAAGTGAGCTGCATCTGCATTCACATTAATGTCAGCCTGTGCTACACAATGATTAGAGAATGCTGAGCCCATTCTCACTTACATCATCACATCTGCCTCTGTGAAATAAATGATTAAAAAGTTAATGGTTTCTTGTGTGTTTTATTGCAGAAGTGCTGTAATTATAGACATATAATAAAATATTTCAATTTACCAGAGGCTATAAGTGTTTTTCACCATGTCCTATTACTTCCAGCCCCCCAAATCCACCAGCGGTTACATTACTTGTGTCCAGTTTAGCTGGAAACAAAATGGTTGACTGAAAGTTGGTGACAGAATTTTTTTCTTCTTAAAGGGTTCATATTATATTCTTGATATTCATGTATGATAGTATAGTGTATGATAAAAACGCTGTCTTTCATTTTGTTGCCTGTTGTTAACTTCCAGGGTAACATCAACAAGTGGTTCAGGGAGGAATTCAGCAAACATTAAATTTAACATGAATAAAAGTGTAATATTTTACCTCATTTATGCCTGATTTCTGCCTGAGTCAGTCGGTTACAATTTCCTCTTCAGTGGTGGCTGTTTAATGATCAAATAACAAAGTCTCATGTTCCCACGCTCACAAAGTCATCATCATCAGACTTTCACTGCTCTCACTGAGAGAAGTCCAGCGGCAAAAAAATATGAGTTCAGTATTTAAATAATCATTACAGCTCTATGGGTTGTGCTAATCTTATATTCACTACCGAAAATTAACACAGGAAGTGGCCTAAGAAGCATTTTAAGCAGCTATTTCCTGTCTAAGTTCAGCCCCACTTAAATAATTTGTATAGAAACCATGTTTCTTTGAAGGCCATGGTTTTTGCAGCATGCCATAAGCATTGTGTTTTTGCATCTGGAATTGAAGTGGTGACAGCAAAGTTAGCACAACCCGTTGAGTCGCAATGACCGCATTATTTAGAAATATGCCAAAGTTTTTTATTTTTCATTCTGAATTCCTACTAATCAATACTGATCTAACTTGGTCACTAATTTAAAAGAACTTGCACTTGTAACAGCATTCGGCCTAGATAAACAAGAATAGTTTAAACTAACTGTCAACACGAATAAAGAGAAGTTATTAAATCCTCATGACATCACCGGTTGATTTAAATAAGCTATTCATTAAATAAATTGAAATGATATTTGATATTGCAGTAATCATTAATGAAAACAAGTCAGAGTGGCAAGTTCAGTCAGTGGACCATTGTGGACTGCACCCATAAAAAGGGGGCGAAAAATAATATTTTCTTGGAAAAATTCATTCATCAATCACATCACTTATAATTTATTCATTCCATCATTTACCTAATCACTGTTTGTTCCTGGTGATGACTGATGCTTTTCTGATGCTCTTTCTGTGGTTTAATAATCATCCATCTGCTGTACTTTTATTTGCAGAGAGAAGTTTTGAATAAACTAATAATGGAAAATACATATTGGGTTTGAAGTGTTTGGTGTTTTGGTTTACACGGCAAATAAAGCAGAACAGGAGCAGCTGCCAAAAATTAGAAGGTGTTCTTCCAAATCCACCAAATAGTTTGTTTTCACAAAGCTAGTTTGTTAGCCTGATGATAGACTGCATGTGGAGCAGTGAAGGTGCTTCGGTCTGATAGGGTTCATGATGAACATTCTTTCATTATGATGCTTCATTTAGCAGGAGCTCTTGTTATATGGTCCTTGGCAAGTGCCTGTTTTTATAAGCAATTAATTATTTCTCTCACTGGCTGGACAGTCTCCTTTAAATATTTTTCAGCTTAGGCACAGATGGACAAAACTCAAGCTAAATACAGATTCAGGCTTATCCAAAGCCAGTCAAATGCACCTCTCCTTATTAGTTCCCAAAACCGCAGTTTTGCTTTGCCAATATACTTGAGAAATCTTATCACAGTGTTCACTGGCCACATCTGTACAGTTTCCCTTTTTTCTACTGCTGACACAGATTTGGCTGAAACTTGGCTTCTAGATGGAATAACCAGACATTGTGTCCAACACATTCAACTACTATCAGGCAAAAGTCCAAAATGACTGTTAAGTAAGGATACCACAACAGATAACTTAATACAATATGTTGGAATACATGGGTAAGGCAAATATAACCCAATATAACAAATTCTATGTGCATGGACCATACTTGCCATATTTTATGTTATATAATAATCATTTAATATGAAACTGTATGGCTTTTGTAACTACTTGTGTTGTGTTTCTTTGCTGCACCACAGATTTTCAGTTTTACACTCAAAATGTGTTTGATTAGTTAGGATATGTTAAACTAACTCTAGACTGATTTTTTTCCAAAAATCTGAAGTTGGTGTTGGACTATTTGTGTAAATTAAATATTAAATGTAATAAGAATTTGTTTGCTTCTGTGTGTTATAGCTTGTGTATAATACTAACTGTACTAAACTATAACATTCTGAATAGTTTTTCGATGAATCATAGACACACGCACACACACTCTGTGGTCATCTATGGGAAGCTCTGTGTGTGTCAAGGTTTTCCCCCAGTCTTCATTACCCATGTAATCAGCCATTCATCTAAGCCACACAGCAAACCACAATGTCAGCAAACCTTAATCATCCAGAAGCAGCCGAAGAAGGAATAGAATCACTGCTGTCAGAGATGAACCTCATCATTAATCACTGCAGACAGCCAGCCAGTCAACTCCAGATCTGCCCTCTCATATGACACATTCACCGTGTGTTGAGTTTAAACTAAGAATCATTACTTGGAAGCAAAAAACTTAATGTATGTTCAATTATATCTACCTGCCGCTTGTCTGTTGCTATAGAGATATAAATATTCTATCTGAAAATGCCAAAGTTTTCATCGCCAAATATATTAAAAAAAGAAATGCAGATGTTTACACTGTAATTTCATTTTATTTGCATTTTCCCAAATTCAGCCTGACACAGTCACGACTTTGAAAATTTTGCGACTTACAGTGTTTTTTGGGTGTTACCCCAAGGTGCTGCAGTAAAAATGCAGCCAAGTACTTAAAGGAATAAAGACCACATTGAAATAATTACATACAATTTACACACAATGTCATTGCCAATCCAGGAAGTGGTGAACCATTAGCATAGTAAAGCTGAAAACAAGGGCGCGGAGGTTGAAGTGGTGGATAGACATGTAGTAGTGTTTAACTTCCCTCAAAGAGACCAGAGATTGCATTCCCTCACAGAACTGCAATTAATGTTTGCCACTCTAGTTAACATAAAAGCAATCTTTGTCCTACCTTAACCAAACCACAGTTGCTGTGTAGTTATTGTAGACTTTGAAAATTTTAGCAAATGTGGTTTTGGATGAAAAGAAAATGAAAACATTATCAAGCATTTTTCAAAACTGCCCAAATTTTATTCACTGGAGGAATTAGACTCGCCACTTGCTATTTGAAGTTCTGTGGATTTAGGTAACATTCATGTAATAAAAGTTTGCAAAAACTTTTTACAGGTGGCTCTGGCAGGGTGAAAAAGGTTAGAGGTTTGAGTATTTCTTGGAAACCGCTTCAGTGTGATCTCCAAGTGCAAAGTATTTCATACTGCCATTATATCAGAACTGTGTAAGTGCTTGTCTTAACTATAGCAGTAACTATGAGCCTTTCAGATAATTAGAGTGTTGTTTCAGACTACCTGTAGGGCCGGATAGATTGGCATGTTGGAATGGGCGACTGTTAGTTCAGGAATGTTTGGCTAATAGAAGCTGATATTTAGAGTTGGCTGCTGAAATCATCTGCAGGATACACCCACCATCCAATACTTTAGAACACAATGGTCTCTAACAGACCTCTTAGTTCAACATAAGATCAAGTAAGTTAGTGTGTTAAAGTAGGCAAAACATGATGCACATTATAGAATTTTCATTAACAGTTCAAACTGAGAGAGCTTGCCTGGAACCATAATGTTATAAAACATAAGAGGCAACAGTTTGCTCTATGTACATCCAAGGATTGAGACTCCTGTGCAGTGCAACATTCACAAAGGTATTGGATTTAAAAAAACAAAAAACAAACAAAAAACAGGTAACTTTTAGCAATTGTTTACAATATACAAAGCCCTCCTGCCATAAAGGTTTCTTGAAACATTGTTTGGAATGTTGAACGTTTGGCAAGGACAAAAAAAATACTGGGTTAGGCTCAATAAAGATCATTTTTGGTTGATTTTAGAAAAAGATTGTTGAAATTTCACCTTAAATTTTTTGACTTCGGTCTCAAAAGACAACATTCCAGTGTGTGATCTTTACCTCAGCTGCCACCCCCACTGGGACTTAGCTCCTACGACCTATGGCAGAGCAGTTGCTTTTAGCATCTAATACTGACAATACTTGTGTTTACATTGGAATTTCTTGGACACCCAGTGCATCTCATGCAGATGCTACAGGGGAACTTTCGAATCTGTATAACACATTAGAGAGGGTTAAAAAGTGTCACTATTGAGAATAGAAAGCCTGTGTCGCTATTTTAAAAAAGTAAAGGAAATTAGGAGTGCTACTCTTCTGTGAAATTAAAAAAGAGACTCATTTTAAAAAAAAAAAACATATTTCAATGACGAACTGGGAATGAGACCAGGCTATTTCCACCGTACGACTACACTGGAATTGACTTCACTCGGTCCTGTTTGGTTTTCCATTTTTGCAAAAAATTTTAAACAGATATGGATAGTACCTGCCACTTATTTGGTATTAGCTAGGTCAAGGTTGTAAGTGAGCCTAGCCAATACAAGAGTGTTGGAGAGAAACCAGAACACTGATGGTTCTGAGAAGCGTCACTATTGCTGTTCCCTATGATCGTAATTTTTTCTTTCACTTGCCATTACCTTTAAAAAATTTGACAAAGTGAGGAATTTCCTGTTTTGTTGCTGATGGAAGAATCTAAAAGGAAATGGAAAGAAAACACAAGATTCACTTCTTTGTTATTTTTACACCAAAAGGTTGTATAGGGTAGTTTGTTGTTTGTTATGTTGTTACTCTACAAAACAGATTTTTTAAAAATGGATTAGTATTTAAAACCCTCATAGTTATAATATTATTTCTTTTTATGTTACCTTTAAACTTTGGATAAATATGTTTAAAGTTTACAGTAGTCACGGACATATACTTGCACAGTCTAGTGTAACTCTAATCTTGCGACAGAAGAAGAGAATGACCTTCGATTTGAGGTGATCTGTTTTTCAGCATAGGAAGATGAGAAAGGGCTTAAACTAAGGTCAATGGTCTCTGGATCCTCTGAGTTCATTCTTTTCTATCTGCACAGACATATTTGCTTACTCAAAAATTGCTTATGCTCAGCTGGTCACTTCATCCTTGAATGCATTCTGCTCTCTATAAAAGGAATTATCACTGCTGCCTGCTTTCGGATAATCCCCTTAAAATAGGAGAAGGAGGGTCCATAGGCAGAGGGCTCTGTTTGGAAATTCAGAACTAGGATTGAACTTTCTTTCTATTGCACAAGGGCTCCGCCTTCTACCAGACCCTTTAGTTAGAGTGGACAGAGCTCAATGGATGTCCTCTCTGATGCAAAAAGTCATCAGACTAGACCAGTGATCCCGGCTGACTACATGTTTCTCACTGTACTCAACAGACTTCTTCATAGACAGGGCTGCGGAAAGCGAAGGAGTAGGGGATCCACTCCCTCCAGATAACAGTCATGAAAAAGGCGGGATTGAACTGAGGCCTAATTTTGTAGGGGTTAAAAAAGAGATACACAGCACAACTCACACTGCATTCCCATCAAATTAAAAGAACTTTTAGACTTCAGCACAACAACAGAGGGGTCCCGTCTGATTATGGCCCAGCTGTGGTCCCCACAAAGCACCATACTGCTGGGGTTGACTGACAGGGCTGACAAGGTATATAACTCTCTTACTCTCTCTCCTCGAAGTCAGAGTAAGCAGCAAAGCTGTCTTGAACAAATCCTTGAAAGAGGAACACTCCAGAGGCTAAAAGGGATTCTTCACCAGAGGCTCAAGCACTGAGCCTTGCCTCCTAACTACCTGTGTAAAACCACTTCATGAGAGGACAGTGGAAGACTGGTCTGTCTCATCCCATTTGAAGGCTGTGATTTCATACACTTAGGGAGATTTTAAGAACCACAAGCAAGCCTGTTTTTTCGGCATGTTCTAGTGGGATAATAGGAACTCCTGATCCTGGCCTTGTACCAACATCTAAAACCCAGCCATTTTTCATTAATACTTGAGCATATGCTCAGCCTCAACCCTCTGTCAAGCTGTCAGAGTTAGCGATGAGTCCACTTTGTTAGCATCTGCACTTTTCCAGTGTATCAAGTTTTATTAGCTTTATTAAGTTTTTGAAAAAACAACAAAGAAATTTTTAGAGAGAATATAATGACAATAAAGGCTTTCTATTCTGTTTCGTTCTATTCCAAGGGGTCTGGCAAGCTTAGTGGAGGATCAATAGGCAATGGTGAATCCTACCTTGATAGTCTGTAAGACCTGTCTAGATCCACTTTGGCCCACATTAGCAAACCTTTTCAATAACGAAGCCTTAGGTTAGCTATTAATTCCACCTACTGAGACTGTGCCCGCCAAGATGAGGAGAATATACAGGGATGAGTTGCCCTCTCTGAGTGTGCTAAATGCCAGTCTGGAGGATGACCATCACTCCTGTTTTACCCTCTTCAATAGAGGCAAGATGAGAAACAAATCAGAGGAAGGGAGGGAGATAGCAATATTGCCAACATGTCTACTATTAGGACGCTGCCTTGCAGAGAGTCATCTCTGTGAAGCTAGTGTTCCCCTAATACAAATACATATACAAATACAAATACAAATAAATACGGATACAAAAGAGTAACTTGTGCTTGTGTATGAGACTCTAAAGTAATTTTTGATGAGTAGGGATGAAAATGTGTTGAGACAGTAAACACTTCTATGCCTTCAAATTGGAGCTGGTGCAGAAAAATGCTTTCATGTAAGCACGTATATGGTGCGATGTAAGGACGCCATCACAACAGTAATGTTTTCAAATACAAAATTTCAATAACAGTCATAAACAAACAATGAACAATTAAAATAAACATATCACAAGATACTGTAAGTTAACTTCAGCCACTGGTGGGGTGTGTTGTCTGAGAGGTTGTGGAGGTGTTGATGGAGGCAGATTCCTGATAAATTGCCTCCTATTCCTGAAGAGTTAAAGTGACCGCAGACAGTGCTGAGGGTTCTGTTGCTTTCAATAGAGCAGAGTAGTTGGATGATTCGAGGGGATTAGGAGTGAATATGTTGGGAGATGAATGATCATTGTTCCCTGCTGTAGAGTGAAATGAGCTCCACACAGCGGGATTTTCTGACTTCAGCACCCCTCTGAAAGCAGTCGCTGAATGTGTGCATTCATAGCTATGTGTTACAGAAATGTCTGTCACCACAACACACTCTTGGAGCTTTATCGCTATGAAAAGCCACCCACCTTTAAGTGAACATTCCTATTTAAAATGTGCATGTGACTAATGCTAACGCCGTTGGGTAATCTTTTAAAAACACTTTAAGCAGTCTTACTACAGCAGTGACATTGTGTGAAGATCAGTGGTTAAGGCTTAATAAATGTGGTGATATTAGCGGAAATCTTTAAAGGAAAACGTTGTGAATAAAACCTCAGGGTACAAGATCATCGATGAATTTATGAAAAAATTCCAATATCTTAACTCTTATATGAATAATGGGTCTAGTTGCTGACCTATCTTAACAAAGGTGTAATAACCTCTACATAGACATGAGGACTGCAGAAACTCATATCTATCATAGAGTGAAAACTTAACTGTTCAGACCTCAGCTCAACAACAAAAGATCACACATTTGAAGCTAATGTACTTGTGAAATATTTGCAATTCCTACATTGTATGAGCAGGGTTGAATGCTTTTACTTGAAGTCACTTAAGATCAAAGTGTCAGCTAAATGAATAAAGGCTTTTGGTTACAGCCTGCAATATGGAGTGTAATTCTTTCCAATTTATTGTTTATTTTTCTGTATTGACTGTTTATCAGTAAAGTGCATACTAATACATACATTTAGGTACAGAGGAAGTTAGGTAACAAGGGGGTAACAGTGTTGAACCTAAAAAGAATATTATTTTTTAACTAAAGGGGATTCTAGCTATTCTGTAAGTCTATTGGACTGTTTCTTGAAAAATGGAAAGCAATCTCATGTCCTGCTACAATGTAACTGTAAACCCCCTTTAGAACTGTCTTAAACAGGAAGGACATGGTCAGCACAGTTCTAAAGAGGGTTTATTGACAGTGATTGAAGCTACAATTCATTTAATAATCTTAAAACTCAGCATGTCTCTTTTAAAAGTAAGCTAAATTCAAAGAAATTCAGTATACAATTAATGCTGCCACTCACTTAAGACCTGTGTGCAGCTCTTGATGAAGGCACGCTCATACTAGAATGGGTACCCACCAGTTGTGAGTGTTTTAAGTTCTTTATAAATTCCTTCAAAACAACAGATCGTTGCTTTGAAGCTCATAATGTACCTTATATTAACATAAAGGTCTTGTTGAGAAGATCTCTACTTCACATCTTGTTCCCTTTGCACCTATTGATCTTTATCAGTATGTAGTATACTGGTACACTGTGGGCCACATACATTTTTGTGACTTCATGTGGAGACAGACAATCCACTCCACAGTGTAAATGACCAGGTGTGTGAAGCTGTTGTAACAGGTAGGAATTTGAACTTTTATCATTCTCTTTATTTTAAGCACAGTCAATTTTGTGTGTACAACTAAGTGCACCACAATGAACGTTTTCATTGTGCTCCTTTTTCATTGCGCCACATTCTTCACTGCATCCAGACTACAAAGGCACACAGAAGACAGAGAGCTGCTGAAAAGCAATCAGAGACCTCTCTGTTTAACAGTGTTGCAGCAAAAACATATTCTGTCCACCTTCAAGAATCCAAATAAGTTAAAAAGTCTAGGTTAAATTTTTTAAGTTTTTATCACTTTATCTTGTCCTTTTGTCTGGCACTACATTTTCTAAAATGTGAACAGTATGTAAATAGCACCACCGCTTAAGACTACTGCTGTGCCTAACCATCAGGTAAAATACCAACAAATAATTGAAAGGACTTCACAAAACAACCAGTAAAGCATTGCTCCAGTTTCCACAGAAGTTTTCCCTCTCTCTCTTTCATTTTCTAGTTAAGCTTTGCCCTGTCTTCATAGTGGACAGAATTTTGTTGTTTTTGTAATAATCACTTAATTCTGTTGTCTTGTATTTGTTGTACCCTTTATTAGCCTCTGAACTTTGATGCCAGCAGCAGATCTGTGACTTGATACAGTGCATAGCACAGTTGCACTTATAGACAGGAATCCAGAAGTTCTGTGGTTGAGAAAATATATTGCCAAAGAAAAGGACTGTCTGGCTGCAAAACATAGAGCTGAAAATGTAGCATACACTCAAACTGATAGAAATTATTTTAGGTGGGCCTCCTTTTATGTGGATGAAATACCCAAACTTTCCCTTTAACATTTTGAACATTTTCAATGAAAACAACCACTTTAAACCTGAGACATTATTGATTTTTTGGCTCCAAGCTATGCACGGGTGGATTCCAGTCATCTGTAGATCACTCTTCATTTATTTTTCTCACATCTCCCATTGTGTTCATTTCAGCAGCTGATCAGTTTCAATTACACTGAGGTGTATTTACTAATGTGGAGATTACATAGACAAGCCATTGCAATGTACTGCCAACTGCAGTCATTGTTCATTCAGACTGATACTGTGTTATTCAGGGTTTCGCAGTCTGTGTGATTAGCGTATTAGGGTGGGGAAGAGTGTGTGTCAGTGTAGTCATCGTGTATAAACCACAATTTTTTTTTTTTTTCTGGACCTGCTACTTTTTACTTTCAGTTGTGTGCTGATATACTTTTTTCATTTTTATTTATTTTTTTGATGTCACAGAAAATTTGATCACAAGAACAAAACAACCAAAAGTCAACCAGTGCAGGTTCACATAAGTATGGAAGTGGTAGAAATTTACCTCAGTCAACCTCACATGACGCAAGGCATCAGGTTATTCTGAGTAAAGGGTCATTTACACCAGGCAGCTTTGGGTTTATTGGGAGGGAAATAGACAACTGTGAGAGGAATGTAATAAAATGTTAAAAATGAATGCCTCCAGCTGCAACCCATGACTCCACTTGTTCAGAGTCACGTGAGGTAAAATAAAGTGATTCTGTCTGTGCTGCAGTGATTTACATTAACCTGTGTACCTTAAGCTGGAGACAGTTAAATCAGTGACACTGTGATCTGTCAGCTTTGGTTAGAATGTCACACACCTCTGAGTTTTGTTGTCATGCAACTGAGAAAAACTCTGTCTTTGATGAATCTGAATTTGCTTATTTTTAAAACTGAGGTGTCAACAGTCACTGTCTGGCACCATTTATCTTTACATACAATATGCCCAGCTACAGTAAAGGTTTTTATAAGTATTGCCACTTTTACCTACTAGAAAAAAAAACATCTTCCTAGAGAATGTTCTAGTCTTTTCTAGTATTTCTTTGTATTGTTTTGTACCATATATTGTTTAGTTCTCTCTACAATTTGGACCATAATTCTTTGACTTACTGATGGAAAATTACGGTCTGTTTGCTAAAAACAAACAACTCAAAAACAGCGGTTCAGATCAGTTTTAATGTTTTAAAACTTTAGATTCGCTCACACAACCAAAATGCTTTAAAATGCCATGTAAACTGCAGTTTTTCAGCTTTTCAGTGGTATCACATATATCTTGTCAGTCTGATATAATGTCATAAAAATGGCTGTAAATTGCTTATTGGGGCTTAGTAAATCCATTCTCTAACAAAGCAAATGCAAAGTTAGGACCTTAAAAAGGTCAAGGCTGAAATTGATGGTTCCCCTGAATCAAGTGATAATGAATCTTCATGCTGACTACTAGTATAGGTAGTCCTCTACGAGAAAAATCTAGAAAAAATTATGACAGTCAAATTTTCTGAGCTCTTTAAGGGTTAAACCTGTAAACATTGTAAACAAACCTTCAATAACAATTTAAAAAAGATAAAGGAACTTACCTTGTTACAGCCTGTGTGGACATTTTTGAATACAGTTCCAGCCTGTGTATTAAATTTCATCATCGGCCTGAGTTTGTCCTTTTTTTTAATAGTAGTTTTAATGCTTTTGTCCATTTGCTCATATCACAAATTGGGCAATAAAATGGAATAGCTGGAAAAACCTTTCATTTTTCATTATCACTGTTTGATTCTCAAATGAAAACCTAAAGCTATATTTTGAAACTTTAAAACAGTTGAACTGATGAAGGCACACAGATTTGGTGTCCGTTAAAATGTGATGATTAAACTTGTTAAAGTTATCATAGCAGATTTTTTGGGGGGTACTTGGAAGTGATTCTCATGAACTGTTCTACTGTCCAATCAAAGATGGGGTATATTTGCTTTGTCTCAAATGTCCAAAATGCTTCCGTTGAAGAATGAACACTTGATTAATCAAAACAAGAGACTGAAACTGAAGCTGACACTTCAGAACATATATGGTCTGTTTCCAACATAAATGTTAGTTTGATCAATGTTAAACTTCAAGAAACGAATAACAATCAGTTATTAATAGTCTCAAGTTAGCATGTA
>JAPZDV010000007.1:22156086-22186538 GCA_029814665.1 Acanthurus lineatus
CATCCGGCACTGAACCGCTGGCCGGGCAACCAGATAAAGGCCGAGCTGATGAGTAATCGCAATCAGGTGTGTGAGCTTAGTGCCACCTGGCTCCGCCTCCTACCGTGTCCTCAGAGCTGCAGAAAAGAAAAGAAAAGAAAAAACACACAGACTACAAAAAAACAATCAACCCAAAACCCAGAACACAACAGGAAAGATGAAGAGAGTAAAAGAATACTGTACTTAAGCAAATGAGGCTTCATTTGCATTATCTGTCACTCTAATAACACTAGTGGAACCACATACAGTAACACCAAAGAGCTCTAGTGTCTAAACAGGTAATAAATATCATTTCTATTGACAGATTTTATGACCTGTGCAAATTCCTGATTTTCAGTTATTAATATACACTGACTCTCCTCTGTATGGTCTCTCAACAGTTAACTAGAAAACAGACAAAATTCATATAATTAAACACAAATGACCAACAGATGTCCACTTTAATTTCAACACAATCAACTAACTTGATTTTTTCCGGAAAAATAATGGGCAACTTCAGGAGGAGGAAATATCTGATCCATCACACTATTTTTTTTTTGAATAATGGATTTAGATCCCTTGCAGAAACAAACACATATTCTGACATCACCCAAAAAAAGCATCATCACAGAGAAGTTCTGACTGTCCAGAGAATCAGGTCCTAATACTGTCCTGAATTCATAAAGGCTAATGAAACACTAAATTAGTTAAATTGCAGGGCTGTGGATAACAGACAGACAGAGAAACAGTACTAAATATTTAATTAGTGTAAAAATAACAACGATGACAATAAAAACATGTTCAGTATTAGAACTCTCTGTTCTTGTTCTAATTAGTCAGGATCTGACATCATGTAAACAATCAACAAACTCAAATCCAGTTCCACACAACCCCGAGTCTGAGATAACTTCCAGACATAATGAATGAATGAGACATTAAATGATACTTTACAGTGAGTGTTGGACAACACTCATGAACCTAAAGATGTGTGTTTTGTCTGAGTAAAATAGTATGTGACTGTTTTACTGCACCCAACATGTTAGTGTGTGTGCATGGTGTGTTGTTTATAATATTGTGCTCACATAAGATTATATTTACCACAATAGATGCAATTTGAAAATCCCCAATAATATATTTGTGAATGTGGCTCAAATCTAGTGACATGAAATAACTGCTGCTGTTCAGTAAGTAAATGATGAATATGAGGAATTAATCATAAATGATAAGACAATAAATCAACAGCCACTAAGTTGTCCCACCTCCTCCTAAAAACTGAGAGCAGAACACATGAATGTGAACTAGTTTATCGTTTGGGACCATGAAATTACAAATGAAAAACTGTGAACAATAAACATGATTATTTCATTTTCATCCGTGTGAACTGAACTTTGAGTAAGGCCTTGTGAACTCCAGACTTGCATAACACTGCGTTCAGTACAATGTATATTATTACAAACAAGTATGAACTGGAAAGGGTTCTCAAAAGTAAATGCAGCACTAACAATTAAAATGATTACCTGAATAACTTCCCTGTGTAATTTTCTTAGTGTTATTAAATATATTTTGAAATGGCTCCAGAATTCTCACTCAGTCAATTGTAATCAAGATATTCAGACACATTTAATTACAGTTAACTGAACTGCCATGACTGAAGACATGAATGAAAACCACATCAGTAACCACAAATCTGTGCATGTAATTTCATATAATTAAAAAGTAACACTCTTGTGTCTCCATAAATTGACCAATTCTACCGTGTTTATTTACACACAGTGGAGACTCTTAATTTCTAACAAAATATTGGCTGATAGAGAGGTTGAAGGGATCCCTGCAAGTTAAGAGAAAGTGAATGAATAGAAGCAAAGAATACTGACTAATGACAGCTGAAATATAAAGTCATTAGCACCCTTCATACCACTTTCAGAAATGATTTCAGTAATATTTAAGAAAACTGTAGCAACACAAATTCAATATTCTAAGAGACCCTGTTGTTGTGCTCAGCTACATTAATGAAGCGAAACACAACTGGTTTTCATTCAACCAACATCCCAGTGTTTTGTAGAAGCATCTACAACTACACTCTCCTCCTCCCCTCGCAGTTTTTGCCACTCTATTACGAAAGCGCCTGCTTGGTCAAACAAAATTTGATCTTGGCACAAAACAAAGAACTATTCCTCCTTTTTCTAGCTTTTATTTTATTGCCTGTCATGAAGGTATGATCAGAGCAGATGTTAACGTTTATAAAATGACCCAGGAATAGCATTAGGAAGATTTTCCCACAGAGTTTCATTGGCCCTATATTGATTGCCTGGACCATAAAAGTGCTTACAGACAGTGAGCAGATCACACAGTCACTTGTTTTGATTTGTGATAACTGATCTTACTTTCATCCTCCTATAGAAACGCAAATTTGAATTCAAAGGAAAACATTTTATAATTGTTAGGGTTTTTTGGGTTAAACAATTAGTTTAATTTTGGTCCCACCAACACTGACACATTGTGGAAGTTTAAGGGGCAGTGATCAGTCCAGTCAAACATGGGCAAGCATTGGGGGTCCAGGCCCACTCACTGAGGATGCTGTGCCCCCCCAGTAGAGGCTTTTTTGTTTGTTTTGTTTTGTTTTTTTCCCTTTCAGTTTCTAGGCACAGCCATAGCTGTCTCTCAGATAATGCAAAGACTTGCCCTACTCTGCCTTTGATTGGCTTATGCTGATATTCCTACTTTAATTCTAACCAGTCTCACTCTTCATGCCTACAATTTAACCAGTCCAACCAACACAGCCATGTACTAGCCAATAACAGGCAGAGTGGTCATTAAATCAAGCCGTCACCATCACCGGAAACCATTTTTAAAAGTCTATAAACTAAAAGTTAGCATGAAAAATGGTTATTAGAACATATTTCTAAAAAGGCAACAAATGAAAATTATTACACTGTGCCCCTCTGAGAAAACTGAATGCCCACCCACTAATTTTCTGCAGGCGGGTCTGGCAGCAATGAATGCACCATGGATGACATTTTACTTTTAATTTGTACAGAAGGATTACAAAATATTGCTACACTTTTCTGGAACAAAACCAGTACAGTTCCAATTTTAGTGCAATAATAATAATACTAATACAATAAAAATGCTAATTATAATGTTGCCTTTTGGTGGTAGTGTGACTGGCAAACAATTCACTGTGGCCCACATAGGTAGATGATGTAAAATCTGACCCCAGACCTGCAATTAACATATTTGAACATCTACATCATCATCTGTCTGTGTTGCCACGACAATTAGTAAACCTGCCACTTTTATTTCTGAGTCAGTGGTATTCAAATTTAATAAACAATAATTTTGGTTTGTTGGCTCAGCCTGAATAAGCAATTACACCCAACCATGGAAAGAAAGCCAAATAATTAATGTGACTCTATTTGGGACAACGCCTCAAAGCAGTCAAACCTCGGAGGCATGGACTGTAACAAAAAACGTATTGTTAGTCATTTCAACAGTTGTTTGATTAGATGTTTAGGGTAAATCTTGTTGTACAGAGTGAAGCATTCATTCTGGGTGTTGCTCCTGCAGCCTTCCAGTAGATGCACTGACACTGGCTGTTTGAGTTGCTCTGAATGATCGAGTGGGAAAGAGGGAGTCTGGCAGCCTGTGATGGTAAGATGTGGTTTTGCTGGTGAGAAATCAGCGCAGGCGCTGGTGAGTAATCTGTGTTGTTACTCTTCCAATCACTTTCTCTCTTTTTCTTTCTCCATGTCAACATCCTAATTTCAGCTTGGCCTTGTGTAAACTCTGACATCAAAGCCCTCCCCATGAGGCAGGTTAAACACCAACTCCCATCACGCTCTAGTTGTGAGATCACCAGCAGTGCTGCACAGGATGTGTCAGTATGGCATCATCACTGGCATATAATTATAAGAAAAAGAGTATATTATGGAAAAATAATATTTCTGTTGCCTTGCCCAGAACAACACTGCTCTATAGACGTCTTCCATTGTGCAACATGTTGACTTTCCAGGCTGGAATTTGCACAAAAAAACAACTTAAAACACTTACAGGGCATCATTTTTTTCTAATGACTTACAATAATGCACTTCAAGTGCTTAAATGTTATTAAATGTTATTAAAATAGAATCATAAAATATGAAACTTTTTATGCGAAAATTTTCATGTGAACCATTGCAAATATTGCTAAACTCGGATTCACTTAATAGCAGTAGTTATTTTGAAGTAACCATTTAAAAAAAAGTTACTTGATGGTAAAAACATCCATTTTCCCGTTAAAGCTCTTGTTTCCACTTGACCTGTTCATTAAGTATCATAAAGTTTAAAAGGGTTGGTTCAGTCAAATTATGCTCTTAACAAATTTTATAGGGACTATCAACTTCCTTCTGCTGAAAGTATTCCCAGTAAAAACCACTGACAGTGAGGTCTGTGGTTTGTGAATATCAACGGTGACAACCTCTCTGGAAAATAGATGTTGGTGAAAAACTGAAGAAGTATTACATTTCCAATTAAGGTTGGCCTGTCCACCACTTTGGTTCTGACTGAAAGACCTCATTTTTTCTTTAAGTGCTAACAATCTAAATAAATTTTATTCTTCCTGTAGTGCCACCATCAGGTTAAAATCAGGGGACACACACCTCAGACTGAGTTCACATAGATCTCAGAACATGGACAAATAAAAACAATACTATCTGACAGCACTGATACTACTAACAGTAGGTAAGGAAAATGTTTAGTTATGGAGGGAAAAAGTCTGTGAAAAAAATGCTCATGGTTACACTGTATCATTTAAAACCTTCCAGGCTGTTGCCTTTACACTCTGTTGTATAGCTGTGTCTATCTGTTCCCTGTGACACAACCGTGTAAAGTCTTGTCGTAACTGATGTAAAGTAAGGGCTAAAACAGTATATATGTACGCAAACGAGGTGGTTCTTTTTTTCTTTCTGCACAACATTGGCTGTATAAAAGTTTATAAATCACCATATATGTGCTTTATTTTGGTTTCATGGACTTTTTCTGAACCATGATTAACCATAAACTTAATAGCATCCATTGAGGTCATAGAAATGAACTTGTCTACGGCTGTCGTAAGTCTCTTAGGACTCTACATTAGGAGTCCAGGACTCCTGCAGCCCCGTCTGTCAGCTTTCCCACATCAGGAGCTAATGTAGGCAGCAACTTCCCCCTCAGCCAGGCAGGCTGCCAGCTGGACAGTAGGCAGCTGGTCTTGTCCGAGTCTTTGATGGGGTAGAGTCAGCCTATAGGGGCCATTACAAAATGCACAGGAATGATATGATGGGAGTGTCATGCTAATACACTTATTGGATTCAGGTTTCTCATGAGCTAAGTATGGGCCTTTTCTTTTTCTTTTAAAGTTCTGACATCTGGCTCACAGTGAGGGTAGAGCTGAGTTCAGGGAGACATGTGAAACAACAGTGTTTGTACTCACATTTAACATTAAAAAGGTCACAACAACAGGGCTAAATCTCATCTACCACATCGAGGAGGCTGTGTGCAGTACATTATAACTAAACAACCTACTAATTGTTCCCCTGTTCTTAGGCTTTCCATGCACGATTAGCAGCAGAATCGCTTCATGATCATTTGATCTGTTGTTTTTCCATGAAGGGAGTGAAGACACCAAACATTTTGGCAGCACTACCTTGGGTGTTGTGAACAACTTGGGCTTTACATCCCAAACAGACAACAAAGCAACTGTTGGGGCTCCACCAAGACTGTTCACTAGAAATTACAAATATATAAAACTATTTTCAAACTATTTTGGGAAAGATCAGAAAAAAACAAAAGCCATACTATTAAATATAAGCAACAGACAGACAAAAATATGTAAGCAGATGCAAAATGGATTATTAAACCTTATAAAGATTGCAAGGTATTACTTTAGAAATAACAATAATATTAAAACATCATCCATTAGAAAATACAGGGATGTTAAAACAACACAAAGGAGAGACTGCAGGTACAGCATGAGCCTTTTCTGAGCAAAATTATACATTTGATTTGCGTCACTTAACGTGTCCCTCAAATGTAGCACTAAACATGTGAATGATCAAGGTAGATGAAACTGTATTTTATTTTATCTTTCTGGGTTTTAGCTACTTTTTAACCAATTTTCTTGGTAGTTTTACCACATCATGATAATCCTGATTTAGTTGCATTATGACAGAAAGAGAAAGTCAATAAAATTTCCACTTCTGCTTCTACAACTACTGCTGAGATTTTTTACTTTTTGAAAACAAAATTTTAAAACTAAGAGGCCTTCATGAACAAGCTTTTTTTTAATTAAAGTGTGTAAGAATGTGAATCCCCAGATATTAATCCTTTCTTCTATGTTTCTTTAAGGAGTCAACACTTTCTTTGTGTGTTCATTTTGTTTGTTGTTAGAGTTGTAAGTGTGTTACTTGCATCTGGTGTCTTTATTTTATCTTTTAAGGCTCTGCATCAGTTGAATCATGAGAATCTTTGAAACATGCAACATTCTGTGGCAGGAGAACTCCCTTTAAATGGTCTGTGTTTATTAACAGAGATAAAAAAGCTAAGTGCACTAAGCTAAGTGGCCTGTTCAATCACACAAGGAAATTGATGAAATATATTTATTCATATATTGATCACATACTTTTTTGCGTGATAAAGATAAAACAAAAACATTTAAAGATACATTGTTTATGTCTGTAACTCTACAACTGAATGTTTAACAAATGAGTGTGATTTTTAGGTTAAATTGAGAGAAAACATGCAAAAACTTGTTTCAGACTCAAGTTGAACTTAACATTTCATTCCTTTGTGACAAAAGTAAAATGATAGTAGGTTGATAAAACATTACCTCTAACTTTTGCCTATGCTTTTATGTTTCCATAACTGCCAAACACTTTTCATTGAGTCTGCACTCACTCACATATGCATTGAAAATAAATTCATTTTTTAATGATGATTAAATATAACGGATGGTGAGTGTAGGACAAAAATTGGCTTAAAGTTTTAAGGTATTGCATCTTGGATCACCTTTCCCATAAACCTCCCTGTTTCCTGTCTTCTTGTCTTTGTCTTTACAGAAGAATCCAAACATGTTGGAAGTGTTTTTTCTCCTTCTAAATGTTCAGTCCTTCTATTTCAGTGGTCACTGGCAGGGGCTCTGGAAAGTTTGAGATCAGTAGTTTTGGGAGAACATGGCCCTGCTACTGGTTAGTGTCAGCCTGTCCCTGGAGGTAATGTAGGTTGATAGAAAGGAAGACCATGAAATCATGTAGTGACAGCTGGAATAAATGTGTTGCAATGGGATAAGGATATGCATATCACATATTTTTGATGAAATATGTCATACAATTTTAATGTTTCAAAAAATCACTAAATTTAATATCAATGTTCTCATACTTGAATACTGCTCTTGTTTTTTGGTGAGTTCTAATGCATGATGCTGTCTTACTCTTTATATGAAAGACTCAAAGTGAGTGTTGTCAGACTGGTGGTACATCACGGCAAAGATCACAGGTCTGCTTGAAGCAGCTAATCTCTGAAATACTGTCATAGAAGTAGTCTCATATGTTGTCTCAACTTTAGATCAGATTGCACAGAAGTACTAGGAAAAGGCGTGACATACGAATAATAAACCATGTGCCTCAGACTTTCTATAACAATTAATACAAACTAGAATTAGGTTTTCTGACAAATAGCTGCTAGTAGTTATGTGAATAATGATGTCCTCCATTGTAGCATAATATTTGTATAGCACTACAACAACCCATAGGTTTGCATTTACAAACTAAATTTAACACTTCATCCTTTTAACAGTTAACGTTGTTTTCATTTTTTCATTACAATGATCTTTCCTCAACCTTATCAAAAAAAAGTTTGTGTCCCTCATTATGAGAGAATCACTGACCACAAACAAAAAAGATAATTATCACCTTTGACTTTTCACTGTTCATTCACGTCTCACAGTTATTCATGTTCTTCTCTGCTGGCCGAGGCTGAGAAGCATAAGGACTGAATGCACACATACACACACAAATAAAGGACAGTTTCTTGAACCAACTTTTCATGATGCAGCGGTCACAATGTGTGGGTTTTACTCTCTCAGTTGTTGTCAGTTATTAGTGCCTTGATTTACTCTTGAGTTTTTAATGGTTCTGGCTTATGTTTAGTCTCATCTTCCTTGTTGTAACACCCAGACATGTTGGAACAAGGTTCATGATTTGCACCGTAACCCCCAGGGCACCCTGATTTTAAACATTATGTATAATAAGGAAAGTTTTGGTGCTCATTTTTTGTCTTTTTTCTCAAATCAACTGAGTCTATTTCAGTGTCCTTAGTCCTTTGTAGGGTTTTATTCATGTTGAAAAACAAACCATTTCTTCTCATCTTGATTGGATGATCTAAAGCAGTGCTGTTGCAACTGTTCTCATTCTCAACTTGTCATATAGAGACCCTTGATCACGACCCCATTGGCTTCACTTTACAATGCACTAAGTACCCCTCTAGGCTCTTAACTAACTCAAATGTAAACCCATCAGCAGCAATACTAGATTCTCATAGCAATAACTGTACCCAAGAACATAGAAATGGTGATTAAATCCTTAGAGGGGTGTAGATAAGGTGTAAAAAGGTGGGTCACACACAAGACTTTAAGCCTTGTGTGTCCTCTATGTATATTCAGGTTTGAATCACATGTACAAAGTCAACAACTTTTCTTGAACCTAAATATGCTTGTTCCAAAGCCTGAGCAAGTGTTTAAACCAGTGAGGGTTTCACATGGTTAAGCATGTACTATAAAGGCTTTATGTGTTGCAGGTGGAGACCAAGTGTTTGTATGTGCAGAATTCGAGAGAGTGTTTTAAGTTTTAAATGTAAATATGGCCTAAAAAAGAAGTTAGCAAAGCCTAAAGGCATGAATAACTTAAGTTAGTAGTAGATGCTCTGAACCTCTATTGTTTTAAAAAATTAAGACATCAAATCTTCTTGCAGTATAGCTCACATGGCAAACTGATCTCTCCATATATCCAGGCTGAGTTTTTACTCCAGTGACCTCTGTCCTCTACATGCCATTCCCTCTCTGTCCCCTCTGTCATGTCTCACTGCGGCTGTCACTATTAAGTAAAGGCAACAATCCAGAAAATAAAATATCCCATGAAATGATTCCTAGGAAATTAGTTTTCCATGTTGACAGATGGAATTTGGAAATGTTGTTCATGGTTTGGCCTGTTGCCCCAGCATTAAGAAACAAGTAGTGGAGAAAGTTAAGACATCAACTACAGTAATGTCTTGAAGATGTTATGTTCTTTTTGGATACAGCTTACATACATAAATAATTGTACACACATCAGAAAAGTGCAAAAAGTCAGTGTAACCAACTGTTGTTCATCAAGAAATGTTACATTAAGCTCAACGCCCTGTTTTGGTAGCAGCACAAAGCAGACAGATGCGAAGATTCAAGAGCATTTGTGATTTGGTAGAGTGCAAAGGATTTCGTGTGCTGAATCACTATTTTCTTGGCTCAAAGTAAACCTGACCACACCGAGATGGATGAAGTAATGCAACAAGGGGTGTGACGGTGACTGCCACAGAAACTGTAGCTGGGTTTCCATCAACTGCTTTTTATGCTCATTTTTAAAATGTGCATAAAAACACGTTAATGGAAACACAAAAAATTTCCCAAAAATTCTGAAATATTATAGAAAAAAATTTACACTTGAGGGAGGTGGAGAAGTTGGCATATTGACAAAGGGTAAAAGCTAAGAAGTGCTATGGAAACAGATTTAGGGAATAAAGGATGAGATTTAGAAATCATCTGACTAAAACGTCACTATAGCAAAAGTAGTTCTCTGCACTGGAGAAGCAATGGTGGCATTGTCGGATGAAAACTCAAGGTATGTGGACTGAGGAGAAAGCCTCAACATTTTTTGACTTAGTGCAAGAAACAAACATAAATGCCGTATTCGCAGGGAAGCAGCATTTGTTGACTTGCGTCTTTTGATTACATCATCACATTGCTCTGTCTTCTTCTGCTGAGGTAAATTACACCTGAGTGGAAAATGTTGCACCACCTACTGCTTATCTTGATGAACTTACTCCTAATCTTCGCATAACAGTAGTGGATGGAAACAGACACAAATGTACATTCTTTAACTGAATTTCTCAAAATTGAAATTAAATTTGCGATATATTTTAATGAAAACCCATCTACTGATACACCTTATCCCATTTGTAACATTGCTTCATAATGAACACAAAGACATGAGATTAAATTATCAATTTTTCAAATTTTTACTTACTCAAAGTTACTCAAAGTTCAAAAGCAAATAAGCATGTGTCCCAAATTGTTGACCCAAAAAGGTCAATAATTCTGCATTAGTTTAAGTTATGCCACTGTCCAAACAGTCTATGCTGCTGAAAGAGATCCGCTGAGAAAAATAAATTGATCCAGCAGAGGTCTTTGCTCTGAGTGTCTAAACAAAACAGTTCTTACAAACCAGAAGAAATCATGTCAATTACTGAAACTGCTTCAATGGTTTTTATTGTACAACACTCGGCTTCTTTCCAAACCAAAAATCCCTGCGTTGTTCTTGGCGGACAGAAACCAAAACTGATTTTTAATGAAAGACGCTGCCTTTTTTGCAAGTAAGGCTAACTCCTGGGAAATGAAATAAAGCACCACAATATGCTACTGCACCCAAATCACAACCAATGTAACTCGACAGTGTAACTTCAATAAATTTTCTCCACCTACATGGACAACCCACAGCTGGATACACCAAATTTACACCCAAAATGTCATAATATTTGTATATTTTAACAGGGGGCAAACTGCTCTGTTTCCTGTCCATCTATTCTTGAGTCTAGTCTTGAAACTGTCCTTTTATGGTAGGTTTCAATGAACAGATGAGAAAATGACAATAAGACGTCCCAGTAATATTTTTTCATAACGTACAGATGCATTGGCGTCCATTCAGCTGGTGCTGCTACAACAACATCCATTAACCATTATCAATAAACTCTTGTCCTTTGGAGGACTGGTGGCCAAGGGGAAATCCAGAAGGAAATCCAGCTGACATTAGGCTAGTGGTGAGGAGCACCACTGGACAGGTTGCCAGTTCACACACAGAGACAAACAAGCATTCATTCGCTCACAAACCTAAGGTCAGTTTCAGAGTCACAAATTAACATAACCTGTACGTCTTTGGACTGTGGTACGAAGCCAGAGCTCTTAGTTGGAATCCTCATGAATACAAGGAGAACAAGCAAGCTCCTCATTCAAAGGCTGGGTTCCAACCCTGAACCTTATTTTCTGTTATGCTACAGTGCTAACCACTGCACCACTGCGCCACTTGTCTCAACAGCAGTAATACTCAAGACACACACAGCGGATTCAAACTCAGAGCCCTTTTGGACACTAACATGACTCTGAAACCAGTTAATAAGTAAAAAAGGTAACCATAAGTGATGCACTTAAAAAAATACCAATAAAAGAGGCAACAATGATGAACCAAAACCTTGAAGATTTACATGGGCTTTTAAAATACAAATACAATGTAACCTTACAAATTGTGGAGAAACCACAATCTAATTCTCAGGAAACAAGCAGGAAAAAAAAAAAATCAAATATTTTACAACTTGTGGCACACACAACCATCTGAATTGTTCTGTGAAGCAACTTGGCATCCTAAACTGGTCACCGGACACACTTTTTAGACCATAAAAACAGCAAGCAGGGGTGACCTTCAGACTGAAGTATGGTCTGCAACCTCCCTCCAGTTCTTTTAGCCAAAACTATCAAGAGTCTAACCAAATTTAGAATCAGTCTTTTTGATTAACTTGTCATTCTTGTTGGCATAGTAGTTACCCAAACACTTAACAGCATAAAATGAGGTAAAAAATGAGATCACAAAACTCTAGTAGAAAACACTCCTAATTCCCAAATCCTCTGTTTGAGTCAAAAATAGCCAAATATACTGAGACAGGATATAATGTTGCAGGAATTACTGTCAAAAAAATTGAAATTGTCAAAAGACAAGTACAATATTACATTAATGTAATGAAGAAATTAATTTCTGCTGCATTGTCATTATATTGTTTGTTTACAGCAAGAACACTGATATATTGATTTTTAAATCTGTCACCTTCCCAGAAATTAACTCTGCACAATCCCAAATGACATATAAGCCCCAAAGCATTGGTGTTAATATGAGAGTGTGAAAAAAGGCCCGAGCAACAGACTCTGAATAAACCACAAAAAAAAGGAGAAAGAGGAAACTATTGATCCTCTTGCAAATGGTATACCTTTAGCACTGGCAAGTATTGCTTGAAATGTCTGTGTTGTTTAAAACTGTAATCCCGATGAATCACTTGTGCTGCATGTATGCATTGTTAAAAAACAAATACATTAAAATGAACCTCCATCTAAGCTAAAGTAAGCCAGTTACACAAGTAACACAGTCAAGTTGTGTTTGATATGGAGAACTCCAGAGAGCTCAACTAATCCTGCAGTTTTAATCAAATAAGGAAACTGAATACACACTCAAAGAGACCACATGAAACAAAAAGAGCTCAGTACAAAAAACCTTATGACCTGGTATTTTATTTCTCAATTGTAAAAACACAAAACAAATTAACGAGTGTTTACTCTCTGAGCACAGTCAAGTGCAGAAACAGAACACACTGTACCCCACAGGCAGAGCGGAGCGGCCAGTAAATATGGATTTGGGCACCAGGTTTTGCTCTGCTACAATTGAGAGTGACATTTTTCCTTGTAATTGACCACATTTCATTTATGAGCAAGTGTTTAGTGAGTCAACCCTTAATGCACCATGGCATTAAATCATTTGGGTGTTGCCTTTGTTTTGTGACTTGCATTTGACCAGTTGAAGATTTAAACACTTCTTCTGTTTGGGTTAAGCTTAGTTACATATATTTAATGTTTATTGAGTTCTAAAGGAGAACAGTTAACATATGAAGAGTTAATAGGAAAGTTTTACCACCAGCAGCTTACCTTAGTTGGAAAAATACAGCGATTGACACACAAACTCCAAGTCATTTTAGAGAATGAGACCATGAGGTAACTTAGGGGTATTAGGTCACTTCTTCAACATTACTGTATTAGAGCTATTTTTGTATTACCATGCTTGTTATTTCCTGACAGCACAAAGAAAAAGTGGCGTATGGAAAACATCAGTGCTAGTCTCCCTTGTTTGTTTTTTGCGTTGGTAACATGGGCTCGGGAGATTATTAGCAATGTCTTTTATTCGCTTAATGTTTATGCTGAAGTAAAATAAATGAACAACCTCTGCCTGCTACAATCTGTTTTTCTGGTAATTTCCACATTAGTCAGTCAGCCATTTACAGTATATAAGATAAGAGATAATCTATTTACTCATATATCAAGTTTACGTATGTGACAAGTCGATCAGGCAGTATCATAAATAAACTAAGTTTGCCACAGTAACTGTACTTATATTCTTTGATTTACTGTGTAAAACAGAAACAGTTATATCCAGATAACACAGTGGTTGCTTTTTGCAAAGGCTGAAAGAGTTTAATGTAAAACTATAAATATGTTTAAATCTATGTCTTCATTTTTGCCAATTATGTTTGAAGCCACAGTCTCAGCCAGGATTGTAAATACCATAGTTATATGTATGTCAGAGCTATAAAAGCCAACATCATAAATAAACCTATAATGGTACTACAAGTTGGAGTTTGTTGTCAAAATATAATTTCTTCAAATTGTAAAATAAATTAACTGAAGCCAAACTAAATTACTGTTTCAGAACATTCTCTATTTTCTTTTTTATCTTTCCAAAATACATATTTCCTTGCACGAAACTTTCAAGGAAGTTATTTTAAAAAGTTTCAGGCCCTTAAAATAAAGACATACTATATATCTCAGTCTACAAAATCTACAAAATACTGAAATCTGCACATAAAATATCCATCACATGTAAATCTGCAAATCATACTTCTTTAATTTTTTTTTCTGTCATCTAAGATTATAGTATAAAACACTGCAATTAAAATTGAATGTCTTGCACAAAATACAAACTTAAAAAAAAACAAACAAACTGAAAAAAAAAAAAATTATTTGATAAGTCATTTTACTCTAACCACTGGGTTTAAAGAATGTTTCAATACAGGGCATGAATGGAGACCGTGGTTAAGTTTTATTTGTTGCAGTTTTTTAACAATTATTCATGCTTTCTATTCATAATTAGTGAAAAATGTCAAGCCATACAGAAGAAATAATGTGATCAAGGTTTATTTAGCTACAAGACAAACTTGTGTCTATACACATTGAGCAATGATCTGCTGTTGATCTGCTCATATGCACATATCAGCAGGGTAAAATACGAACTGATGTTTCCTTGTCCATACACGTCCTGGTCCCGTGTTTTTCTGATTTATGTTACTTAATTTGCCATAATATTACAATACTGCAAATTATTCTTTGAAGCCGATTGTACAGACAATAAAAAAGAAAGAAAGAAAGAAAGAAAAAAAGAAAGAAAGAAAGCATTACATTGTCCTTTCCTTCACTTGTTTCCCAAGCTGAGAGAATCTCTCTGTCTTTTGTGCTTTGCATCTGGGGTCTGTAACCATCAAAACTACACTCGGAAATCAAGCAGCTGTACGGCGTTAATTATTAGTATATGCCACTGCAAAGCTTACTGTCTAAGACATAACGTAAAATATGAAGGCATAACTTACTTCTATAAAATGTGAAATTGCACAACAGATAGCAGCAGGGAGTTCCTGCAGCTGAGAAACTGCCCTCCCACCCTCTGGCAGGGATTCACATTTTTGGAACCTTAGGCATGCTGAAATGATCTACAAATTGTTTTGAGACTTGTTGAATTCAGTTATATCCCAAACTTGATTTACACCAATAAATATTTTTTTATGGGCTAAGTGAGTGTGTAAGACATGATGATATATTTGCTTTGGAGTTATACATAATAGGCATAGCTGCCAGAGGATAAGACCCCAATGCAGAGCGTTATATTTGAATACTTTAATGAGCTTTATAAATATCACTTGTGGAACAAGAACACTGGGCACTTTACCATTTCCTGCAGTGAGGTTCCTTTTTTATCTTTATTGAAATGCACTTTACAGTGCGAAGCAGTGCAGAAAACACTAATGGTACCGGGGGGATAGCTAAATTGCTCAGAGTTATTTCAGAGGTTACAGGGCAAAACAGGCTGTTCTGTATTTTGATACATACACTCATTTTGGACATTCTGTTGGTTTTTCTTTCTTCATCCTGCTCACCACATTCTCATGTCCTTAGCCTGCTTGAATTCAGGCTATTCCGTTACATTCCAACGTTAAGCCTAACTGCCTTTACATTAAACAAGATTTGTTCTAATAATTACATGCAGAGATCATATCTGGGTTCTTACCAAAGTCTGGAATCGTCAAAATTACAAGCAATTTGAAGGACCTGTTTTGAGAGTTTATGAACTTTGAACTTCACTTTATAAAGCAAAGCAGCCCTATGACTGAAATGACAAAGTATGTAATTTCTCTTTAAAAACACTGTTCTGATTTGGCTCCCCTGTCAGCAGGATGACATCGTCTGACACTGTCAGTGGCTATAAAAACTATGACAAAACCCTCTCACAAAAAAGGCTTTATACATTTGATATATAGATATTGGACATTTTTAATGGCCTAAAAAGTTGTGTTTGGACTAACAGTTTCCGACGGAGAAAAGGATGAGTATCCCATGCCATGTAGACCTCTCATGTTAACGTGAGAATTCACATTTAGAAACTATTAGATCTAGTGATCTCATCTTTCTGAGATGGGTTGCAATATTGGACACAGCCGTCATCTATCCAGCTTGTACCGCTTACTAGGCTGTGTTTTTAGTATCTTTAACAGGCATGTTGATTTTTAAATAATTAATTCAATCTTATTTTGATGAACTTTTCTTTCAGTTATTCTTTCTGCAAACCAACGATGCTGAAAGTAGGAGCCTATCAACAGCTTTCCTTTACTGTTCCATTACGACAAATATACACTGAGAGCCAAAACACAAGCAGAGCTAGAACAGGAGGGCCAAGTATTTAGCTGGAACATAAAGGTGTGAATAGAGGAGGATATTATAGTGTGAGTGGGTACCTCAGCAAGTGCACTCACTCACATACTCACACACAGAGAACTTCTGACTGAAGAGCCATAAGAACGATCATTACAAAATTTTGCAGTCCCAAAAACATGAACAGTTTATTCAGAAGAAAGCATAAGCTCACTGTACTTTAATTCACCTTTACCACTGATGCTCTGTGGATAGGTACCAATGATTTACAGGGCAGTTTGTTTGCAGAGCCCTCTTGTGCTCACTGTGCACATGCTGGTGTGTAATGTTTCCCACCCAGATACTTAACATTGCTCTTCTGCAAAAGCTGACAAGAACTGAGCACTGAATTTTTGTTCTCTAAGGTTTCCCCAGGACATTTTGCTGTTTCTGAGCTTTCTACACCAGGGTGGCTGCGTAATGTCCATGAAAGTTTCTTTGTGCCATTAATTCCGAGAAACCTACATCTATTCACCTGCTGTACAGAGTAAACTCGAGTGTGCTGACCTGAGGGGGAGCCATTGTTGAGCACTGGAGTGGAAGAGGTGTTACAGTCCAGGTGTTGTGTCTGAGGTCTGTTTGTGAGTAAGTTCATTATCTAGTTAAAGAGTGTGATACTTGAGCCTAGAATGTTAGCTTTTCCAATCAGTGCTGAATGCTGCGCTTAAATCAGCGAACACCATTCTGATATGGTGGTGCTTTGATCGAGGTGTTTGGAGGCTGAGTGGAGGGCAGTGCAGAGGGCATCTGGTCCTGTGCAAAAACTAGTGAGGGTCCAATCTGTTTCAATGATGTGTTTTTGACTCTGGATAGAGCCCTCACCCAGGCTTTCTGCTCTGGAAATGTTTTTTATTATCTCTGTAATCACCACATCCTCAACATATTTCCTGATTTAGAATGTCACTGTTGACGCATTATCCTGATGTGGTTGGCAGCATCTCTGAGGATGATCTGAAGATGTGCCGCTGCTGTAGCTTCATCTGTCAACAATTAAATAGTTTTTGCAGATGATCTGACCCTTTTTATCAGCTGGGAATAAATTGGCAGACGAAACAACGTCTGATACACCAAAATGTGGATGAGGGAGGACTTTGCAGCTGCCAGGAATGTTCGTGTAAACATATTCAGTGGGATTACTTCCCCTGATGAGAGTGTGAACATGCTGGTAAAATGCAAGAAAAGAGTTTAAATAAAACTGCCAACTATGATTAAAAATAGCATCTGAGTGTTTTGTCACATGACTGCTGATGACCTCATACAGTTCTTGCGTTTCTTGGATTTGCATGTGGAGGAACATAAACAGCAACAGGAAACACTCAGAGTAATTCTCAGGGCAGATACTGTCAACACATTGATATGAAAGTTTTGTAAGTCTGTTGGCGTGGAACATGGCCTGTCCACTGAGAGTACTTGATATAATGTTGTGAAGGAGCCAGGTCTCTGTAAAGATCACAGTAGTCTCAGATTTCCCATTGCTACGTGGATAAGCCTGAGTCTAATTCAATCATTTTGTTTTCCTGCAACCTGACATTAGCCAGTTTTTCTGTCATAGATAATTATGTGCTTCTACGGGCAAAAAAGCAGAAATAAAAATAAAAAAAATGCACCAACATATAACAATGGGTGATGATAGGCAAAGTTAAAAGAAACCAAGGTGTCACATAAACAATGTCACACTTATCTACCTCAAACGAGTCATAAACTTATTTTAATGTATTTGAAGAGACAACGGATGCTGTTGTTGTCCTGTACACTCTTTGCATTGGAGAGGGTGGATACAGTAGAGCTGCAGAATTGTGGACAAGAGTATTAAGTCATGCTTGACAGCCCGACAATAACGATTTGTGCAGTGGTGTCTTATTTCAGCTTAAAACTGGCCATTTTGGTCCTGATACAGTAATAGTAATGACTTTTATGTATCAATGGTAGTATACAATTATTTAAATGACTGCATGAATTTTTCTACTGCCGTGGCCCATTAGGTCAATCTATTCTCTCAATTTTATTTTCTCTATATAATAACAAAGGTTATTAAGTATTATAAATTGTGAAATAAAAGTCAAATTCATATGATGAATTGTGAAAGACAGCCACAACAAATAATGTTTCCAGCATGTTGGCAGTTTTGAAGGTGGACATTTTTTCCAGCAGTCATAATGTCCCGTTTTTTCTACCAAAGTGGCTTAAGTCCATCGCACAAGTTCACAGTAGTTATACATCGCTTACCACAGGACCTAAGGCCAGTGATGTCAGCTCATCTGTCCATCCAACACTCTACTGATAAACTATTTTTGTTCCTCCCCCTCTTTATATACATGAGGATGAGTCTCAAATCTTTGTGACTTCCAATCCTTTATTGTTTAATTTACTTTATAATGGTACATTTTTTTACTTGCGGGCTTAGATACAGGGGAAAGATAGCTACAAAATCCAATCAGGAGATTAATTATCACCAGAGAATGGCCTTTTATAATTTCCTCCTAAGACTCCATGGACAAACACTACTCAGTAACTATATTAACAGGATAATTGGTTATTGTTTACAGTATGTCACTAGTGTGTGATGATACCCCAAAAATCATGTGCACTTATAAAGGCATTAGTCAGAACATCAGAGTTTGTTGTTTGTGCTCCAATGAATTATAATGACAATAAATGAGAACTCATTAATAATTTAAATAGTGAAGAGGAATAACTAGTTTCTAAAAGGACATATCTTAAAACAGAAATGAAAAGATAGCTAAAAAATGCTTGAGTAATACTGTTTCTCTATCTGAATATGTCCAAACTAATTAAACCTATTAAGATATAAAATCTTAGCAAATCAAAAAAATGTTTTACTTTTCAATTGTAAAGTTTAAAGATTTGATACAAAGGCTCAAATTATGAAGATAAAAGTAGTACATTTTTACAAGATCCCAGGCTGTTCCTGAAGGCACCTAAGGGGAATTTAATGGTTGATAATTCAGACTTAAATAAAGATAAAGATAAGAGAGAATTTTTGATGGTGACATTTAAATTTTATCTGGCTGTTAAATTTTTAGATACATTTTATGAGGTGGTTATAAGAAGTTATAACAGTTACATTTTTTTATTTTACTTAACATTTAATGCAAGTTTGAACCGAGCCCCATGTTATGCAGGTGCAGGTTTTATTATATATTAGATTAAAGTATCATAGTGCCACCTATTTCATTATTTTTTGGTTATAAGTGTTATTATTACACATGTTTGCTACAGTCCCCAGCAATGGCAGCTGTTACTATGCGCCTGTGCCATTATGTCAGTGTAACCTGTAGTAGGGTGAAAAGGCCACCAAAACCACGTGGAAGTGATTTTCATCAAGACCTGCTTTCACCTTCCTGGCCCTCTCTGATCCTGCTCTATAATTGTAGAAAAGGAGGGGGAGGACTTTTCCTCCCCTTTTGCTTCCTTGCTGGAGGAAGTGTGAGGGGGAACAGCCAGTCCCTGTCGGCTCTGTATCTGTCAGTTTACTGTGTGTCCATCCTGCCACCCTCCAACTCACCCTGCCGGTCGGAAACCATAAACTTGTCAATGGCCCAGAGTTACATCTACTGTGTGAAGCACCACCTTATCCCCTTCATGCCCTCTGCCAGCCCTTCCTAAATCATGCAGTTAAGACAGTAGCAGTGAATGACATTTCCCCGAGGCCCAGAGGACACAGGTAAAGCCAAGGCCGAGGAGGACAGTCATCCCCCTCAATGTTCAGAGAACTTTTGAAGTAAACATCCACTGCAGTTATTAGAACATACTGGTATATGCTGTAGTATCATGTGTGGATTGCACATACAGTGTGTCCAGAGGAAATGTAGAGTATATTTTGTAATTTCTAGTAAAGGAAATAAATCACAATACTGGTTTGTACTGAGTGTCCAGAAAGTTTAGGAACTCTGTGTTCACACATTTAAGTACAAAGTCCCAGATTGACTCCCATCTCTTTTCAAAGGAAGGATTTTATTTTCTGTTTCCTTCTTCATACAAATACTAAAGTCAGCTTCCTTGTCTAAAACTGAGAGCAACACCATGATTGTCTTTGAGGAGTAACTGTCCATAAGTCTGTGACAGTGATAAAAGAGTGTGTACATTCATTGAGTGAGCATGTTTGAATAACACTGTTCACAAACTGCTGTGTTTTCTACATAGTAAGACCTTAAAGGAAATTTTTATCATGCAATTGCCACACTGGTCAGTTTCTAAATTGAAGAAACTGCTAATCACTTTAATTGTGCATCTTGTCCACACTAGGAGTTAATTCAATACTTAATATCATCTTTGTATTACTGATCATCCACCACCGATTAGCAAGCACACACTGGGAAAACACAAATAAGGTATTTTGTACTAAAAAAAATTAAGAAATACCGTTTTCTTGACTGACTCAGTGGCTGTGGAACACAGTGTGATGTCTTTGTGGCTGTAAAGGAAAGAGAACCAATTACACATTCAGTGACCGTTTCATTTTACTTTTGGGCCTGTGAATGTTGTTGTAGGACAAACTTTAGAAAATGTGGACCTGTCCTTTAATCATTGTAATCAATGGCTTCACTTTACTTCCTGTTTCCACACTAACGGGAAATGGATGGCTAGAATTCAATAAATGGATTCACATAATCCATGAAAATGATCTTTTTGTTTATTTTACATTATTTGACGTTAATCAGGCCCCTTTCTTCCTGACACTGACACTGACACTGTTCCAGTTTTCCATGAATCATGTTATATACAGAGTTTTGATGTGCACCACTCACACACCAAATGATGGCATATTCTGAGTGACCTAATTTATCCTAAACGGCCAGAACAATATATTTCATGTGCATCTATTCTAATCCAATAAAAAGAGTAAAACTAACTGTGTTTCAGGGTAAAACAGTCTGGTGCATGTGTGGCATTTAACTATATTAATATGAAAACAAATTAAACAGCCACAACCCCTATAATGACTTGCATTAGTACGTGACTGCTGGAGGGTACTAACTGCCATGGAGCCTAAAGACCATCAGAGAGCTTCATGTTTGTCCCACCACTGTCTGGTCGCACGGTTCTTTATTCCCCTCTGTCTCTGTACTGTAGGTAAGATCTGTCATGTTGCCAGCAGTCTGAGGACAGGAGGCCACGGAGCAGAAGTAGTTTCCCTTCTGCCACAAGATCGACAAGCCTTATGTCACGTACACCATCCCTTGCCATCTCAACCTGCCCAGCTGTGTGTGAGCGTGTGCGTGCGTGTCCATGGCTACTCGGAGAGTTGATGACAGACTGATGAGTTCCTGGCTACAGGAGAAACGGTGAGCAACAGGCCGACCATCCGCTCAGCTCTCCGTCTTCCCCTGGACCAGCAGCTTTTTTCCTGCATGACACACTGAACATGCTGACACACATACATACACACATACACAGCCATATCTTTTGTTTACATTTCCATTCTTATTTCAGCACATAAGTTCACTATGACTGTTGTTCACTTTTCTCAAAAGTCAACATGTCTTTGCAGCTTGTTTGAATGTAAAAGAAAAGACCAAATAACTGAGACACTGTAGTTTTTTCTGTGTGGCCACTGGAAAAAAGGAAGCTTTACACAGGAAGTGGTCATTCAAAGTGCAAGTGATATCCACAAATGTCTGCAACCACCAGTGGGTGTGTGCTTCATGCACAGATAGTTGGTTTACTAGTCATACAATCACTGCACACAGTAGGAAGTAAACTCACATATTCACCACATTCCTCAAAGGTTACTTGTATAAATTTAGAAAAAGGTTTTTGACTTTTGCTTTCACTTTAGTTTGACAAACCTCATCCTCCTGGGTGAGGGCATGTGTGTAACCCAGTCTCCACACCTTCAAGACTTTTGTCCTCACTCTAATACATCAGGTACAAACGTAACTATAAGTTTCTTATTTCCTCTTATAAGTTACCACTGGGCTTTGTCGAAAAGCCAGTGAATTACACACAGACGTTCAAAGGGTATTCTGTGCATTAAAAAAGTGACGCCAAGGGGTCCTGATCAAGTTGTAGGATTTTTATGGGGGATATTTATGGGGTCAGAACTGGTCACAACTGTCTAATGAGGATTTAAATTATGTGAATACTGTGGCATCTCTACCATTCAACATACTGTAACTCTAAAAAATTATGGAAAGTGAAAGTAGTGCACAAAACAGTCAAAAGGAAGGGGGATTTCCAATACACATGTTATCAATAAAGAGGTGGAATCTGTCTAAGCAGAATGTATAATTTCTGAACTGAAATTGCCCTTTTTACTGACTTGACACTTTGTCAGACTTGTGTACACGGTGACCAATAATACACATGAAGTATTGGTTCGTATGTGGTGAGACAGACTCAAAAACACAGCCAACCAGTTACAGTAAAATATTTTATTTAGAAATGATTATTCATTTTGAAAATAAGTTTAAGAAATCCAGTGATATATGTAAATAATCAATAATCAGGTTAAAGTGCAAAAATACATTTTTTGATATAATGTTTCTGTACAAAAATGACATTGGAATGTGATATTGAAAAGGAGGAAAATGTGTCTATGCTAACATGGCTTTGATCATTCTCAGTTTTTGTAAAAAAAAAAAATTGCATAAGAGGCTTGTCCCTTTTATAAAGTCTTTGGATTATAAGCTTCTGCGCATATTCGCACTGAGCAGCCACAAGGGTTTCTTTTTAAATGTAAGGTCCATTTCACATTCCACACATCCACAGGGTTCTCGGCCAAGTCAGGCTTTGACAACTAAGCATATACTTCTCCACTAAGGCTTATTTCTGTATTATTTTTTTAAGGATTGGCTGGTGAAATATTTCATCCTTGAAAAAGTATTCCCATAGACGCAGAGGGTTCAACCTCCAACAGCTGAGATGAAAAAGTCTTTGGTTGTTCTTTGGCTGTTGTTGTCTTTGGTCTTGTTTTTCCAGTGTCCCCGTCCCTTCCCTGCTGGCAGAGTGAATCACTTGATCTTGGCTGGCTTCAGTTCCTTGACCTGCATGTGTAATGTTTTGTGGACAGCCAGAGTTCTGGACTGACAGAAGCCCTTCCCACACTCCTGACACTTGAAGGGCTTTTCTTTGGAATGAATGTATCTGCGGGGGCAACACAACAGAGGATCCAAGTTAGGATTTGGAAAGGATCAAGTTAGATTTTAGATTATCATTATTAGGACTGAATGGGTCAGTTGGCCTTACATACAGGCCATCAAACAAAACAACAAAACACATAGTTTTAAGCTGATTTTTCATTGGGAACAAATCTACTAAACAAATCCCAGATGAGTTACAGGAATTCACATGGTGGCCAGCTCTTAAGAGGCCTTATTTACTCCACTCTACCCCCCAGCACCATCGAGAAAGATCCAACACACTCAGAAACCTCATCTTGCAAAAAACAAGCTTCTGATATATTATTTATTAATTTGTTGGCCATCTTCTACTGAGTTCTCTGAATGTCAATGGGTTTCTGTACAGGCACAATGGTACCCAACCTTACTGTGACAACCAGACTTAAGGAAGCAGCTCTTGGCTGTTGTTAACCAAGAACTGGTTTATGATACTAATCACTAGTTATAAATATTTTTTGATAATAATTGAAAAAGCCTTTGGTTGTTTCATTTGGCTGACAGATGTGTCCATCTCAGTTTAAACTACAGTGAAGATGCTTAAATTTAGGAAGTGGAACTTGGGTCAGGCTGAGCTGAGCACAAACACACAGGTACAACTTTATACACACAGATGGTGTATCTATTTCTAGCTAGCTTACAGTTGGCACATAGGTTGTTTGGTGTGAATTAGTCTCACATAGCCAGCCCTATCACCACAATGCTGCGTCAGCGCTGAAGAAGGGCTGGTTGTACCGGTTATTACTATGGGGAAAAAGAGGCTTTGGTTTGTTTTTATTCCTTTAAATCAATCACAATCATCTTGGGTGGCATTTTGCTCAGGCTGCAGCAACAGGGAGTCTGAAAACAGTGATACACAGATAAGCCCTGTTTGCGCCAAAGTCCAGGTTAGTCTAAAGTTGTGGATGGCAGCATTCTTAACCCTCCAGTTTTAGGGGACCACTCAGTTAAGGTACCTAGCACACTGATCAGGTACCATGAAGGTAGCTTTAAACACTGTGATTGGTCGCAGAAAGCAGAGCAACCAAAGCTGTCTCATAGTCTTGGCTTGGATGTAGGATTTCACAATTCTCTCCTTTTTTTTAGCAGTTTTGTTTCTTACTGCCTACAGCCTTTTCTCAAACAAAGCTAGTGCCTTTCTTGTAGTAAACAGTCACATTACGGAAAGAAAGAACATGTGTGTAAGTGATTGTGTGTTTGAGTTAGTGAGAGTGAGAGAGAGAAGGAAAGATAATACAGAAAAGTGAGAGCAAACACATAAGAAATAGTTGCAATACAAAGTCTGCATCCTGAGTGTCAGACTGGTTGGGAAACAACACAGACTTAACAAAAGATTAAATTATGTGAGGCACAAAAATTTGATTATTGTGTCTGAAAGCATGTTTAAACAGTTTGAAATTCTGTGTAAGGTAATACTCTGTTTTAGTCTGTTGCTTTAAATGCCACATTTTAGAAACTGGAAAAAATAACATTTCAACTTTCCCAGCCATATGTTTTTATATCATTTATGTGTCTTATATCATTCATGTGCTCAATCAGTAATTCTTATGTTTCTACCATAGCCCAAATGAAGTACAAAAGGCTGTAATACCAGATTGTTACCATTATGCTAATTGCACAGTCAATTCACAACCAAAGAAATGGATCACAATTGGGCACTTGGTAACCGATTTGTTTTTTTGGGCATTTTAATGTGTTTTTGTTAGGCACTATTTTTGCTCCACACTTTTTTCAGTGTAGCCAGCTACCACACTAGACTCTACATATTTGACATTTCAGCACCACCAAAATATATCCACTTGTTACAATGTTAAAATAACAAAATTTCATGAAAATACCCACCAAAAAAGCTAACTCTTACTCGTACAATAACCTATAAAAATGTGTAGGTTGAGTACACAGTTCAATGCAGCTCTGGGTGGCCCAATCCTCCAATGTAAAATCAGTTTCTGTCATTTGGATTTCAAAAGTTTCTTCACTAAGGCTGGTTTAAGAAGTCCAATGTGTGACACCTACAGCGTAGCATCTTTAAATGATGCTCTGCCTAGAAGGATATTGTTCTCAATCTGACACAGGCTCATTAACCTGCTGCTGCATGTCAGATTACTGTTACTACCTAATTGTGATTGATGGTTTGAGATGAGGGCAAAATGCATTAGGTGCATTATGAATTAATGGCCTTTGACAAGCTTGCTTTGTTGGTAATCCAATTCCATTTGTAATCAAATGTCAGAATCATTGTATTTTTTGTCTTTGTAAGCTTTTCTCCATTAAGCCTTTCAGCATGTCTATAAGTTTGGCATTTCAGGAGTTTTTTTCTAGTGGTCCATCTCATGTATTTCTGATAATAAACAGTCTACACATACCACAGAGCAGCACACATTTCATTCATATTATAGATTCATAAAATATGAATTTTTCCTCTATTAAATATGAGAAACTACAGTGTAGTGGTTTTGTGTTGGGCTCTAAGCAGCGCCAACAAAAACAACAATAATGTTCCTTAACACATCCTGTGTAGACACAGATGGAGGACTGTATCTTTTGCTTCTGGTGATGTCATGCCTACATTATGTCTCCTGTGCAGACACATCAGGTCAGGTGTTTGAAAAGATTCCCAGTAAAATAAACATTACACGATTTTGTGAGGTGTTATCTGAATATTTCCATAGGCAAATGTTTTTTTTACCTCTATCAAAGAGGCTGTTATACCGGAGAATAAGCACAACCAACCTTTTTTTCTCAATGTGGCCTTTTAAAGTTTGCATAACTGTCATGATAAATGTTTTTGTAGCAATAGCTGTGATTGTCAGGCTAAGAGGCTAAGGCAGGGTCCTGCTAACAGTTCACAAGGGGTCTCTAAGTCATTTAAGCAGTTCCCCTCAAAGAGGAATAACAAAGGATTTCCAGGTCTAACTCTAAAAAGACAACAGAAAATGTAGGGCACAACGTTCCAAGGTTCTGCTGATGTAAAAAGAGACTGATAAATGGACTTTGCAGTCAGTGGTTATGACTGCAAATGTGTACCCTTTTAAACTGAACGACAACACTGAAACATGGGCTAAGGAAAGCTGACAGAGCTGAGCAGAGACAGCAGCACATTAGGAAGTACATCAGTGACCTGACTACACTAGTGACTTAAACACACACCCCTCTACAGGGGACTAGGTCACAACCTTGCTGGTCTTAAGGTAGGACTATTTACAATCTAAGGTTAGCATAACAACAAAATATTAACAGTAGTAAGTAGAAATGTAGAATAATTCAAACTTGGTGATCTTGTGGAAATTCAGTCCACTAAATTTGGACAGTGACTTGACCATAGAGAGAGGTAAAATGCAGTTGATAAAATGAATGAGGATGGCACACATTTTTGAGCAGTCTTTTCTTGATGAAAGCTATAATGTTGCATTCATGTTCTGCCACAGTGACAGAGGTTGTCATGTGAAGACTAAAAAATGTATATACAAATTCTGTACACAAACAGAGTATGTCTAAAATTTGACTTCAGGGATAAATCCTGGTTCTCACCTGTGGTCTCGGAGGTGGTCCTGCCTTCTGAAGGCTTTGTGGCAGATATCACAAGTGTATGGTCTCTCGTCTGTGTGCGTCCTCTCATGGATCAAAAGGTTGTAGGATTTGGTAAAATGGCGGCCACAGAACTTGCAGACAAACTCTTTTTTGGTCTTGGAGGGCAGTCGGCCTCGGCTGGACTTGCGTTCTGGTGAGGCGAGTTTGGTCACATCCAGGAGGCATCCCAGGCCGGCTGAGGTTGGGTGGTGAGATGATGCCTGTGCAGCAGCAGCAGCACCTGTCATGCTCAGGTCTTCTGCCTTCAGATGATCCTCCTGGGTCGCTGCTGCTGCCAGGTTGGCAAAGTCAAAGCGAGGTTTGTTCTTGGAGCTCTGCAGCAACCCTGCTGAGTCTTGCTTGGGCTGCAGGAGGTGAGGGAATATTGGGATGGAGGCCATTGAGGAGAACTGGGCAGGCAGCTTGGAGATGGTGCAACGGGGTAGGGCCAAAGGCGGGTAGCCGAGGGTCCACTGGTGGAGGTGGATGGCATGTAGGGCACTGAAGCTGTAGATGCTGTGAAAATGATCTGCTGGCAACTGGAGGCCTGTGGAGCTCTGAAGAAGGGAATAGTTGGCGAGCTGGATTGACGGGTGGAGAGGGACTGGCGCTGGGAGAGTCTTGCTGCCCATGGCTGCTACACAAAATCCAACTGGCCTTCTACGAGAGACAGGAAACATAAGAGGATGAAAATATGCAGCTTTTGAGCCAAGCAACAACAATTTATTCATAATGCCTTCAAAAGTCAAATCATTGAAGACAGCAGTTGAGATGACCGAAAGGATTGATCGAAAAGTTCTATTACAAAGCAGACATGCAAATTAACAGTGTACAAGAAAAATTTAGATAAGAAACCACATTAGTAAAAATTTTTAAAAATTAAGTTTTGCAAGAATTCTGATAACAGTTTTACACTGATGACTGTGGATGGACTGCATTTGTATGGCACTTTTCTAGTCTTTAAACCATTTCAAACGCTTTAATAAACAATGCATACAACCATTCATGGGAATGGGGCTTCTTGACAAACACCAAATAGCTCATACACACACAAAGATGGAGTAGCCATCAAAAGAAATTCAGGATCTTGCCAAAGGACCAGGAAGACCGGAGGGGTCGAGGATCAAACATTCTCATAAGTAGACAACCCACTGAACCACTGTACCATGTTACAGGAAGTGGCTCATTTATATTTCTGTCCCTCTCTTTTCCTCTCACAACGTACAAGCTGTTTACTTCGGAACTACGGACTTAATAATTTATCTGTATAAGAGCAATATCAGTATACATTTGGTCAATATGAAGGAATTGTTGAGAAAAAAACTTGCTTTCTTTCTGGCATTGCAATGAGAAGATTGATATCAATGCCACATTTTTGTGTTAAGTTCGGACAAGAAGTCAAGGTGGTAACCGGCTCTGCATTAAGACTTAACTTTGCTGGCCAAGAAATAGTTCTGACATCTAAAATACAATTACATTTCTGTTAGTGTGTGAAATAAACAAATGAGAAACAAAGTTTGAAGCTTTGGAAGTGTTTGTAGCTGTGATTCTGACCTTTGTACAGAACCTCCTGCTTCTGGCTCCTTATGCTAAGCTAACCACATCCTGACTCTAGCTCTGCATTCAACATACAGATGTTAGATTAATGTTAATGTCATCATCTCACTTGTGAACTAAACACAAAAAGTTACTTATTCACAAAGAAGCACAACACAGAAGCACCTTTAAAGGAAAACCACATTTCTTTTTTTTTTTTTTTGAAGGCCTTGATTGTTGAGATTCATTTGTTTCACTCTGCAGCGAATTCATTTGTTTCACTTTGCAGTGAATAGCATCCACCCACAAAAAGAGTTGGAGATGGTTTTAGGTTATGACTGTATGTGCAAACAGGGTTTTTGATTGTTTATATTGTATAGTTTTTAGTGTTTAAAAAATTTCATTTAACTTTTACAAAGGCAAAATATTTTGAACAGCATAATGAAATCCATGTTTGATGTATCCACTCCCCACCCCCACATACCCAGAACCCTGGTGCTCCCCCACACCCCATACAATGACACACACACTTCTGTCAGGAGCCAATACACATTAAGTCTGGCTTGCTGATAACACTGTTGGAGGGGACCTCATTATCAGCTTATTAAGGTGGTGCATGTAAAAGGCCCTTGCTATTGGATCCACACAAGAGCTTTACAAGTTACAGCCATCTTCAGCACATCTCACTATTACAGAACTCTGTGTTAGAATCCAATGCCAAAGTTTCTAAAATTATCACTTTCCAAGTATTTGCACATGGCAACCACAAAATAGTTGCAGAGAGAAGATTATGGCTATGATTAAAAAGCCAAATGTCACATTCAAGTCTGTAACAGGATACTCTGATTTCATTTAACTCAAACATTCTGCAGATTTCTTTTTCCTCCATTAAAAACTTTTGGTAGGGTCCCTCAAAGTTAGCTTTAATAATCAGTTAGTTTTAGTTGTCATCCATTGAGCTGTGATAACAGTGGAGAGTGAGATTAGAGATCAAACCATCGCTGATGGTCCTCACAAGTGTGCTCTCCTGATCCCAGACACAGCCATGTGCGTACGTGTGTGGTAAATGTGTCAGCGAAAGTGAACACATAACAATTGGCAGCATTAACACACACAAACACATACATGCACACACATAAATGCAGATAGATCAGAAAGAAGGCAGTGTGTGTGTGTGGGGGTGTGGGTGTTTCCTGTTCCCAGAAACATGCCTGGGGCTGTTGAGAGCAGAGAAACAGAATGACAGCATTCAGCCAGAGAAATACCTGTGAGCTGTTAAATCAGGTTTGATAAGCAGGAATAACAATAGACAATAATGTATCTTTGTGTGAGACAGACGCTGATGGACAGGAGCCACAGCAGCTCTAAGTCCAAGTTCTCAGGGTGAGTCCCGCCCACGGGCCACTCCTCACTTCATCATCACAGACAGCAGACCTGCACACTCACAAAGTACTTCTACTCAGGTGCTGCATGTCAGTACACTTCTTTAGTTTGTAGAAAAAAAAATCCTACTTTCTGCTTTATAGCATCAGTCCTCTGATGGCTGTAGATTTTAGCACAGATGCTATAACTTCTTCTGCTTAAGCACTTTACTTAAGCACAGTTACAGGTTAGTTACTTACGTACTTGTTAAGAATTTAACTGAACCACTTTTACTCCACTCACTCAACACAACATTATCCCTTTTTAATTTGCAAAAAAAGCTAAACATCTAAAAGTCACCCAGTTAAACCTGAGCAGTTAGGTTTTTGTCCTTTCTTTTAACACATTCATTCACATAATCAGATCCGTCAATTGTAATCATGGACTTAGGAGCTTTGACAAGGTAAAGACTGCTTTTATGGAGTATATGACAGGCTGATGATTCTATTTTTTTTCCTAAAGGCAAAAAAATGATGAAAAAATGATTCAGGTGACAAATACCTTGAGTGATGCAAAAAACATGTAGAATGTTATGATTTGATAGAAAATTGTATTCTTTGAAAATTGACTTTTTAAAAAAAAATTACTATTTAGGTAAAAACTAAATAGGGACGTCAGTTTTGTATTTTTATGAATAAAGATTTTTTCTATTAAAAAACAAACTGATTGTATATAAT
>JAPZDV010000007.1:22197116-22227511 GCA_029814665.1 Acanthurus lineatus
AAGGCCCAGCTAAGATCAGCAATCCCGGTGCAACCTCAGTCCATGGGAATCTGCGAGATGAGAAAGCACAAAGACTTTCATCTAAACCCATTTCAGCCCAGTAGCAAGCATTAACATCATCTTGTCAACAATTAACCCTAACCCTACTAACTCTTCGCCCTCTCTCTTTCAAGAGACTTCCTCTGTTCTCTATGTTCTTACCCTCCATTTTGCAGGCTACGGTTGCTATAACACACATGTAGCCTTGGGAGCTGCAGCCAATCTTTGAACGTTCAAAAAGGAATATACTGAGCACTCTTGACAACAAACTGTTATTTTTCTCATCTCCCATCTCTGCAGCCATAATGTGAACCCTCTCCTGCCCACATTAAACAATGTTAAAAAGAAAAATTCTGCTCTCTTTTGCTTGTTGTCAGCAGCCCCACAAGTTCTCCCAAGCTAGCATCATCTGCACCATCCTTCATCTTCCCATAATCAGCTGTATGATAAAAAGGCAGGCCCTTAATGCACCAAGGAGATTGTGTCATTTGCACTTAACGATGCCAGCCTCACAAAATGTTAGAGACTTAGCTAACAGTGTTGGCAAGCTGGTATTAAATGTTGGCTAACTAACTTGACTGTCACAGCCTTCATTTGGGTGTAAAATATATGAACATTACTTTTTATCCCCTTCATTATTAAATTATCTAAGAGCCTCCATCCCCTAACAACACCCTTATTTACATGAAAAAGTTCAGGAGTGAATTGCCAGTGAAGAGGATGGTGAGGCGTGTGAAAGAGTATCAACATGTCTCATAGAGACAAATCTGGCTACCAAAAACGGAAAGAAAAGAAAGACATAAAAGAGAAGAGAGTGCAACAATATATCACACGAAAAAGAAAAGGTAATTGGTGGAAATTTATCTGTCTTGGCTACAGTGTAATAGGCTTTTGTTGCTTCTCCAAACATTAGTGCTTAAATTCTCACAGAAAAAACACATTTTTACATTTCAATTCTTTTTTTAAGGGTAAACTAAATTATATTACATAAGAATAAATTAGGGGCATTCAAAATAAATTTAACTAGTCTAAAATGGTGGACAGAAGGACAGTTTGCCCATGTAACTTAATACTTTAACACATGTACTGTACTTTTACTGTAATTTATAAAGTGTTTGTATTACACCTCCAGCTTAAAGTTTGTCTGCAGCATCCCAGGTCACAGTTCCAGCTGTGACAGAGGGACACTTTGGACATTAAGAGGCTGAGGGACTTTTTTTTTAAAACATTTATTTCAACTATGTCTTTCCACATTTGTTACTCTTTCTCACAAATGGAGTGCCTAAATTTCCTCCTACTGGAACCACACATATCATTTAGAGATAGAGATTGAGGATTTTTACTCAGAAAAAAAAAACATAATGGCTGCTTAACTCAAGAGAAGACATAATACCCCCACTCAGAAAGCCACCACCCCTCGCTCTGATCTCCTATCTATTGCACAAAATCATTTATAATGCTTCACAATTGACGAGGAGCCAGCAAATAGATATAGATGGAATATCATTGTTCACACTTTTTATTAAAACACTGGATTGAGAAAGTCATGTTGCCTGCTAGGTAAAGTGATGCAAAAGTGAAGTGAGACTATTTTGTCCTCCTTAACTTGAAGAATTGAGATTAAAGTTTTGGACTTAAGGTTGAATGCTTCACTGAGAATCCCATCATTGGAGCTCAACCTTCTTTTTCAATTCAACACATAGGCTTATTGAGTAAACAGTATCACCAAAAAGTTAGGGGGCTTGTATACTGTGAGTTAATGAGTTGATTGCAGACAGGTGTGGAGATTAACCAGGAGCCTGTTGCCAGGAAGCCCCACCCAGAAGACACACACACACACACACACACACACACTCATGCATGCATGCATGCACGCATGCACAAAAAACATTAAGGAGACGGGAATAAAAAGAAAACACAAGGAGTTGGGTTCATTGGCAGTGGAAATGGCAGTTATTAATAGGTCACACTAGCTATGTTTACATTAACACAAATAATCAGAATAAAAGTCTGTTCAGAATAATATGCCCAAAAAAAAAGAAAAAAATTAATTCTAAACAAGAGGGTTGGTTTATGCTGATCCTTATTCTGAATGATGTACATATACACACTCATTTCAATCATGTCAGATAATTAGTGTAAATTATCCTCATTCCCCCGTTTGCCCTACGTCAACCTGACGCATATCCACCTTTGCAGCAGGCAGTGGTTTTTAAAGACAACTTTGCCCTTATCAAAATGGTTTATTCCGATTAAATGCTTAGTGTGTGTATGCACGCGACATGATCTGATCACTTAATTTAGTATTCATGTAAACAGTGGATTTGAAATGTCTAATAAGTCAAGGTTTTGACTGGATTGAAGGAATTATGCTATGTAAACATAGCTGCTGAAGATTTAACTTGGACTTATAACTCTTCTGCACTTTTCCTACAGCTCTCCCTCCTGTGCCCACTTTGGAGGCTTTTTCTTTTGGCTTTTTCCTGGGAAAGGTCAAAGCTCATTACTGACCATATCCCCATAATTTTCTGATGTTTAAAATGCTGCCTGGAATGATGAGTTAAATTACCGTGGAGCACAGTGAACATTTTCAATCCTCACCTCCCCCCTGTAATGTTAACATTGTCCCAATGGGGCGTCATTTATTAAGCGTTTTCTTTTCTGTGTCATAAAATTCTTTGCTGTTGCGGTGACTCAGTGTAGCCATGGGCGTCAATTAAGTTTTATCTCTTCTAATCTTGCTTGTTGTTTGGGGTCCTAGTTAGTTTGAGCTGAGCTCAAACAGCAGGACATGATTAGAGCTGAACACAAACAGTGAAGCCAGAGCTTGATCTCTTCTGTCTGTTCTCTCCATGTGCCTCTCTCCCTCCTACCGATCATTTCTTTTGTTTTTCCCTCTAAGTGCATGTAATGCTCCTCACCTTGTGACAATATACTTGATGCATTTTAGCACTTGCCTTTGGGTCAGAGCCAGTGGACTATAAAGGAATGTCTAATTTTATGATCATGTGAAACCACAGAGGGTAGTTGTTCATACAAACCAACACACTGTTGACTCACACTGAAACTATTTGTGGTTGGAGCTGCTTTTGATTTGGACAAATTTAGGACTACATGCAGGTGCGCTTGTATCTAGGCACACACACACACACTCACACGGTACACACATAGGGGCCTAACGTCAATGATTTCAGCATGCCTGTCCTTACTGCTGCTGCTGGAGAGGAGATTTTTATTGCTTTAGAACTCTTTCACATTGTTCTTTCTATCACAGTCTGCAGGTTTAACAAGCATCTGTCTCAAACATCAGCTCAGAACAACACGTTTGACAGCTATAGGTAGTATTAGTGAGAATGGGCTGTGAATGTTTTTTAGATTGTGATTGATTGCTAATGACTTTGGGAGCACCTTTCCATAGACTTTGTCTGTTTATGGGGCTTGTTCAGCACTGAGAACTTTCAAGCCACATAAAGATACCAGGAAGGGGCTTTGTATTTGCTCCCCTTGGGGCTTGCTTCTGTGCTTTGGTAGTGCTTGTTGTTGCTCTTCCCTGGGTGGGTGGGTCCCTGGTCCTGCAATGTATCTAGTGGCCTCTTGGTTGTGGCGTCTTGGGTAATTCTGTGGCCCGGGCTCGCCGCTTGGCCACCTCAACTGCGCTCCTGTGATAGTTTCCGATGCATGTTTGGTGAATGCTTACGTGTATGCTTGCCTTAATTCACCAGCTCCTGTCAAACCCGCCAAAAAATGCTGAGTCACTCTTCGAACCCAACACACTGCTAATGCCCACTGTTTATTCTTCTTCCACTCTTGTCTTCCATTTGACCATTTCCTACAAGCAGGACTCCCACATTTCTGGTGACCAATACAGTTCCTCTTGAGTTGTTGTTATCATGAGGGGGGTGTTAGGAGCAAAACACAGCAACTTTCACTCCACTTTATACTTGTAGTGCTGCCTGTCTTCCTCTTCCCTTTTTAATTTTTTCTTTTCTTTTTAATTATGTCATTTTTTTTCATGGCGTCCGATCTTTCCCTAGTTTCGCAACTCAATTCACTGTGGTGTAGCACTGCCCTCTTTGGCTGTCAATAGGAAATTTCACTTAGTAAAGTTTCATTGACTAGTATCCAGGAAGGACTGGTGACGGTCACAGACATGCACTGAAATAATTAGAATTTTGGCTGCAAGGCTAATAGTACATCAATCTCATAAAAAGTTGACACCTAATGTGACTTCTAATGTGGCTCCCTGACAAAAGCTCCAGATCAGAGGCAAATTGGCAGTGCTGGAGCGGTATCTTTGAAATGTCCTAAGAAGTGAGACAAGAAGCTCTTTGATGTGTCCCTAACATACTAAATATCTGGAATGAGTAGGCAACTCTTGAGAAGAGCAACAGCCAATGAGAGTTCAAGACATGCAGTGAGGGGAAACCTGGAGTAGGGGTGGCCTGCCTAGGTGTAGCATTTTCAACATGGAACGCTGTTGTTGCACCGGAACAGTTAAATAGTCCACTCCTGTGGATACAGGTAATTTTGTTGTGCAGCAGTGTAGCAGTGTTTCAATCCAGTTTCAATCCATGCGTCTCAATCCATTTTTTCACACATCGTCTTCTCTTCTTCTTTGACATATCAGTGGACAGCAAGGAACAAACTATTTTAAGCTCCTATTTCTGGTGGTCATTCATCTCTTACGCAAAACAAATTGTTGACTTGCAGGAATTTTTGTTCCTGTCTCACGTGTGGTCTAAATCATTTCCCATGTCACGTCTCGCATGCTTTTTCATGACAAAACCCGGTTTGGAGAGCAGACCTGCTTGTTGAAGAATTCTCCCAGTCCAAAGTCTTATAGTGAGTGACCCTCCTGTCGCTGTCCAGTATTGTAGTATGAACCACATAACTACTCTAAAACTTTTGACACAAGACATCTAATTTTGTAGTGTGAACAACAGAAGGATCTGATGGCTATGAAGGTCATGTAGTGTGAACTTGGCATTACTCCACAATAAGATTTAAATGTAATCTAAGTCTTGGTTGTACAAAAACAATGTACATTACTTGCTTTTGTGTAGATGTGGTATGATGTCGCTCTATACTGGGTTAGCGGTTTAGCGGTTTAGCAGTTTAGCGTACATCTCTGTAAAATTGAGGGAACCAAGCAACTTGGAACCACTCATATGCCTCTGACAATATGGGAAATTTGCTGCCACACCAGCATCACCATATCAGCAGAGCTCTTTAGTCATGCAGCCTGACATAATCTGAAGGTTGCCCAACCAATCACTGATCACACACCTCACACTGGTCAGCTTCTTATTTGTACCTAAATGTGCACATACCTGCTGAAAAGTCCACATGTGAGCTTGTCTTGTTTTGAGAGGCAGTATGATAGATGTTTAGTAAGGGACAGCACACAAACAGTTCATAGAACAGGAGCATGTGCCACAGAGAATGTGTGCCACAAGTTTTAGATTCTAACACAAACATGACCTGGTCATTACACAGTCTGTTTAGTGACCAATCATTTAGAAAAAACCTTTTCAAAGGAGAGTGACTGTGTGAAACTCAGATCATCCTCCAGCCTATTACACTGAAAAACACAGATCCAGATGTTTTCATCAACAACAGCAGCAACACACTGACAGAGGTGGCAGTAATAAGTTACATGTATTCTTGTTCCAGTAACAACATGTCACTGTTTATACTGTATGTATATAAAGTATTAGCCACAATTTTACTTGTGCTGATTTTTTTCAAAGTACCTGTTAACATTGTAAGAACAAAGTTACATGCCAGAGTTAGGAAGTAAGTAAGTAAGAATTTAATTGAAGAACTCAGCAGCTGCATTAGAGAAGAATCTGCTGGCAAATTAACATCTGCAAGAGAGCTGAATTTCAACTAACTCCATGGCTGGAGAGAAGACAACCTGTATCCAGCTGACACTCATGCTGCATGTGTGCATTGACTGTCCAAGCATCAGAGGGTGTGAGGGGTCCGAACCTGCACCTAGGATGGGCCTAGCAATGTGAAATTTGTTAACAGTTTGTAAACCATACAAAAAATGTACAAAATTACAATACATTTTGGGTTAAGATTAATATTACTATATCTCAAAAAAAAGTACAGACCCAACCAAAAGCATGTACATCTGAGCCACATGCACAGTTGTTGCATTCACCTTTGTTTGTTGAAATGGAGCAGGAGGATTTCACCAAAAACATGCAGTATACTGTATATTTTTTGAGTTGGTTTATCACTTAAGACTGAAGAATACTTTGAGCTTTTGGAGAGAGTGGATCATTACAAATATTTTAGGGTAGAAATGCCATTTTCTTCATATTTCATATTAAGGGAAATATGACCATGTCCTCTCTAGTGATAACTATGCACCTGTTCGGAATTACAGCTAAGTCCTTAAAAAAAATATTGTTCACCACCAAAATTCAAACAAATGTTAAGTTAATATAATAAATTATACTAAAATACTAAATTTGTATTATTTTTATGATAATGAATTAGCTCAACCCCTAAATTAGACTAGTTTTTGTTGTGCTAAATGTCCTTCATCATTTTTCACTCACAAGTACCATCTTATGACTTTGGTAAGGTGGACACCAGAAGGTGGCCAGTGGTGTCTTAGGCCTTTTCAAAATCTGAACATGTTATTCATTAAAGTTGGATTTTTGATGTAATATGTGACACACTAAGTGAAAAAAAATTAAAAACACAAAATTAAAAATACAAAAAATATGTGCATCACTTGTGCCTTGCGATGCAGCTTATAGAAAAACCTGAACTATCAATAATGACACACATACACACACACATACTAACTTAACTTAGTACAGTTGCCTTGTTTTTATGACTCTTCAAGATAATCATGACCTGGATGACTGAGAATCTGCACAGACATACTCACACACATGCGCGCACCATATCGTAATAGCCTAACATAAAAAAACCCTCTAAAATCTTGGTGAGTCGTGCCCAAAGATGTGAAAGAGCACATGAATCATGTGCAGACAGTTTGTGTGAAAGTATTTTGCACAGAGGCAAAATAATAAATGAAGATTGTTTGGCTGGAGCAGGGATTATAAATCAAAGTGCTGAGATGCGCTGTGTCTTGTTACCAGAGCAAAAGATGAAAGTATGGATTTTAGTGATACATCAAATCTGGCCAGAAGCTGGTCTTCAATCTTCGGTTGCCCACGTTCGTCCCATGCAGGAGGTTCCCCCCTGCCTCTCTTTGCCTGGGATGGAAGCTAGGCGTATAATTTACCAAAGAGACGATATGGCTTTGATGGAGAATCTGTACTACCTGTGTATCACAGTCATATTTCCAGTGCAGTAATGAGATCCATATGAAGTGAGGACTGCAGCCTGTGATAGCTTGGCCTGTGTGAGGACACCTAACTTTGCCCAGCTAAACAGTGGAACAGTTACAGTGAGTGTGTTTGGTGTCCATAATTTCTGGTTTTAGTGAATGTGTTTGCAACTTGTTTCCATCCAGTCTGTAGTCATGCTTGTGTGTTTCTAGATCAGTAAAAATATGTCAGCTTCAAGTTCTTGCGTAAATTCTGAGATCAGCGTTTGCTGAAATCAAAATAATGTCTCCTCCCTTATCTTTAATTCATTCTTCTTGGTAATGGTCATAAATAAAAATGAATTAAAGATAAGGGAGGGGATATCATGTTCACTGTAGCACAAAGCTCTTTTTTCGCTGTTTATTTTTGTATACACAAACCCATTAAACTAACTGAAAGTTGAGATTCATCCTGCAGGGACGATGAAAATATCTATGTAGACAAATATATGTGTTAATGTACATAGTTAATAAATAAATTAAACCAAAAGTGCATAGAGTATGAATCATGAAAATTCCCCTTCACTTAGTTTTTTCCTCATTAGCAAGAAACCTCTCCTTATTTTCCTATTGCCTTACCTACCATTCCAAAATACACAGCTATAAAGTTTCACTTATTTTTAAAACTCTTACATTATCAGCCATTTATAATATTTATAGCTGTCTTTATTATATTTTTACTGCTTCCTTTAATGTTTGTTATTTTTAAATCGAATCAAGTTTTATTGTCACGTACCCAAATATAAGCAGTGCATACTGGATCACATAATGGGTTTATTAGATAACATTGATCTGATTGACAGTGGTATTTTCACTGTTTCTTGATTTCTATCAGGCATTTGATTCAGCTGAACATAATCTTGTTCTGACATAAATGCTAAGTCTTCCCTGAATTTTTTCGCTTTTGTCCCAACTTTTCTTTCTTTTATCATGGTAGTGTGCACTGGATTACAGTGATGCATAGACATGTCATAATCGGTCAACTGCCAGAGGATACCACATTATTTCTGAAGGATGATGCTTAAACCTCACTTGTTCTCAACCCAATTAAGATTTTTGAAATTCTTTGGGTGTTTGAATAAAACTAGATGGGAAATAATGACTATTAAAGAATGCTTAATATAAACAAATGTAACATCCCTCTTTAAATTCAATTAACCCATTTGTAAATAATAATAACAAGCAAATACTAAAGTACAAGATGTACTGCAAAATTTGCTTCAATTATTGCCAACAACTAAAATAATACTAGGCTTAGTCATGGCTGAAAAGATATTTATCACACAGAGGTAGACTTCCAGGTCTTTACAGAGGACGTGACCTCAGCACAAGGAGTTCTTTTAAATGGTGCTTAACATATGAGTTATCCCCATTCACAATGCTGCTGACAGCAATATTTGCATAGTTTTTGAAGATGCAGAAGTTCAAAGACATCTCTAAAGCTCATGGAAGGTGTTGACACATTTTCCATGGAGGACATGATGTTTCATGTACAAACTTATCCACTATGTCTGCAGTGATTGGTTGACAGGTAACTAATATGTTTCGGTGGATTTGTGTTTATTAGTACATAAGAGCAAACATACAAAATATTTATATTTAAATATGTTTGTTTGTTTGTTTATTTTTTGAGGGGGTTCTGCAATAGCCATGAAGCAATGTTCATTCATTGAAAACTGTGTTGTTGTGACTCATTAGTTACATTTGGGGTTTTTGATTGTCTGTTTTTTTATTTGGTTATTTTATTTTATTTTATTTTTTTCTGGAAATAAATAATTACGGCAGACAGCTTTATATATTCCAAGTTCATCAAAGTTCAAATTATTTATTTCCTTGAGTCACAGTTGTGACTGTTGTAACTTGTGAACAGAGCTTGATTCCTCCCTCAGAGACAGCTACTTTACACATTTACAAAGTGCCTTATATGACCCCTCACCTGCCCATTTAACAGTCTAGGTGCTGATTAAGCGGTTTTTAAGAGTCATAAAGCAGGTTCTCTGCAAACAATCTGGAAAACACACTTGTTGAATGTGTATATTTACTGGTCTAGTGTCAGTGAGTGTGGAGGAAACATTTGCACCAGCACCACAGTTGGCACAGCTAAACAATAACACTGTGGTGTCGTTTACACCTTAAGAGGTCATCAAACTTCATGTGAGTCACTGGCACACCCAGCCATTACGTAGGTCATTAACCCCTGAGCCAACGTGCAAGTTATTAGGGTCACATTAGTCAAGGTTTGGCTGAGTGTCAAGCTGCTTTTGGAAGGATCTGAGGACACACTGATAAATGGGGTGGTGGATCACATCCTCTGTGTAGTGATGTCTTCCAGTTTGATATAGATGGTTTCTTTCACTCCTTGATCTGAAGACGTAGGTGCACTGTTAGGTCTGACCTGAGGAGTTGGCTCTCATGTTATATGATTATAAAGAGGTTGTTTTATTTCCCCAGTAAGCAACCTTAATGAACTTCAGTAGGCTGAGAGGACTGGTAATAGGGAGACACACTCGTAGACTGGTTATGGGGTCAGGCAAACTATAATAAGTGTTAGGCTATTTAATTTTTTATGTACAGTAAGAATACATGTTCTGTGTCCTTTATTTAAGTTTTTGTCTATCATTTTTCCATTACATTAAATTCTAGTACATTATTTTAAAAATGTGGGTTTAATGAGCTACTTTTATTGTGCAAGTACAGCTTTACGTAGTACTTACACTTAATTAATTTCTTTAAATGATACTTTTACTTGAGTAGAATAGTCATGTACTCTTACGACTCTCTTTCAAACCACCAAGCTATTAGTAAAGATGATATTATATAAAAGGAAGAAAAGTAAAGACAAACACAACCCACTGCTTCCCCCCTCAGATTGCCTGCACGTGGTGGACTGAGAGGCCTTCAGGTGCATGGTTTCATTTGAGTGCTAACCTCAACTAGGAAATGAACCTCAGAGAAAACCAACATAGTTGCAGTGAAGCCATTCAGTGTTCCTGTCCCGCTGTGTGTTTGTGACACAGCAGAAAGCAGTGTTAACAATTGAAGAATTTTTAAAAGTCGGAAATGGAGACAGTGTGGGTGGACACTCTTCTGGTCCTGTTAGTTTTATGCAGGGATACGTTGCTCCTCTGGAATGTGTTCAGCATGAATATTGTCCTCCAGAGCTGCTGCGTAAACCAAGAATGTCTCTGTGCATATTTGGAGCCATCAGTCATAACTTGAGAGCCGTAGTGGTGCTGCGCTGTTTATATCAACTCCTACTTACTGCTTTGGTATTACCAGTGAACTGCACTTCACACATAATAAATAACAGTCCCTTGAAATTTCTATCCTTTTCATGTTTATGAAAGTCCAATGCAGAGACTGTGTGTTGGAGGAGTTAGCACTGAGAATCGTTCTCTTTTTGGCAGGTATTCAAGCCAGAATGCTGAATGAATCTGAAGTGTTACACCTGAGCACTGAAGTCATTTGTTATTCCTGTCTTTATACTACTTTGTTGGATGTTATAACTTTAAATGGGATGACTTCCAAATTTTTTTGTATTCTTTTTTCTAATGCAATTGACAATAAAAAGAGTGATGGCATGTTAATGCAGGAACTTTTTAATTCTTTCACAAACCAAACATATGAGGACATGCTGACACAACATGCAATCAGTGGGAAAACAGACACAGCCAATCAGGTCCTACAACTGAAATACCCTTTAACAGCCACCATACAGAAGGCTTAAAACACAAAGGATTAAAAAAAAATATAATATTGATATTTGGAGGTGGGGGCCAGAGAAACCTACTCCTGCAGTTAGGATGCAAATTCATGCTTCAAGTATGAGAGGAATTTTCACCAAACTTTAAAAAACTTCATAATTGAGCCTCTAGTAGAGTATTTAATTTTCAGTTTACAGTATGACATAACTCTCTCGGTCTATTGAGAATGAGATGGTAGCTTTGCAACCTTTCTGCTCTCTATGAAGAAAAGGCCAGTGCATCAGACTGAGCTGCTGACAGTAAGATTTCTGTAAGGGTTACCCCAAATACTGCAATCACTGGCTCTGGTTGAATGGAAACCAAACAAACCATCTTACAAATATCAGAAAAGATCTCACAAACAGCGTCCCACCGGGACAACAAGGGGCAGCTCCAGAACATATGACTTTCCCTTGATGGCAACAGGAACAATGTAAGTCTGTTCTGGGGAACATCCTAGCAAGTTTACTTTGGAGTTTTACCAAGATTGAGTCTGTGGATTACATACAGATAGATGATGAAGGTCAAACTGCAAAGTCTTTACCTCATTGTTCCCTGAGATGGTTCAAAGAAGGGGATGTCATCCTTTGAAATGCACTGTACAGTTCGGATATCAGGCCTCGCTCAAGAAGATCCCAATCCAAAAGTTCCTTAATCTAACCACCCATTGGGAGGAATGAAAGGAAACAAAATACTTTTTTACTAGACTACTTATTTGTAAAAACTAAAGAAAAGAGATTTAGGTATATCATATTCTCCAACAATGTGTTCAAATGAAATAAAGTTATTATTATTTTTTAAAAGTTCAATTATACATTGTAGCCCCTTTCTGAACCATAAATGGAAAGTTGAGTCCACTAAGGTGAAAATACCTTAGAAAATACCCATTGGACACAATATGTGACAAAGTGAGTGTGTGTTTATGTTTAAAGTGTGACCTGAAGTGGGACCATATTCTCAGTGAGGCACTGACAGTGAGATTAGCTGTCTGACGGCTTTTGCTCAGAGGCAGCAGTGCACAAAGCGGTGATGAAAAGCACTGTGGGTTGCAAGCAAACTAATCTAACTAGCACATTACTTTGGGAATGTTAGAGGACAAGTAATATTGCAGAAAATTTGGTAATGCCAGTTGTCCTTCCTCCCTCCATCTCTCTAGACAGGATTTTCTAATACCTGGTGTGTTTTGTTCCAAATAAAGGCAGAAAAACATGTATCTGAATTCTTAAAAAGGGATTTTGGAACAAAAACTTAAAATGGAGATATGGAGATGGTCTTGTCATCCTTTTTGACTGTCTCAGCAACACTCCAATCACAGTGAGGGACAACAAACTATAGGCTGTGTAGCTGTAGGAGGGAGCTAATGGAAATTTATCACAGGTTGCAAAGTTTTCTGCAGGATTTCCTGCCAATGAATCAGACTTTCACTACCTGGCATGAAGTTCACATGTATCTGCATTTGTACAACAGCCAGTAGGAATTTCCTCTCTCTGAAATAACAAACCTTCACTCCATTCAGGATTTCTACACCTCCAGGGAGTAAGCAGCGTAGACCCTTCACACCCTTGTTCTGTTCTAACTTATCCCCTCTGGTAGGCGCTACAGAACACTGAACAGCAAAACAACCACACCTCAGAGCAGTTTATTTTCCCAGGACAACACTTTGTGATTACTACTTCTGTTCAACCATCTGACACCAAAATATTCACCTACATTCACCATAAAAATTGGGCAAAATACAGGCAGAATGCAGAGTTAAAACCAACCAGCCCAAAGTGATGTGGGGGATAGGTATGATAGGAGCCTGAGTTCTTTTTCAAATGATTTCATGAGGGGAAACACAGTGGATGGTCATGCTGAATGTCACTGTACTCTGACACAGCACCTCTGAAACTGAAAGCAGCAGAAATGTCAACATGTCTGTCCTGTCGCCTTGGATGACTGCAGAGCTTTAATGTACTGATGAAGCGTTTCATACTGTAAAAAAACATGTAAAAAAAAGTCAATCATATTAATATATACACAAACGTACACTGTTTTTTAGATTTTCCAGTTTTAATAATTTAGAATATCTTCGATGCTTTCTTAAAACATCTACTAGTTAAAGATTGTTTTTTTTTAAACTTTTACTTAGCGTTACTCCACACTTGTTCACTTGATTTAAGTCCAATTGTTTTTTTTGAAATAATCACAAAATTTAATCAACAGAGTTTGTATATGCAAGTATTTCACGACAGCCTGCAGCCTGCAAGGTTCAAAGTGCAGAATTTTGGTTTGTTAACACAACTTTATGTAGATAATATTTGTGACTAATGAGAAACACATTTTTGTCACGGCACAACTATCTTTTTTCTATCAAAAATCTAACCACAGTTGCCCGTTGTCACAGAGTTTTACCCTGGATTACATGTTTTTAACAAAAATACGAAGAAATAACTTTGCTCTGCTTCATTAAAATGTGCCTCTCCTCCCACCAGTGGACAGTTTTTCATGGTCAAGAAAATACTGTCAAAGGTTGCTTGTGCTGGCTCTCTACAGACCTGATGGAATTTGAATATATTTTTTGAGTTTGAAATAATTGAGCTTTGACTGACATAGTGCAATGTGAATCAATGTTTTTGCTGGGTTGCTCTCTTTTCCTCAACAAAATAACCTGTAGTGGCTATTAAACACAAAATTCAGCAAGTCTTGTTGCCTGCATAAAGCTTTAACAGGATATTTTTATATTTCCTAACTTCTCCTTATATGTAGCCTGTCTTAAATGCTACCTATGCCTATAGTTTTTTTTTTTCATAAGGGCTGTCCAGCAGGTCTACTATTATATACTAATCCTGCTATACTGCTCATTTGTTTTGACAGTTACTTTAAAGGGTAATGTAATTCCTCCATGAAACAACTGGTTCAGCAAAATGGCCAAAAATGACGTGACCGGCTGCATTTATAAATTGCCTCAGTCCTGAGACACTTCTCTTTGTATGTCTGCGTGCTGGTCAGTCAGCTGCTGACAGATTCTTACTAAAATAATGATGCCTGACATTGTTAAAGAAATCAGTAGGACAAGCTGTGACTGCTTTGTATGTAATGTAATATTATGCATAATCGCTCTTTCCCTCTGTTCAGAATGTACCGCTGTTGCCAGTGCTGCAGTTAGGAACCAATACATCTCACAGCAGGCTGCCAGGTCATCAGATCAGGTATCCTTTGTATTTCGCTCTTTATCATTCTTCATCACAATAGCACAGTCTTTGCAAAAACACATAAACATGCGCAAGTTTGCACTGAATAATCATTTTGCCTCTATTTCATGGACGATTCCTCTGTGCCTCCCTTTCTCAATCACCACACACACACATTTATTATATTGCTGTACAGCTGATCTCCCTGGCCTCAATCATATTTTATTCTGCTTTTCCATAAAATGTGTTACGGGCCGTAACTTTTTCTAAGGCCAAGTCTTGTAAATGTTATATTATTTTGACATGGGAAAAGCAGTAGAGAACTGAGAGGTCTAACACATGATTCTTATTTTCTCCTCCTTTTTTTGAAAAAAATATCTAAAATGCTTCTATTTCTGCTGGGAAAAGAGAAATATGGAAATATTTTTCACTGTCCAGTCCTGTCCAGCTCATTTTTTATGGAATGTCTGTCACACCCTTTACTACTGTTCTCTGGACAGAAGGATGCTCTTGAGCAAGAGGTTATTCATCGTTCAGCATATATCAGAACACATGGATCAGATTGAGCCGCTGCTCTGAGGGCAAAATGTTTCTGCGTGTGAGAAGACAGATTTTACTGAACTCACAGCACCAATTTCAGGTTAAGGCTTACATCCCAGAATTTGCACACAAAGCGATTGTCAGTAACACACAAGTTACACAATCAAATCCGTGCCGATTCTGAAATAACATATCAGTTTCAAATAAAACTTAGTAACTCTCCACATTGTTTTAAACAGAGCCAACGGACAGTTTTTTTTTGCTTTGTAGACACATTTTTGATCAATGTCTTTGTCAGAGCAAACCTTGTGACAAACATATTGTGTTTCCTGTTGTTATTTCACAATAAAATCTACCTTTGTTTCCCCAGTTGAAAGTAGTCAAAGCATTTGGTTTTAGAAGCCAATTAATACAGCTTTGAATGGATATATGGTATTGATTGGATAAATATGAACATACTTGGCACAAAAATGAGGTTTGATTTTATAAAAAAATCTGAGATTATTACTTTTAATCTGAGTTCAAAACTTATAAGAACAAGCATGATTTTTTGATATCATAACTAACAAGTTTAATGTGGAAAGTCTCCAGTGGTCATGTAAATCCTAAGAAATGTCCAGAAGGGATCCTTCACAATATTAATGTCTTTATTGTGTTTTTCGCAAAACTTAAAACGGTTTCATATTTTTGTCCCCAGGGACAACAGCAGTAGAGCAAGGAAGTTGCAAATAAGTGGAGATCTTGAGGTTGTCTGAATAGGTAGATGCCATAAGAACTAAAAATGTGTTTTTGTAATTTAGATGAACTGACCCTTTAAATAATATGATGAGTACGTGTTGAATGTGCTTAACACATGGCAAACAAAAACATTCATTGAATGCTGTGAGGACCTGCAGTGTATGTTTAGCATATTTCTAAAAAGCAGTCATTTCTTTATTTATGGGCCGCTCCTGGTGAATCCATAGGTTTTCAGTGGCTTTTGGCACAGAAGCTGTGGATTCCTGTTCGCCTCTGGTAATGAGAAATACAAATCCGTGGCTTATGTAAAAGAAGTTTTGAAAAATGGACTGAATATGTTTACGTTTTTATTAGTGAGAAGATGGGGCTGAAAGAGTTCATCCCTAAGGGACAAAGTTTTGTATAACAGTGGCACCTGAGGAGGGGGCAGTTTCATGCATATTTAAATCCAGGCAGTCAATCCTAAAATACTTAATCATCAACTAAAAGTGGTAGTCAAGTAGAAATTTGGGCCCCAATGATGGTGCTGTTGTAAAGGTCAAAAACTTTAATGGTATCTGTTTGAAGGAAATTGGGAGAGTAATAGAAAGCAATAGTAATAGAAGAAATAGAAATAAATAGCAACAACTGGCAGAAAAAAGAGCAGTAACAAAGTTGAAAGGATTATGGTTACACTTGGCAAACATACTGATGAAACACTTTCATTTCCATTTTTTACAACTAAAGATCTCATACTTTTTTTGGCTCACAAAAGGCTTCTTTCTCTCAAATTTGGAGTGAAAATTTGTTCAAATGCATGTTAGTGAGCAGTTCTTCTTAGCAAAGACAATACATGTTGAGCATATCAATATGCTGATAAACAGTATGATAACTGCACTATTGTATATTTGGCAGCTCACAGTAGAAGGCCAATAAAAATATAGAAGCAGTTTTAATACACAACACAAGCCGCAACTTTTCCAGCTTTCTCATATGAAAATTGTTATTTCAATGTCAATTTAAAATCAAACTTCCATTTTAAATGATCCTTTTATATTTCTTTTTTTTTTCTTTTTGCCTCCCAAGTAAAACTGTTCTCCACATTTTGACCTCTTTTCTTCCTGTTAAAGGTCAAAGCACCGTGTAATGGGAGAGGTTTCTATGATGAAACCAACATGTGACAGAGGTCCTTGGCTGGATGTGATCCAAGGACATCATGTTCTGATGATTGTTTCTTTGCCAACTGAGCCTCCATGAAATCTTCATGTAGCATTGCACAAAATATTGTCTCCTATGCTCAAACTCCTGGCACAGATCTAATGAAGTTTTCTGCAGAATGTGATACTTTTGAGTGACAACTGCTGCACAACATTTATTGCTTCCCTCTCCTGCACAAAGATTCTCGTTGTCTGATTAATCCATGCAGCTGCCATGTGACTGTCCCTGCATGTATATTCTGTCCTCATAGACACTTTCTGATTAGTAAGACTGATTAAGAATAACAGTGTTAACAGAACATCTATCTCTGGAACTTAAACAATAATTAAAAACTATCTTTCCACGAACAGCTACAAACTTACTGGAAACATATAGGTAACTCCTTTTTGTCCGTCACATATTGCTTACTCTAAATAAAATGAGTGGCAACTTCCTCGGTGTGCAGAGTTCTGCTTGTCTCACTGCAGTATCAGATGTCTCTGTGTAGAACTGAGTGGTTTAGCACGGCACAATGTTACTGTCACATTTGATTTCACAGATGACTGCAGTCTCCTCCTCTGGGTTCCAGCTCCTGTACTCTTTACTGTGTGAGCCAGGTGTCTAAGCTAACATTTGATTCCAACGGGCAATTTCCTACATTATTGTAATCAATGAGCTAATAACTGACGTGGGCATGGAGATATGTTCTTCTCTGAATAACTTTAATCACTGAAAGCAGCTCAATTTAGCACAATTAGACAAATTGACCTAAGTTGAGGCAGATGGGGATAGGCTCAGATGACAGAGGCCGCTTCCTCACTGAAAGCGTGGAAGACTATATTTTTTTCCCTTTTTTTGGAAAGCAGAAAGGGCTGTCAATCCTCTTTCAGTATACCTTACACAATATGATGTAAAGCAATAGACTGATGCATGTAGTTGGTGAAACTATTTTGTAAATAAATAAGACTCAAAAGAGAATGAGAATAGTACTCTTAGATTTCTGCCTTTTACAGCTGCTGTCAGCTTGTGCAACCGTTAGGGTCAGGTATGAAACTCAGTAGTTTTACAATACTGGCTGGATTAAAGCCTTTCCACACCAAGCACAAATTTTTGTTTGAAGATATTGCTTAGAAATTTGTTTAAACAGATTAAATGGGTTCTTATTAACATATGAACACTGCTGCGGAACATTTAGAAAATGAAAAAATATCCAGATGGGCGTAAAGCTCAGCGGACTTTCGTTGGACTACTGAGATCCTTTATTTCAGCTGATGTCATAACATGAAATAAATGAACACGAAGCTGATAATGTAAGTGATGTAAGCTTACCAACGCTCTATGTTAGTACAGAGAGGAGCTAACATTACCCACAACAGCTAGCGTAAGAATCATGTCTGGGATTCATACGGTACTTATTACGCTTCATTAATGAAACATAAATGGATTTAAGACCAAATCTAGTATTGAGGTACATTTATTTACATTTCCACAAACATACTGTTTTTTTAATCAGCTAGTTGTATGATACAATAAAAAAATGTATGATATGATACAATAAAAAGATGAATGACTTGAAATGGTATGCTCAATTGTCAAGTTCGTGTTACAATAAATAAGGCTGTGATACATCCCCTTATAATCCTAGCTGCTTAATGAAAGAAGCTGCGGAGAAACATCTGGAACTCTGTACGCTGGAAAAATTATAGATAGGAAAGAGTAAAAAAGATAATAGTAGATGCCAATACCAGTATCGATAGAATATGACCAGCCATGCATGCAGACCAAAGTCATAGAATCAGTTTGATCTCGTACTGTTTATGATCCTAATGACCCTAATGTGTATGTTGCAAATATCTGTAATAAACTTTACACTGTTGCTAGTATGCTGAAGTAATGCACAATACCTCTTATCTCCTTTACAATCCAATACCAAGTAATGCCCAGGCTTATACTGCCAGTACATTTGACAAATAAATATATACACACTGCAAAGCAATCTCTGGTATTCCTAAGGGTTTTTTTTCTGTATCCTGTATTCAGAAGTAGGAAATAAAAAGTGGACTGTAGGCTTATCCAATTTCAAATTACAGCTGCAAAATGACAAGACATCAGATTTTGCAGGAAGTGTAAAAGTTCACTTTTCAGTGGCTTAATTCAAATAGGCTTCAGCATGGAAGCCATAGTGTGTACATGACTTTGACAGAGGGAAGGAGAAGTAGCTCTTATTAACTGAGTATAATTAGACTGTCCTGGTGATAGCAAGCTACCACTGTGGTGACTTGCTATCGCCACTGTTTCCTCACAGCAAAAGGGTTCTGGTTTTGAACCCAGCATTTCTGCATTGAGTTTGTCCATTCTTCCCATGTCAGTGTAGGTTTCCTCTTGGTGTCTCAGCTTCCTGGACCTGGTGCCTGAACTGAGAGAGGCAGCAAATCATCCTGATCTCACCTTTTTTCCAAGTGCGCATCTTGTGACTTTTTTTTATTTTATTTTGCTACAGATCTATAGCAACTATGCTTTAATTCATTGGAGTATTACTTCTTTTATTGACACTGACATAGCTATTTAACCTTGAAAGTACTACTAGAAGAGTTCCTTAGTAACACTGTCACATACAAAAACATATAACTGTATGACAAAATGATTTAGATGTATTATGGTGCAATGGTTTAAAAAAATTGCTACTATTTTTGAATTTTATGGACTTTTGATTAAATGTCAGTATTTTCCCTTCAGCGATTTCTTTCTCTGGACTATACTTACTGCACTGATTTACTACAAGCCATCAAAGTGAAGTAATGTTTGATCTCACGGAGAAAAGAATCAATTGAGTGCTGCAGTGTCTGTGTTTTATTCCATGTTTTACCCTGGCTGATCAGAGTGTGAATGCTGTGGGGAAAATGACGGGCTGTGCGGGGCAGGGGGTTGACACCAGTTCCCCTTTTACAGCCATTTGCAAAACAACTTTTCTTTATACTATAATGCAGTGTTGATCAGAGCCCCGCTGAGCCAGCAAGCAGCAGAGGCATTTTTAATTGTTGCAGGTGGTCTGGCTCAGGGAACATAGCTGTGATGCTCAGGGATCTGCAAATAAAACTCCAAAGCATGCATGTGCGAACGGGTACGCAAACAAGAGAGCTGCGTCCAAGACAGCTGTGTCTGAGATCGCTTTGCCAAGGTTCAAGGCCTGAGGTAACACCATGGCCTCCTTTTGCCTTATGTCACTGATTCAGATTCTGCAGAAAGCCACTGTGGGTTAAAACAGTCTGCATTGTCATCAGCTTTTCAGAGAGTCCAAAGAAGGCTTTGTCATTATTGTTACAAACAACACTAGGAGGAGGTTTCCTCTGAACATGTTACACATTTTTTTTTATCTTTGTTCTGATCAAAAATGCTGGAAATGACAGAGATGGCAAGCTTTAAAAGGTTGTTCCAATTATATGATCAAGTGAAACAATGAAGGAGTGAATGTGATTTTAAAGTAAAAGAACTGTAATCTTGATTACCATATTTTCTGAAAAAATGTGTTTTTGTTGCCTAAGCTTCACCCCAGGAGGTAATCACACCTAGGACTCCCATGTGAAAGTTCTGCAATTTATACACTCACAATCCACTGAGATCTCCTTCCTCTTTTAGACCTCCTACTTCTACTACTCTGACGCAGTTATTAAATGTTTTGCATCATTTAGCTATAAAGTGTTGTGAAGTGTGGTCATGCTTGGTGTTACAAAAAACATCATTCATGCAGATGTACACAGACAAAGATTAAAATGTGTCAATATTTTAGGAGAGCAAGTGAGACTATTAAAGTTACTAACAGAGTTTAACATCTGCAATTTTTTTGTACAAAAATATGTTAACTAAAGGTCCACAGAGTTGATTTCTTTAGGAGTTTTGAGCCAAACCTTGTGGCCTTCATCAGCAGATGAAGATGTTTTAGTTGTTATAATGTAACAAAGTACAGAATTTTGGACACATAATAACAGGTGGTTGTTGACAGTTTTGGGTGGAAAGGATCAAAGATCAGTTCTTGTTCTTATGAATTTCCCCCTTGATCAACTTGATCTGTCTTTTTCACTGACTCCTGGTCAACAACCCTTCACTCTTCCCACAACTGTTAAATGTGACACAATAATGACTTCATATACCACTACAGTCTTTGTCTCAGGAGGGTCCTGTCTTCCAGATGTACTGTAGAGACCTTAAGTTGTTTGATGATGTGTAGTAACGGCTGACTCCTTGTGACTTAAGGATTCTGGTGAGATGTTCCTACAGATCAGCTAAAATAGTCCCTCCTAGAAGCTTCTGTTGGTTTCTGTTAACAATGTCCATCTTAAAAAAAAGAAAGCTGCTTTGTGAATTGAACGGTGTTACTTGACACCTTATATAAAAGTTATATAAAAAGTTACATAAAAATTTGTTATTAATGTAAAGTTCAACAGCAAGACTAGAATCTAGAACTAGACTAGAATCGATAGAGCCACATTTAATTACAGGTTTTTTTCTGGATACACTTTCTGATTTGTTACTCTCTATTAAATTAAAATAAAATGTTCGACTTCTTAATCCCTACAAGAGGCAGATAATCCATCATTATGGAGCTACATAAACAGCACAGGAAGAAGGTGACACTCTTTGTCTAAGTTTGTTTTAACAGTCAACACCTTAAATTTTTTGGTCACAAAAATGTTCCATTTTCATCCAATCCTCTTAAGATGTACTACCTCCTCCTTAACTTACTAGATACCAAAACAATGCCATTTTACCTTTAGTTCAGACTGGAATGGGATAAATTTGACCCACTGTTATGATATTTTTATGATTACTTTTTCTATGAGAGAGCACATTCATAAACGAAAGCATAACATATGTAAATCAGGTTCATTTGATGATGTAAAAACTTAGTTGAGTAGGGAGTTTGAAACTCTAATAATGATTTAGATTCACTGGTGACATTTATTGTGGTCTCTAAATGAAGCGCACTTCCCTATCTGCATGAGAGATGTGTTTTGTCTTGACAACACACTGTATGGAATCGATTTGAAAGAGCTTAACGAAATGCATTAGTTCCACTGTGCATGTCCCATACTGACACTCCAGCTCACATGTGCATAAGAGCTCAACATGTCAACAGATTCGTCTCTGTGAAAAGGGAGAGAAATAATCTTTCCAGTCAATATACATTCCATCCAAACACTAAGCAGTGAAACTAATTCATCATTTTCAGGATGTGCATTCACTTATCCCATCCATAAATACACTCACCGGCTGCAGGATAGGATTCTGTTAGGGCATTAAGCAGGCTTTAGATCAAAACCTACCAACATTTGATAATAATCAATAATTTTCACTAATAAACTAACTAACATACTTCTGACTGTAATTACTCACATTTAGGTGTGGAGATTTTCATGCCAACACCTCAGTTCTAACTCAGCCAGTAAGCAGTCATCACTGCACTGCTTTCTTCCACTGAACCTATCCATTTCACTGTTGGCTTGTCCTGCAGACCCACCTTTCCTCCTAGCTCATCACCACCACCCCCTACAATCATCCCAATAATTGCAGAACAAAATTTATGAGATTTGCAAATAAACTGTGGAAATGTCACATTCTGGCTTAACATAACTAAAATACATACAAGACAAAATTTGTTTTTAAGTGAAACAATAAAATAAAATGCTGCAATTCTGTGAAAGGGTTCTACCAGCAGTGTTTATTAGATGTAATTTGTAGCAACAAGGACCAACACTGTTTTGCCACCTGTCATTTAGGTGAAGTTCAAGGGTCTGGCATGCACTGGGAGCTATTGCTGGTGAAATGCACACTGCGTGATGAACAACTTCCCTTTCCTGCCGTTCTGCAGCTGTAGCTGGGCCCACAGCTCCTCTGGGCTGTAAATCAGAGTCTTTGTACTCCAGAAGGATCCTATCAGCCACAGGTGTGGGCTCTGCCTGGGGATTAGACAGGCCCGTGCTGGAAACACTGAAAACTGGAGAGCTAGCTTTAGCCAAACACAGGAGGAGGGAAGGATAGTGAGACAACTGAGTTGGGAGTGCAAAATCTAAGAGAAGGCAAGTGCCAAGGGTGTCAGGCAGATTGGTGTTTTCGTTACACAAACAGTTCTCTGAGGCACAAAAAAAACCCTGTTCACTAAGGCAAACACCAGTGAGCAAACCAAAGAAAGCACAAGCTCCTAGGAGTTAAACAAGCTTTCTAACCTCAGCAATAAAATATGAGACTGTCAGTACATGGCTGGTGCAAAAAAATTTGTAAAAAAAAAGGTTTTTAGTCCTATAAGGATAAAAAACTGCCCATTTTCACGTGTGATATTTTCTATGCAGAAAAGTTATGGCAAAAAAATTCTAACTCTTCTGTAAATTAGATGTTTTCTTGAACAATGTTATAACTATATTCAAATGATTCGTGTCACACTAATTAATGCAAGGTAGCAATCCTCAGTCATCATTGTACTGCATACAGTTTTTTTTCTCTTTGTATTGCAGTAACATGACTGTGAGTTAACAACTATCTAAATCAATGTCTTAAGTAATTAAAGATCTGACCTGACAGGATTTTTTTTCTTTTTTTTCCAATGCTTTTTTCCAGTGCTTTATTTTTCTGTACAAATAAGTTAATTCTTCCTCTTGAAAAGTCAACGAGGCGAGGCCTGTTATAATTTAATGCATCATGTCCATGTATGTATTACCATCCCAAGTATGAAGCTTCACTTATGAGAAGCTTTATTAGAAACGAAATGTGACGGCTGAACAGAACACTACATAATTGAAGCAGTAAGGATCTTGGACTGGACATTGACTGAACATCAGAAACAAATAACATCAGCTGTTGAGAACATTGGACCAGAAATACTCATAACATCTAACGGCAGAGGTCGAGGGTCACTGACCAGAAGTCAGTGAGGGTGTGAGAAGGACTAAGGGGTGCATTCAAATCTGACACTAGAGACTATTTTTGCTGGTTATGATAACAGATGAAAGCAGATATGGTATCATGTGATGAAAGTCCAATAGGGTCAGGAGACAAAAATGAAGATTTTTAAATGCAGTTCAAGATGCTAGAATGACAAAATGGGAAAAAGAACCCACCAAACTACACTTTTTTAGGTTATTAATACATAAGATATGTATCATCTTTGTTATCGATATTTTCCTTCATAAGACACACCCCACCCTCTTTAGCCCCATAGTAACACACACATAGACACAAACACCACAGCAGTTTGTGAGAAATAAAAACTCTGTTTAGACCCCTCACTCCTCTAAAAACCACTTCAATATGTGAGTTTATTTACCAAGGTTGTTGCATAACCTGATACCGCAGAAGTAACAAATTGCAGGGTTTTGGATTAAAATAAAAAGGTCCATCAGCAGTTACATGCTTTGTATTTTAAGCAAAATTTGTCTCTTTGCCATTTTAATTAGTCAGTAAGCTAACCTTGTTCTTCAGAAAACAGCCCCACCTACTGAGGTTTAACTTAACCATGATATCTGCCTCCAGAGCAGCTCTACCCCCAACAAATGTTTATTGAAGTAAAACTCCAATCTGCATGCCAAGTAATGAGGGCAGGGTGGAGATCTGTGGCAGGGTAGGGGTTACGAGGACTGTGTGCAGCCAAGCCCCCTTTTGGACACCAGCGAGGGGAAAATTCACTGATGAAATGTGGCACAGACCCATGGAATGCAATTTCAAGCTTCCACATCTGCAGGAAAGATGAAACCAGGTTCCTAATTTTACAATGATGATGTCAGTGAGAATACATGACAGAACTCGGCTGGGGTGCCAAGTCCCCTTCCACATGTTTCCTCCTCTACTTTTCCTTTTTTTCCCCAGCTTATTTATTTATACCAAGAACTGGTTCCTAGGGAGGTATTTCAAATTTCAGTGCTTTTTCTATTTTGAGGGAGGCAGAGAAGTAGTTGGTTGTCTGCTATTTAGGATGTTGACGGTTCGATCCCCTGTTCCTCCAGTCTATATGTGCAAGCGTCCTTGGGCATGGAACTCAATCCCAAATTGCTCCCAATGGGGACCTACTCCCTGATGAGTAGGTTGGCACTATGTAGAAAGCCACCTGCCATCAGTGGGTGAATATGTGTGTGAATGTGTGCGTAAACGGGTGAATGCTGACTTTTTTTATAAATGGGTTTTAGGGGTTTGAAGACAAGAAAAGCACTATGTAAATACAAACCACATTCCAATGTGTGTAACTATGTGCCAAATTGCAATTACCAAAGATAATGGAGCTTTATTCTATTGTTTCATTGTGTCTGTTTTAACAGTATCACAGTCATGCTGCAGGCCGGGATTATTACTGTCCACAGCTCCTTCTGTGTCACGACTTACAGGACTCCCAGTTGCTTTGAGCTGTGACATCCTCTCCATTTTTCATGACCACATCCGGACTCGTGACAGAAACAGCTAATGCTAGCAACACTTTTTCTTTGCTCATGCTAGACTTTAGACTCTCTTGCCAAAATTACTGGTGTCAAAAATAGTAGCTCAAAATTCAAAGAAGATAATGTTTTTTCCTCTCTCAGGGATTGATTTTTACAAATTTCTCTGGGGCCTGAGCTCTCTCTGTTGGCCGAGAAGAGGAGGACAAATAGCATGTTTTTTCACCTTTCAAAATAAAAATACACTACATACTTAACACTATGGACAAGTTAGGTGATCCCCTTAGCGGGCAAGGCATCTAAACACTCATTAAGGTAAGGAAATGGGAAAACAGTGGTTAAGAAAAAAGCAAAGGCATCTAAACAGCAGATTCTACATTCATCACTAGGACAACCTTTTCTGCAGCACACTGTCATTGTCATTACCAGTATAAACCCACACTGATGCATCCCCCTGCGCTGATTTGACACAGGGTCTCAGTACCCGCCCACTTAGTGTCACTGTGTCTGATAACCTGGGCAGTGGTTGGGAATATTCTCACAGATTACGTTCAGCACTAATGCCTCAATAAACAAAAGACAGATAGATAAAGCATGTTTCCTCCTATATGGATAAACCAGCTGGCCAGCAGAGTTTTCACATAAGATGGAAATAGAATCAAAATGTATTTACCTACTCTAAGGAGATTTTCTGGAATGTCCATCTCCATTTATGTGGACTAATGGTTTCCATATTGCATGTGGGAGATGTATGGATTTGGGTGCATTGGGAAGAACACCTGTAACAAATTTTGTGTGCTGCCACTGTTTATCAAACCACTGAAACCACCACAGACTTTCATTTATTTTGCTTTGACAGTTTGTTAAAAAAGTAGTTAGTATATCATTCAGTGTTCACTGAAAATAAAACTACAGTGCACTTTACATTTAAGGAGAGTTCCACAAATCTTTTATGTTAGGTTCATGGTTTTGACTTCTCAGACCTACATCAAATAGAGTAACAGCACTTCAGTAATCATGTCTGAAGTATTTGGAGTATCTTTGGGGCTTAGAGCATAAAAGACACAGGTTTTAGTATTCAGTATTGAATTAAAGACTATAACTGCATTGCCAGAAGAGATAAAGCATTTTTTAGGCAATATAAAGGACTAAAGCCTTGATGTTAAATTTAAGTGCATTTATGTATTTTTTTAGTTACCTTGGTGCTAGTCCAGGAGGCATCTAGCCCCCACTATGAGATAATGAGAATGATGCAACAAGCTAGGCATATATACCAAATGTCTGCAAGTTTAGTTGTTTTATTTATCTTTTGAATTGTTTATTGAGTAAGGAAGAAACTGTTTATCAATGTTTCTTTGCAGTTTCTGTGTTTTGTTCATCTCTTTTGTTTGTTAAATGGTTTAGTCAGACAGTTTATACAGTATATTCCCCTTGTGTCTTTTAATTAGGTTAGTTTTGTGTTAAGCTGAGGTGTGTCCATATCTCTCAGTTCTGCTGAACTTAATGTTGTTGTATATGAGTTTGAAATTGTCTTGTTGAACTCTAAAGGCACAATTTAGTCAACAAAAACCATTCTTTTGCATTTTCATTTTTTTCAAACATCATTTTTTTTGCAATTTTTTTGTTAACTAGGCCACATTTAAGTGCATTTTTATAGACAGTGGTCATGACAATTTGTCTTTTAATGGTCAATATTAACCTGTCGCAGCCTGTTAACACCATGAATCTCGCTGATATTTTGACATCAAATGGCAATTATTTGTACGTTTTCAAAATGAATGACAATGGAGAGCGCGATCACAGCAGTTGCAAACACAAGTGAGAGGATCACAGGATTTGCTTATGATAGCAAATTTATCATTATGTCAGCTGCCTTGTCTGTCTAGTGTGGCCTATCAGTTTGACAAATTTGCACACATACTGCATTAGGAATCAACCAATCACACTGCAAAATTTAAAAATAAAAATCACCTCTCAATTTCTAGAAAAATCCTCATTTTCAATAAAGTATCTTTCTCAACAAGTCCTCCAATAAAAACAACATGACAGGTCATTTTTCTGCCTTTGTCTGAAATTATGACCCAGGTGAGTGTTTCCAAAAACAGCGCCCCCACTGGGGGCAGGAGGCAAATTACACAGATTTTGCTCTGTTGGTCATTTTAGTCAGAGGACAGTCTTATCTTGATAGCGAGGTTAAGGTTAGGGTAAGACTACTAGTGGGAGAGTAAGATAAACCTCCTTTCCATTCAGTTATAACTCTTAAGGGAAATAAATGTTTCAACTTCACATACCACTTGTCGTTAATGACATGGTCACTGGAGGTTGCCCTACAGTCAACATGTAAGTATGGGTCATAAAAAGCTGCTTAAAAAACAACCCTTGGGGCCATTTTAAGTTGGGGGACAGTCTCATCTTTCCTAAGTCTTATGGGATAGCTCACCCAAAATTAAAAATTCACCTATTCTATACTCACCACTGTGTCGATGGAGGCTCTGGTGACATTTTCAGCTGCAGCTGAACTATGTGTGCGCTAACATGAACATGGCTACAGCGGATATATTGGCTAAAAAGTGTTAACGTCACAATTTTGAGTCAAATTGGACGATTGAGTTTGTTTTGTATCTGTTTACAATGTTTTAATTTATCATTCTGGCTGTCTTTGCTGGGACTCCCTTGAACAAGAAATTTTTATTTCAATGGGACCTATGCTGGTTCAATAAAGGATAAAAAATGTTAGTGCAGTTGAGCTGGCTGGCAAAGTTCTGCTATGGAAAAACCTCTGAGGCTCTAGAGACTCTTGTTAGTAATTAAGTTAAAAACTCCCCAAAATGTTATTGAATTGAATGTGTCCCAGCTGGTTTCTGTACTACAAGAGTTCGTTTCCTGGAAGGGAGAGCCTCATCATGTACAAGAATAGAATTAAATAGAAATATCCACTAAAAAGGACAATCCAATGAACAGTAATGAAATTCTGATCTGAGTGGTGGTGTAATGGTTCATCTACATTGTAAACTCATGTGGTCATTTCTCCTAATGGCCACCCCACTGTGACACACATCCATACAGAGTGCCGTTCATTTGGTGATTCATCAAGGGTGAGTGATTAGCTTTTGTTTGAAGTCTCTGGTTTCTTGTGATTGTGGCTAAATCAGTCCTTTACATGGGTTGTGAACCATTGTGAGACATGTTTAGAACTTAAAGGGAAGCAGCTTTAGAGCATCCTCCATGAAGAACCCTGATTTGCTTGCAGTGACATCTGGAGAATCAAGGTGTTTTCAAGCAATCCATGTGCAACATACTTCTAAGAAAAAGTAAGAATCTTCAACATTACATAACGTGCAGGACTACAAATGATATGTTATATATGTTTGCTTTCATTTGCCTCATATTAGCATAAGTTTACATAAAAGCTATGCTTAAACAAAGGTTTAAACACGCACTGTATTTCTTGTCAACATATACTATAAGTTGCCTCACGCCAAAGTTTTAAACGAATTGAAACACTGAAATGTTCCTTTTAAAGGCTAATAGAATAAGGCAATAAAACCACCAAGCTCATTTGCCTGGAAGCCCAAAGATGACTGCATTGTTATTTCTTGGTCTATCATTACAAACGACAACAAAGTAGAACAAGATGGCCAACAACAATCTATAACAATTTATTACAGATGCAACTGACTTCATAGCTTAAACAAACAAACAGGTGCTATACCATAAAAACCCCTCAGGAAGACAAACAGCAGCAGGACCACAAGCCGAGTCCTTCAGTCAAATTAAACCATGACCTCAGACAGAGAAAAGTTTCACATACTGAGTCACTTAACTGCAAAGTTGTTGTTATAAACACAAACACAGGGTTTCAGTGGACAAACCACATGTCCATCATAAAGGAGGGTATCCAAATAGCACAAGAGGTGAGGAAGTGGCAATGATGTCACTGAAATTGTTGTTTAACAACAGGAAAAAAAAACTGCTTGCTCTTTGTCATTATCAATGAAGCAGCTCTGGCTCTGTTTAATGGCCCCACTGTGGCTGACACATCAAAATGTATGAATAAACATGGTTTAAAACTTTGGAGCTGAAACCACAAGCTTTAAAACACACCCTAAAAGAGTATCTTACTTCATACATTAATGGAAAATGTGCCAACTGAAGAATTAAGTTTTTCTCTGCTAGACATCCTTAAATCTAAAAAAAACAAAAGAGGCAGTTTATCTTCCAGAAAAACCTTTTTTACCATTAAAAAAATTATACGACTGTTTTCTGATAGGATATGGCTGTTTTTCCATTAAATTATGAATTACCTTAACACTGACTCCAATTAAGAGTCAGTAATCTACTCACCCAATGCTGATAAAGAGTCTTGTGAATCATTGATTCATTTTCAATTTAACAATGTAAGAAGCTTGAAACTAATTTTAAAACATAACAAAACAAGTAAAAAAAAACATGAAAAAGCTCCATACAGTTTGCCCAAGTTACTGAAAGCACAAAGATCTGAAATTTATTACAAAGTAATTTTAAGTCTTTGATTTATGAATGAAGCATTGTAGCTTATTTTAACAACATTGTTATATGAAAAGATAATTTTGAGTTCACATTTTAAATGCTTTAACAGAAAGAAGAAATCAAGGTGGAGACAGTGGCATTGCTCGCTGTTAACACAACATTCTTCATTTCGTCTACGTTTCGTCTTTCGTCTACGTTTTGTCTTCTTCATTTTGTCTACGTTCACTTCATCTACGGCTGACACAGCCGTACATAGGGTTGCCAACCGTCCCTTAAAAAACGGAATCGTCCCGTATTTGGAAACAAAAGTACGGGTTCCGTATTGAGCTGAAACGGGATGCACTTTGTCCCGTATTATCGTGAGAATCAACAGTAGTCTGTAAAATGTCAATGGAATTAATGAATTATGGGCACTTTGTATTAGATGTTACGGCAAATTTATCCCCCGCCTCTCCTGCTCTGTGACCAATGAGCCGACAGCACCCTGACAAATGAGTATGACGACACGGAATCCGACTCATTTCATTGGTCCAGCTACTGTCGCTTGCAAAAAAAATACCGGCACAACACAACCAGTGTTGGTCATCTTACTTTAAAAAAGTAATTAGTTACAGTTACAAATTACTTCTCCCGAAAAGTAATTGAATTAGTAACTCAGTTACCTCATTGTAAGAGTAATTAGTTACTCAGCAAAGTAACGCTACCTTTG
>JAPZDV010000007.1:22233718-22261212 GCA_029814665.1 Acanthurus lineatus
TCCAATATTTAACCAGTGTTGGGTTAAAAAATAACCCATATTGGGTTGTTTTTAACCCAACATTTTTAAGAGAGTATTATTATATGTATGCGTATAATTCAAGTGGATTACATATGATGGTTTAATTAACCATGTGTAACCACGGGCAGTTCTTGAACAGTTCAGTTCCTGAACAGTCCTAATATTTAGAGAGAAGCTGTAGTTTGGAAAAAAAAATTCAATTTGATTACTAGTAATAACAACAGACAATAGATAGAGGTAGGCTTTAAAGCTCTATTTACTTTGCTGTTGGCTTTCCATTAACCTGAATGATGTTACAGATAATATTGTATGGTAAATAAAGCCTGTGGAGTGCTTAAATTGTTGAAGTTTATGCACCAGCGAGCATTAACCATTCTTAAAACTTGTATCATGTACCAAATAAATGTATGATTGTTGATATAGATATTAATAAGGGAGTAGCAAAAAACTGTGGAGTTTCAATCCTATATATACCATGAATATGTATGCAATTTTTGGGTAATCCAAAAAGTAGTTTTTGAGATGTTTAATGCTGTTGCTTAAAGGCAAATTTAGGCCTAAATCTCAGGGGATCACCGAGATTACTGGATACTATCCTGTTGTAATCATATCATCCTTTGCGATCATCCACATCTATTTCATTCCAAAATTTCAGAACAACCAAATATTGTATTATTCATGTTTTATGTATTTTTGAGCACAGGCGATAGATGTAGCAGACTTATCACACTACCTCAGACATCTTTGTGTATAGTAACATTGTCCAGGAACTCGTGGGGGAAGCCAATACAACCAAAGTCCAAACCTTAAAGCCATTTCAACTACCTTCTCTGATCAAAGGATCAGCATTTGTCCAAGCTTGTCCCAAAAGTCCAAGTTCATCACCATGCCCCACCCTGCAAAAAAAAAAACTCCCACCGCAACTTCTGACCAGAAGAGAGTTGGTAGACCTTCTGGTAATGGAAAGCTTTGTCTTCTGGGCAAGGTGACCATATGAGAGTGACTACATGGCATGTTAACGTCATATCACAACATCGAAGCTCATTTCACCACAAAAAGTGTTTTATGGGTATTATAATGATGTGCATGGTTGTTGTTAATTGATAGGCAGTGGAGCCAAAGAAGCATGTGGACAAAGGAGGGGGTGTTAGATAAGAGTTTAATAATAACTGTTATAGTGGAAACTACAAGCTCACGGATGTGGTTTAAGGACCACATTTAACCCTCTTACACCTGTTTTCTGCAAAGTAAACAATGCTGTTACCATTTTATGAGTCTGACTCATAGCTTACTTGAAAAGCCTTCACTGTGCACTTTAATCCATAACTTTAGCAAGGGCCATCTGGGATGATTTGGAGCTAATCATCTTTCAGCAATTATCAAAGACAGGGCATTTTTCTGGTGCACACAGACAAACTGAAGCACACTTTATCTTACATAAAATCAGAGAGACAAGTGGTGAGTCTACATTACACATCTGCAAATCAGAAAAATGTCAGCCTTCATATACATACATCTACATCTATATCCATATATAAATATATTTCTATAAAGAAAGACAGATAGATAGACAGGTACATAGATATACAGATAAATATATATGCATATATACACACATATATATGCGTTTATTATATGCATGCATGTACTTATGGTACCTCTTTTCTGGCCTGTACAGACAATATTGGGGTGATGAGAGGACTGAACCTTATGTTTGATCATTTCCACTGACTTAGAAAAAAACACTGAAGAGCTGTGAATAGCGCACAGTCAAAATGCTATCTCTGGCTACAGTTCAGCTTTTGACAAATAAGTTTTTTAAGTGTGTGTGATTAGATCACCTGTTGACTATCCACAGATTCCATCATGAAATGATATTAACATCCCAAATTGCAAACACCCACAATGGAAATTTGATTTCATATTTTCAACTAGCAAAACATATTGGCCACAAAAGCTTAGCCCAAATTATGTGCTAACTTCAAAAAAACAAATTAACTGAACTGAAGCCTGTAAGCTGATGCATGCATTCAACTGGATAAGGGGTGGCCAGACGTATTTATTTGTGGGTCATGGGTGATTAACTTAGTGCATTTTAACAGCCATCCCACTCCATATGCCAGCCATTGTTGGAGCTTCATCCTTTGTGTTCCACACAGCTTGTCTTTAAATCTTCAAACTTGTTTATTATGGTTAGATAACAGACCTTGGATCCCCAGGGTAACTGTTTTTGTTGACATATGTTCAGTTTATGCATTTTCTCTGTTCACATTATCCTGACAACTCCAGTGAGGCATTTTTAGAAAGTAATAATCAAAGAAGGTATTTCAATGTTCCATGTCCATTGTAGCATTTTGCTAAATGCCACATTAATGGCTACACATACATATACAGCAGTCAATGGCTCTTGAAAAACCCTGATGCATTCTTTTTCATCAGTTTTTCTTTCTACCTTATTGCAGAAACATGACAGCATGACAGTAATACACCCACCGGCAGTGAAAAAGAAGGGTTTGGCTTAAAAGCAGGTCACTGATGATGACACCCTCTGACCAGTCAGACAAGCTAAACTGTTCAGCAGGGGAGAGAAGAGAGGTTGGACAAGAGACATTAGAGTTAGTCCTGGCTAATGTCTGATTGCTGGAAAATGTAATGGACAAACCAAACTCGCCAAGCAGAAGAAGATCAGAGACTGTTGTGACTAAAGGGTTGATGTGAAGACATTACAACCTTATTATTATTGCTGTCTTACTGCACTATGTAAATTTCCTCAGTTACAAATTTAAACAAATCAAATTAAGAAAATGCATATTTCCATGTCTTTTGTGAATGTAATTTTCAAATGTTTCTGAAATTTATGATACTCAGTCACCATCACCCTTCTTTTTGTTTTGGACATGTTTAATAAACTGAGGCAAATATTTTTTATCAACAGATGAAAACTGAGGTTAGGATTAAGGAGTTGTTAAAAATGGCAGCAACTTCCTCTGGTGCTCCAGTTTTAATGACAAAGCATGACGGAGAAAACTGTTAAAAGCTTCTGGCTGTATTCTGCTGCAGACTCTGGCAGTCATGCTGCCTGATGCCACACTGCTCACACTACACTATGCTGACACTTTCTTCCACTGCTGGTGCCACAACTAAAAGCTTTTCATAAACTCTGCATTAAATCCACCTGTACGCTCTGAGTCTACTCTTCTTAAATGAGAAAGTTATTGTGTCTCTCCGCTCCCTGCTGTGCTGAGGGTATGATGGTTAGAGGTAAGAGACGCCACATCAACGCTACCTTTTCTACGCTTTTAATCCACTTTACTGAACTTTGATGACTAAAATTTTTTTTTCTTTCTGTTATGATGCAGTGTAAATCAAGATAAAAGCAATCATGCGGTAGTGAAAGAATTAAAGACTCTTTACAGACATAAGATCCATGTTTATTCTTAGTTTCCATTGAATATTGCCACTCGTTAATTGTAATGTGCACAATTACAGCCCTGATGCAGAAACAGGATAAGTTCCCTTGGTCATAAGTAAATGCTCCTTGTTTTTGCTGCCTGTTCATTGACTGTATTGTTCAGTCATGTTAAGAGAGTAATAGAAGTTTTTGGTCTCAAACTGTCAGAATGTATGTCATTAAAAACAATTACCAATTTTTAAACATCACACCAAATGTAACACTGAGGTTTATAGATTAGCATATGTGGTCTGAAGTTTGCTTTGGAAATGTTCTGTTCACTACAATTAAATTGCATCAACACCATAGACACAGTGCAATGGTTATCGTAAAGAGCACATTGTGGTTAAGTTTAAATCTTTTAATTTCATGTACAGGAGTCATCTAAATCTGATTCCCAGTGTGATTAGAAGTCCTTTCCCTCTAAATGTTTTTTGTTGAGATTCAGTTTTGTAGAGATATGGCGTCACCTAGTGAGCAAGGTCAAGTAATGCACTGGTAACTCAGTTTTTTCTGAGTGACTTGTACGCTGGCAGTGATTTCATTAGCAGAGACTTACTTTGAATCACTACAATTCGTAAAGCTTAATTTTATCATCACAAAGTGAACTAAGCTAACAATATGTCCTCCAGATGCAAACACTCAGCAGCAGCAGTGCAAAATAACTATACTCGAGACTCTACTTTATATTTTATTTAATCCTTTTTTTCTCAACTACATTTATCAGACAGGTGTCTTCATTTGCAAGTATCACAGCGAATTAAGTATTTAGCTCGTTAGCCTAATAATCACAATGAACTGACAGTTTGTTCAAAATAACTGATTGTTTCACTCCAAAATCAGAGATTAAGACAGTGATTCAGAGGTCTAAATAAAGGCTAAATATCATATGATCAGCACGTAGAATATAATCTAATTTTACTGGCTGAAAAAAAAAACATTATTTGTATATAGGATACCATTTATAGGTACCATACAGTCTCTGTGTTCACTTCAAATAAAGTTACTAAAGTAATGCTGCGGACACTACAAGAGAAATTTAATCAACCACTTTGAGGTGAAAGACCATATATTTGAGCTCAAATTCAACTGAAACTAGAATCCAACTTGTTTTCTCAGAAATGTATTGTGTTGAACTGTTTTTTTCAGTATCAGGAGTTGATGGTTTATAGATACTGTATATTTTAATACAGTAATGTACTGGAACAGTTGACAGTTATTAACTAGCAACAGTTATTACTTATTGACTGAATTCTTTAGGTATGAATCAAAACTCAGAAGCAGCTGTGAATTTTATATCTATCTGTACCAAAAGATGCTGTTTGACCAGAAGATGGCACTCTCCGTAATGAAAACACTTTATGCATCTACTCTAAGTTTTAGGTCTGTGTTTAAAAGCCAATACACTTTGAACCATTATCTCATTAATGCAGTGCAGTACACAAAGGAAATAGAAAAGATTTAACCAAAAAAATCAAATCTAAATTCATAATTTGGTTCTCTAAAGGCCCTGTTTGTTACCTCTTAGTACTTAACAACTTCTAACCTAGTTCTTGCTCTGATTTTGAGGCTTCACTAGGAGATTTTTCTTCTTCCTTCTCCTGTATTCTCAAAACTGAAATATTTTAGATATACACTGCTAAAAAGATACAACTGGCTGACTAAAGAGTAGCATATAACAATAAATGTCATTTTGATGGTCTGTTTGGGAACTGAGTAAAGCATTTTTGGGACAGTCGGAAACAAAGAGGTGGTTGTTACAACATCATAGATTTTCTGTCCTGTGTTGTAGGACAGCTGGGGCTGAGACAGGAAAGTTACTGGCCCAAAACACTGAGCAGGTTTTTCAGTTTATGCACCATTTGTGTTTTTATCCTTCCTATTGAATCAGATCCCCAAGACGTTTATTTTATGAGTGAGGCCAGAGTTCTTAGGAAAAGAGGAGGAGTTACTGCTCTGTTTAATAGTTTTTACCAGATCAAACCTCTGTCATCTGTCATTTGAGAAGGCTGACTTTTTTTTTTTTACTTTTCAATGTGCTTGTAAGAAGGAGTTGTTAGCACTCACCAGTAAGTATTTAATACTCTTTAATGATGCAAAGCGGCAGACCAAAATGGATGTTTTTCAGCTCTGGGCTTTCCTCAGCAGTACTGTGACATAGTAGGTGTAACCTGTGTTAATCAGAAGCCAGAAACCTGGTAGTGACTGATCACCAGCTAATATGAGCCAACACAGTAATCTTAATAACAAACATCACAGGCCAAACAAGCAGATTCATGATCTCAAAGTATGTTAAAAAAATGTTTTCACAATTATGAGGATGAATATAGGCTGGTGAATGTAATTATAGGAGAAAAAAAACATATTTTTACATGTGATCATTCATCATGTGCAGAAGATACACTCACATGAACATCAGCACCAGATACCAATGTCAGAACTTTTTTGTTTTAATTCAGAAAAAGTTGTTGTTAGCATTAAGAGAATATTTTTTTGTACTTACAACACCATATAAACTTGTGAGAAACGAGGCAGATGGCCCTTCCTCCTCCTATACAAACGTTATTGTTTTTATGTTCCTCATTTAGGTTGAGTTTAGATAATGAGGAAAACAAACATCACAGCCGAAAATGGCAGATCTGAGGTTCACTCACCTTGCTCTGAGGATGATTTTGATTGCAGGCGACCCCCCGTCCAGATTTAAGTCCTAGATGTGAACCCAAAAGACATCCTAACACTACACGTAAAATTAAAGATTGGTCTCTCAAAGTGGTTAAGCCCATTGTTATTGTGGGTGATTCCAATTTGTCCCGTATTCCTCCATTTGAGGATGGCGAGGTACAAATTCATAGTTTCCCAGGAGCAGGCATACATCTCCTGTATGGTATTTTGAAGAAGCTACAACCAGTGAGGACTGTGAAGGAGGTAGTGTTGTCAGTTGGGTTAAATAATTGCCTTAAGGGCCTTTTGCCAACAACCATGGACAAACAGCTGGGCTTACTGGTAACACAGGCTAAACAAACGTTCCCTAATGCTAGAATTTGCATTCCAATTATTAATTATTCTGATCGGCTTGAGAAAAACCAACAGGATTTGATTGAATTGTTGAATAAGACCATCCTTAAGAAATATAACTTTTTCACGGAAAGTAACAAGCTTCATTTTAAAGTGGGAGTGAGAGACCCTTTGACCATGATTAATTTATGGGGTTTTTTTTATTTCAAATATTTCCTGTAGATAATGCTTTTAGGGGGTAAACTGTGATCTCTGTGATTTCAACTCACCAGGAGGAAATACTAATTGGAAGTGAAAACCTGTGCCAGAGCCTGCTGTTTCCCCTTTGGGGATTACTTACAGCTTTTGTCCCTAACCTATATATTTTTAAAACATAATTGGTGGCTATCAGAATGTATATATTCAATTCCTTTTGTGTGTAGAATAACATTTATATCAAAACATCCCTTTCAAAAAAACTCTGAGCAAGAAAATGGTAGATAGTAGTCATCACAAAAATCAGGCCTTAAGAAAAACAGGAACCCTTTTAGGGGACCTTAAAATACATACACCCACTTCAAGAGAATATATGTACATATTTATGTCCACGTCTGGGCCTCTCCAGTTCACACTACATATGATATAGTGTCCTCATCTAAATTCATAAAATAACAAGATGAGTGCAATTCCTCATATAGGCCTCTAGGATACTCAGTCTATAAGTGATGAATCCAGCCTCTCCCTGCAGATGTGTTACTCCTCATCACCTCATTTTAACAATGGCCTGACAACCTTGACACCCATGAACCACAGGGTGCAAACTCCTTGACCTGCAGACTTCAAGTGTCCAGCTATAGGAGACCTATCTTCTCTATTTCTGATAATTTTATGCTCAGGAATCGGGATTCTTGACCCCTTTTCCCTTTTCTCTTGTTTGTACTTTGTTATATTACAGTTTAGCTGAGATTCTCCTGTCGAGTGTAGCATTTTACAGGCCCCAAACATTTACTGCACACTTTTTCATTGACTTTGCCAAACTACTGTCTGCAGCATGTATTGATTTCAACTGTGTTGTTACAGTGGGTGATCATCGAACAGCTGCAGCTAAGTTAGCATGCTGTCTCACTAACACCAACAAAAGTGGAGCACGTTGCACCTGTGCTAAGATCACTGCACTGGCTTGAGCCAAAGGATACATTTCAAAATCATCTTACTTGTCTATATGGGGCTAAATAGTCTTGGCCTGAATACATATTTGATTTATGTGTATGAGTAGAAAGCATCCAGATCTCTTAGGTCATCTATGAACAATTTACTCAGTGTTCCCCAGGGTGAGAAACCAGGGAAGGTGAGGCAGCTTTTAGTTTCTATACTCCCCACCTGTGAAACAAGCTTGCTAAAACCTGAGGTCTGATAATACTGTCAACTCAAGGCTGAAAACATAACTGTACAATACGTCTTTCTACTAAGTTAGATTTGTATGTTTTTGTTACAGTTTAGGCTTTTTCCTAGCTTTGTTTTTTACATGCAGTTTCTTTTCATCTTAAGTCATTTATTTGTCATTTCTTTTTTGAACATCTTTCTAATACAATATATCTCATTTTTAATGTATTTCTATTCCCCTTTAAAGCACTCTGAATTACTTTGTGTTTGAATGCCACTATAAAAATAAACTTGCAAAGGTTTGCCTTCTTTTTCAATTATTTTTTTTCCCAACCCCACTTACTCCAGCTCCCAGTGGATGGTCCTCTCAATGTCAAAGAGCATTGCATCAACAGTAACCACCACTGCACTACTACTTTTTTATGAGATATAACCAGTTCTAAAACAGAGAGATGATGCATTTAATGTTGTCTTAATAATGTCATGGAGACTACGGTCGCTGCAGCAGTGGGTAGTATGAGAACAATAATGTGTTTGGAACATTAATGCATCTCAACATTTTCTTATAGAAACTCAAAATTTACAGTCTTAATGTAAAAATATATGCTATATCTCTTCTGAATAAACTTTGCAAATATACTTTTGTTCCTTCTGTTTTTGTGAGTCTCTCCCTGACCATTGCCTCATAAAGAGTATTTTTATCATGTCATTTGGTGACCTCAACACCTAGAGAGGAGGGGGTGTGCAGCAGCTGAGGGGGAGGAGCTTGCGGTCACAGAGAGCACCAGTGATTTTGCAACCTGTTGCAAAGCTCAGATTGCATGTGGACTGAGGAACAACTTTGTACTGATTCTACCTCAGCGTGCAGCACACACACAAACCATTTTGCAGCCAAGTAGCTGTTATTCTGTTTAAAAACTAACTACTAATCTGCAGCACTGTCATGGCTGAGAGGACTAGTCATGAAGAAACAGAGGAGCTGGGACAAGACAAAGATAGTGGTGACACAGAACATAGAGACACTGTCACTGTTGATGAATCCCAGCAAGGAGATTCACTTGAGGATCAGCAGCAGCCAACCCAACCTGAAGAACAATTGGAGTGTCCAGGCTGCCAGTCCCTGGGCATACTGACACTGCCTTGTGGCCACAAACTGTGTCCCAGATGTATTGAGCTGAGCCAGGGGGAGTTGGGTCAGGGCGGCTGCACCATCTGCTACGGATCACAGTTGATGGACTCAATCCTGAACACTCTGCTGGAAGCTCTGTTCCATGGTCGGCCCCGGAGACCTGGAATAATGCCTGGAGCTGGAGTTGAGGAGAGTGTCAGGGCGACAAAGGATGAGGGGAAAACTGTTGGTGAATATGAGGAGGTGGAGAAAGAAGAGCTGTGTGTGGAGCATGGAGAAAAGCTCAGTGTGTTCTGTCAGGAAGAGGAGAAGCTGCTCTGCCAGCAGTGTCAGGCAGACGAGCATGAAGAGCACCAGTGCTGCTCCATACAAGAGGCTGTCCTCAACTGTAAGGTCAGTCACAACAAAGAAGCCCCGCCCATCACTGGCATTAGTGATGTGGTTCATAGATCTAGAATTTCTCAATTTCTTTTTTTCTTTAGTACTAATGTAAATAAATCATGTTTTACAAATTTATCATAACAGAACATTTAAAGATACTTTAAAACATGTCTAGAGAGGAAGATTCGTGTTTGACTGCACTTACCTCAGCATTAACACCCTTTTCTGCACCAAATAACTGGACCTGCCTTTGTCTTTCTGCCTCTTTTTGTATTTGTGTGCATGTTAAATCTTTCACATTTTTGATTTTCTCTTCATCTCATTTTTACTACCCATTAATTGGTAATGGTGTAGATTCTAATAACACAATTTTGCTAGTATTATTGTGAGTATTACTATTTTTCAAAAGGGAAAAAAAATATATGATCATGAGTATGATTATAACCTGTATGGGTTTTTTGTTTTGTTTTGTTTTTCTTGAGCTTATATAGTATAGTCAAAGAAATTCTAGACTGAACCCAGGCATGAACTCTCCTTCACACACAGACTGTGTCAGTAGTGCATTCCTAACCACAGTCCAGGGGCTGACTGCATAATGCAGTGGTAGTAAATGAAGAGCTAAATAAACTCACTCTGCAGTCACAAAATTGATTAAGAATTTATTGAAGTTTACTTGCACAATGCACAATAACTGTAAATCTGGTAAGATTTGGCATAATGTATGTATCATAATGTACCACCTGATATTCTGTCTATAGAAAGAGCTGCGATCTGCAGTCAGAAGCCTCCAGGAGCAGTTGGAGAGTTTAACCTCCATCAGACAAACCTGGGAGGATACTGCTGCTCACATCAAGGTACATACGAGGAGGAACTAGATCTACTTACAGTGACTAAAAAACCCATTATGAGGAAACTACAGCAATTTATTGGATTTAAAGAACTTTCCTACTGTGAGAATTTCTGTACAGGTGGCAATGATCAGACCACATGTATACACATTTCTCAGAGGTTGGACTATTAAATCACTTCTCTTCACACACTGTTCAACCTTTGTTTGCACTTAATATTTCCCAACATTGTTTTGTTTTTAAGATATTTTTTCATGTCAGGTATAAGCCATTAGTTGTTGGCAAACTAAAAATTTAGATCTGTTGACTGCAACATGCAATTCCAAGAAATGTGTGATGTTCTATAAATAAAGAAATCTTCTAACATGATGTCTCTTAACCTTGATGTCAGAGCCAGTCAGTACAAACAGCCCAGGTCTTGAGAGAGGAGTTTGAGAAAATGCACCACTACCTCCGTGATGAGGAGGCTGCTCTGATGGCAGAGCTGAAACAGGAAGAGGAGGAGAAGAGTCAGAGGATGAAAGAGAAAATTGACAAAATCAGCAATGACATTCAAATGTTGAACAACAGTTTGAGAGAGACAGAAGAGGACATGGGCTTAGATGACTTCCTTTTTCTGAAGGTAATTCCTCTCCTTAGGATCCAGGATCCTTTCACACTGTCTGTCCGTCCTCTATCCAGTGTAGTGCACTTCTTAAGCAAAACATGACAGTCAATTTGCATAACCATGAACTTTCCTTCAGATGTGGAATTATCTTAAGGTGCGAAATATCTGACTTGGATGTTGGATGTTTATTTTTTTCTAGATACAGTGTGAAAAGTTACTTTTTATGATGAGAATCTAAGTACTTTTATCAAATATGCTTCTGTAGGAGACTTATAATATCAGAATATTTAAGAAAGGTCATTAACTTTCATCAGCATGTGTGAAAATCTGACCTGATGGAGGAAATCCTAAAGAAGGAAAGGTTGCAGAGGATAATCATGATCAGGAAATCCATGGTGATGGACCATAAAGTTAGACACTTTTAAAAGGAAAATGTTTTATTGTGTTTCAAGCTCATGTTTACTCCTCTTTTCTATGTGAAAAGTTTTTATTTGTAGTTTCTCTATCTCCCATCTCTCTCTACAGAACTACAAGAAGGCCTCTGAAAGGTGAGCTTATTCAAGTAATATGAAGGCAAGAATATTCTACAAGAATTGTTAAATGATGAAAAAAAATCACATCCCTTTGTATGGCAAAGCAAATGGGTGCTGACAGGAGCTTCATGGTGCACTTAGTCAAGATCATATATCCATACAATGTGCTGACTTAAAATCAAGGGATTCACTACCAAGTGTTGTACAAACACCAGCAAGTGATGCACACAATGCATTACATGTAGACCATATACTGTTGTTGGTCATCTTCAGTCTCTGTTATTTTCTCCCCAGGGCCCACTGCAGGGTGGAGGAGCCTGAAGATGAATCAGGAACTCTGCTTGATGTGGCCAGACACCAGAATTGTGTGCAGCACCAAGTCTGGGACAAGATGTTGAGGATCATTCAGTACTGTGAGCAAAGCTTCTCTTTGTGTCCACACAAGACAGCAAATAATAGTTAATAATAGATAATGGGCAGTTCAGATTTTTTTTGACATAAGCTTATATTATTAACTTACCAGTTTCACAGCCAAAAAAAATATACTAAAATTCTTTTTTTAAAGTAATGATGAAATTATATTGCCCACTACCGCTTTATTTGAGTTACACACTGTCTATATGTGTTTAAATGTATGTAATGATTGATTGATTAAAATACAAGCAGTAGGATAATAACAGAGTGTGTTGCTCCACAAAGTCAACGTAATTGTAGTTTTCTTCAGTGTTTGTTTGTGGATTACATAGAAACCATAGGTGTGTGTGATTTGCTGTCTGTTACACATATACAACAGTGCATGTATGTTGTTTGTGTCCCTTGAGTATTAATTCCTCTCTCTGTGTCTTTGTCTGTCATGTCCTTATGATCCTCAGTCCCAGTAACCATGGACCCAAACACAGGCTCGGTGTGTTTGGGTGTGTCACCTGACCTGTCCAGTGTGTTTGTGTGTGAAGAGCAGTCTCTTCCAAACAACCCAGAGAGGTTTGTGAGCCCACAAAGCATCCTTGGCTCAGACGAATTCAGCTCAGGGAGGAACAGCTGGGAAGTGGAGGTGGGAAACAACAGTCACTGGTCTCTTGGTGTGGCCAGTGAATCAGTCCACAGGAAGGACTGGTCCAACTCAGATCTAAGTCCCAGTCCTGCCGTAGACTCAGATACAGATCCTGGTGGTGGCCTGTGGACTGTGTCCCTCTCCTCTGGGGAGTTCTGGGCCTCCCCTGGACCCAGCAACCCGATCAAACTGAGACGAAGGCCAGTCAGAATCAAAATTCAGTTGGACTGGGAGAGAGGTTGTTTGACTTTTTCTGATGCCAATGACAACACACTGATCTATCGTTTTAAAAAGCAGTGGAGTGGCACTCTGAGGCCCTACTTCTCCACAACATGTTCTAAACACCCACTGAAAATAGCAGCAGGGAGGGTTACTGTTAACGTTGAATAGCATCACATTCTAATGACACTCAAAGAACAGTAAGACTTTGAAATAATTTTTAAAAAAAGTCATGTTTGTTAACCTAACAATTAGATTTCAAAAAAGGAATACTAGATATGATGCCTCTTCCTGTATTACAACTGCCTTTTTTCATTTAACTTACACTAAAAAATACTGCTAGGCTATAGTCCCATAGTCTCCACTGAGTAACTATGGGATGAACACATGCTGAGTTGGCTTGACTCAAACGTTTTACTATTTAACTTAAGTGAGTACAGTATTTAAGGCTACCTATACACTGGGTGTAAACATATATTGATAAAACCAGCAACATCGTAATAACTATAATAATGATAATAATTTGTAAAATTAGCCTTGGTTCAATTTTTTTAATGCAAAAAAAGTATGTGAAAATAAATGAATTTTTTAAATAATTGCAAAAATAATGGGTTAAAATGTGTCAAAAGAAACAACACAGCCCATCAGGCTGTCATTGTGTTAACCTCTCTTTTTCTGACCAGCCATTGAACTCAGATATGTATCAAGAATTTACTAAATACCACATCAAGTAGCATTAGCACTTCATCAACTGAGTAAAACAAAAAAAATATCTGAGCCAGTTGGCTGGTGAATGAATGTCACAACAAAAGCCACTTTCCATCCTAATGATCCCAGATTGTATGTTAATCGCATACAGTGTAATGCTACTACCACTCCTTATTGAAAATGTGAATAAGTGTTCACATTCACTGTCCATAGAATCCTGCCTGCCAACCTTTGCTGTGCAAACCTCTGACCTCAAGAGATAGATCCAAAAAGTTCCAGTAAAATAGATGACCAAAAAATAAAAATAAAATAAAATAAACCAACAGCTGGGTCAAAGAAACAAACCAATTGTTTAGCAGCATACTGCACCTTTAAAAACTCTTTGACAAAGCATGATCATCTGAACAGCATGTTTACATGACACCAAAAAACCCCCAGAATTATGACCCAGCACCATTAACTCAAAGTTTACAAAAACAATTAAGCACTTTTTTTCAAATAAAGCACAAAGACTCAAGTTGGAGAAACTTCACATTAAAAGAATACGCTTTTAAAAAAAAAAAAACAACTCCAGAGCTTTATTATTTATTTGTTAGCTCCTCTTTACTATGAATTATGTAACTGAGGCTTTTACAGCCTATTTAATACTTTTTGGACCTGTTTGTACATGGTCAAATTAAAAGATGTTTTTGATGATATTCTATATTTTCTTTTTGTCAGCATATGCAATGTAAAGACCAAAGCAAACCATGAATGTGTCTTAGTACCGGGTACTGTTTGAACATGAATGCCTGAAATCTTTTAACTCCTCTGTGCATAAAATGCTATTACCCAACAAAATAATAAAAAACACTTGGCTGAGCAAAATGTGTCTCTGATGTATATACATAAATAGAAAACTTAACACTACGCCTATGCATTTACAGGTTCATATAAGGAGTCAGGCAGATAAGTGAGGTTGACTGATCTTTAATGTCTTCAGACATCTTGGTCCTCTCAACAACAACAACAACAACAACAACAACAACAACAACAACAACAACAACAACAACAAAGAAAAACCTCAAAGTAGAGCATGCATACATCAAGAAAATAATTAAAAGTGTGTAGAATCATTAAAACATGCACACCAATAGATGCTGAATATAAATAGGTAGGTGGAGTTTAATACGCACTGCACCTGGCTATTAACCTTCCAGGTTTGAAAAGCCATCAGGCTCCCAGATTTAGATTAATGAGGGGTTATTGATAAGTTGGTAGCTTAAGGTAAAGAGAGAGGTTCACAGCTCGTGTAACATACTTATGCAGTTAGGAATGAAGTGAATGAAAAAAATCTCTACTTTAAGGAATGTGACCAAAGATGTTGAACTGCAAACACCCAAGACAAGAAATCAAGTCAAAATCGAATAGAAAAACCTAAGTGTTTCAAAAGTGTGGACCAAGCTTAACACTCCCCAACAACACTCCTGAGCAGCAGCAGTGTTTCATGAGCATCCAGCTAGCTGCTGTCGAATAGAGGCAGCAGTTACAAGTCAAAGCAGCAACAGGTAAAACTCTGTCCATCAGGAAACTCTCCATATATATCAAAGAGTTGCAACAGAGCAGGTGGAGAACATCACAGGCAATAAAAAAACAAAAACAAAAACATTTTCTTCATAAAATTTGTTTCACCAAGATCAGTTTTTGTGGTTTGGGGATGTAATGCCATTAAGCTTTTTGCACTGAGATCAACTAACCAAATTAACTGACGAATGAGATAGTGACCGACACATAAACACAATTTACCCTTTTACAAGTCAGTGTGCCATCAAGATGTTTTTAAAGATGTTTTCTCTAGATAGAAAAGTACATAATTCTGCTTTTACTGATTAAATAACATTCAATAACTATCACCAACTTAAAATAGTTAATAAAAAAACAATCAAAATAAAGAGAGTAGAAATGTGATATGTGACATGAAATAAGATTAAGCTACAAATAAGTGCATTAAGCATATAATTATCTTTATTTATTATTTATTTTTTTACTATTTAACAACTACAACTAAGATTAAAAAGCGAACAATTATCTAATACTCATGGGAGCTGTGGCTTTCATGAGATAAGGTTGCACAGCAGTGGTGTCCACTGGTTACTAAACGCCTTGTTGAGATATCTTTTCTCTACCAGAACAACACCTGCTGCAGTTTGTCTGGATTTGTCCATCTCACAGCAGCCACAAGCGTCTGTCCATCTGAACGTCTGAGGGAAAACATCACCTGACCTCTCCTGGAAGTGACACGCTTTCAAATACTGTACTCAGAAGCATTTGGCACACATACATGTATTCGACCTTTTAGACTCAGCCAGCACTTGCACACATGCACAAACACCATTAGCCTGCTTTCCTAATATATGCTACCAACACATCACAGGAGAAATCAAAACAAGCAGTTCAGCCAACACTTAGATAACATTATTATCTTGGATGATTTATATCCAATAGTTGCAGCAGTGCATAGGATAGACCAGGTATGTGAATCACAGAAAATGACTATCCAATCTGGGCAAATGAGCTAGTCCCTAAAACCATAACCAGTGAGAAATCTCTCCCTGGGCTTATTTGTTGAGTCATGCTTACATTAATGGGAGTGTGTGATGGTAGAAAGATTATCATGCATTCCTCTGAGTTTCATTTAATTAAGAAAATCGAATCTTAAATTTAGTATTATCTTAGATTACCGTATTACCACCTGAAAATAACTATTGTTGTGTTTCATTACCCCAGAATTAAACCTTTATATCTTGGATCCTCTTCCTTAGAGTATACTATGTTGCTATGTTCTTATACTATATTGCAGTGCCAGGTTTCTATAGTAAACCAAAACAGACAAATCAAACACTGGCTCAAGTTTTGCTGTCAGTGTAGGCTTTTCTTCAGGCTTTTGAAGAGAAAGGTGAGCACAGGGATATTTAGCTGGTTGAAATCTGGATGCCAATAAGTTGAATAACCCCTATATTACATAAATCTGCAAGTCTTTGCTATTTGATCTTGTCATATAGAGATAGCATATGAATTCCCCGATAAACACAAAGTTATAACATATCTTGATGAAGATCAGACATATATCTTCAAACTCATGCTTTAAGAATGAAAAGTTAACAAGCTTTTATAAACAAATAACCCAGACACAAACAAGCCTTTGTCACATCCCAACCTAAATATACATTACTTCTTACAATCCAGGTATGTATTTGTTTACAAAGAGCTCTGCATATATTAATACAGTATTTGCTTTGAGATTCAATACAGTACTTAATCTTTTTTTTTCTATTTGACAACAGTGACAACAAAAACAGGAAATAATATGTACATGTGCATTCAAACAAACAAAAATAAACATCATTTTGGCCTCAACTCATTTTCAGTTATAATATCTAATCATTCATCCATTCAATATCTGTGACTGCTTAACCTTGGCAAGGGGCTGGTGGTCAGGAGCCCAGCTTACAATGGGTGATGTTTGGTTGCCAGTTCATCATAGGACTGACATACAGCAATTCACACTCACATTGGCACCTATGGGCAATTTGGAGTTACCAATCAATCTAACATGGCTTAGGAATGTGGGAGGAAACAGGGGCGTCTGGCCTTAACCTTCTGCCATTTAATCTAATCTAAGGCGCTTTAGTTGTTGAAACAAGACCCCTCTCTGACTGACTCAATAAGAAGAACTCAAACAGTTGGTTAGTCTGTTTGAGTCCCCCTGTCATGTTCCTCCATTATAAGGGCTCACCTTAGTTGGAGAATGACTTGTAGAAAAGTATATCCCCAACACAAACCGTGTGTGATTCTGCCTACAGCCATCCACTCTTTGTCCTGTAACATTAATAAAAATGTGGACGCCCTCCTCCCTATTAGCTGCACCATCAAAAAAACTGACCAAAAGACAGTGTTTGCATCTGTGGACACACCTTGTACATTATCCTTCTCTCTTTATAAATGGAACAAACAGTGACTATATTTCAATATGACACTTATTTGTCTCACCTTCTTTGTCAAATCCTTGTTCTCCATCACTGTTATGCTTCTCTTAAATCCCATACTAATCTCTCTATTGCTCCATCATTTTGTTTCTCCTTTTCAATCTCATCCTGAACACTTTCTTGTCCACCACTTTCTTTTCATTCTAGTTGTCAAAATTAGAAACATCGTTGTAAGTGGTGGAATCTGTGGCCTCAAAGATAGAAAGTGGAAAGATAGATAAAAAACCTGCCAGGGCTCATAAGATTAGTTATTCATCCACACTTTTTAACTTTCAATAATTAATAATTATAATAATAATAATTCTAAACTCTTCAAATGAAAATAATAAAGTCTTTAAATAATCACAAGATACTCTTGGAGTCTGATGTAGTTGAGGTTTAATACATATTGTTTATAAACTGAGCTGATCCTACAGAGTAACTGAACTGTCTCATTCATAAATTAAATTTCATATCTTCTACACATTACTCCTTGTGTTGGCCTTAGATCAAGGTATTCCTTTAAGTTACGCCTTGTGATTTAAACAGGTCACCTTACCACTACCATTTACAGCTAACTTAATGTTAATTACCTTAATGAACAGTTCAATGCAAATTACAGTGTTTGCATTCCTAAGGTACGGATACTCCAAGGCCCACACTGCCTATTTTGCCCACATGAATACTCTTTTATATCTCACTACGTAATGTATGTAATTTTTGTTTGTGACAAAACAAAATATCTGGGTCGCTTCATTACAAATCAGATGACAGATGATGATGATGATATGTATAGATAGGACCATGTGTTTTATGCTCAGGCTGACAAGCTTATGAGAAAACTCACGCATGCTTGGATGCTTTATGAGTACTGCTCCTCAGCGCTTACTGCACCCTTTTGGATGCCGCCCCCATGTGGGTGAAGAGAATATGTAAAGAATGTTAAATGTATCTGCCCTGAAATTAAAAAGCAGTAGACTTTGTGCAGGAATGTGTAAGTTTTCAAATAATGATGTTTTAATATGACAGTAAATATTAATAAAAAACACATTTGAGCTGTGCATTAATATTAAATATTAATGTTATGTGTATGCATCACAATATTTGACATATTTTGGTATTTGTTGAGTTTTTATCATTCACCCGTGGACCAGAAGATGGGTTACGATGTCCCTGGGCAGGCCTCCTAAACCTGCTGGTGTTGTGGGCGCAGTTGATTTTGGCCAGGAGGTGAACCAGGTCTGCAGTGATCCAGCCTGATGTTACCAGGGGATGGGAGAAGTAGGGATTTGGAGGTGGACTGAGGTGAGTGAAGGTTAGGGGTCAGCTCTGGGGAGGTGGGACAGGGCATGGGCTCTAGGGATTGGGGACAGCAGGTGGTGGGCTCTGGGGCAGGGGTGGGGCAACTGGGGATGGTTGATGTTTGAGGGAGTGGGAAACATCTGACCTGGCCCAGGAGTAGTAATATATGGACACCTATGTGCATGCATGTGGTCGAATTTTTGTGTGAATTTTTGTGCATGTGTGCACGTGCACACATGGGCGTGTATGTGATACGTCACTGAAACGTCATAGTGGGTGTGTTTACCTGTGAAAAGGTATATATTTAAATGTGTTAGCAGATTTTTCCTGTTTTTTAACTATTTTCATTTCCTCTGGGATTTGAATCTACCTACTGGTCCTTTTTTTTAAAGCAATTTCTTATTTTTGTATCGACTGTGTATTTTGGCTATTTGTGCGATGGCTCTTCATCAGGGTGAGTAGTTTATTTATTTTTTTATCATAGCCTCTTTTTTCCAGATTCTTATGATGTGACTTTTGTTGTTTTAATAAAAATCATATGTACTATGTTTTTTAAAGAATTTATTTAACAGGTAATGTGTCATGGTTCTTTTTTTGTGTGTGTTTTTTCCTGCTGCTGATCCCTCTCTCCCTCTCCCTCTCCCTCTCCCTCAGCAGGTTTGTGCAGAGAGGCGGGACTGGTCAGCAGGGCGAGGCTCACGAGCCACACCTGCCTCTCATTGGCAATCAAGCAGCCTTCATTAACCACTCAAACTCTGACTCCTGTGTCAGGCGATTTGTACCCATGCCTTCAGTCTCTGGGTCCTTGCTTCCGAGAAGATCGCTCCACTCTCGTATTTCTCTAGTAATTTTTTAATTATTCCTCCAGTGAGTTTTTTAGTCCTGGGCACTTTGAGTTCTAGCTATTTTGTAAATCTAGTTTTCCCTTCTGGTGATTTTCTGTTGTTCTTTTGTTACTTTCGCCATTGTGGCTTTTTGTGTTTTTTGTAGTTTTCCGTTTTTACCAGTTTTTCCCCAAAAGGGGTTTTTTGCTGTTAATATTGTTAAATAAACTTCCCTTTAAACATCTCTGCATTTGGGTCCTGGCTCTCCTTGACGAAACGGTAACATGACGTGAGGAACAGTAGCAGCTTGACTGATACCGAGAATATTCCACCTGTTGATATGGAGGGTAGGCGTTTCTTATGGTTTTTTAATTTTATGAGGCATTCTTATGTATGTATGTATGTATTCCGGCAGCGATGGATTGACTCCTTTAGTTTTTTACCCATGCGCCTCTCTAAAACACCAGCAGCATTAGGATTTAAAGATATGGAGAGTCTATTTTCCCCACAAATTTAACACCAGGGAAAATGAATATTATGTAGGCATCTACCCCAATCCATCCTACTTTGGTTTTGACATTATGTGTGACAGTTAGAAAAAGAAGTTCATGAGCTGGTATGACACAGTCCACGAGGAAATCTCCGATTTCCAGGCAGAGATTCACCTCTACAGTGTTAATGATGTGGCAGTGTTGCGCAAGGCGTGTATGATTTACAGAGATGCTTTTTTCACATGCATGCAGCTTGACCCATTCGCCTTCACCACGCTGGCGTCTAGTTGTATGGGCGTATTCAAAACATTGTTCCTGCCCAAAGACACACTGGCACTCATGTATGAAGGGATACACATTGAGCAGAATAAAACATATTCAAATGTGTCTATACAGTGGCTTGAATACGAAGTGTACACAAAATACATCGAGATAATGCATGCCCTCAATCACACCGAACACCAATTTGGTGTGTACGTCGTAGACGGGTACAATGCAGCGGCAAACACCTGCTATGAGTTTGTAGGGTGTTTTTTCCACGGATGTGTCAAATGTCATCTTCAGTCTGATTTTAAATCCTGTCACCAAAGTCCCCTACGGGGTGCAGTATCGCCAGTTTAATGAGAAAATAGCTTCTCTGGAAACGACGCACGGTCTTCAGGTTGTGGTGATGTGGGAGTGTGAATGGGCAGCGTTATCAAAGACAAATCACGCTGTTCAGACTTGTCTGGCCACCTACAAAAAACCTGTGACCACATCCAAGAAATGCTCTTTGGTGGGCGCACAAATGCCATGAAGCTCTACCACAAGGTCGAAGGCGATGGAAAAAATCGGGTACTATGACTATACCAGCTTATACCCCACAGTTCGGGCCAAAAAAAACAGTACCCGATTGGACACCCTCAGATTATCTTTAGGGATTTTGATTCCATCGATAATTTTTTCGGCTTTGAGAAGTGCGCCGTGCTCCCATCGAGGAGATTGTACCATTCTGTACTGTCCTACAGATGTCATGACAAGCTCATATTCCCACTGTGCAGCAGTTGAGGAGCTGAACCAGATTAGTGAGTGCACGCACTGTAATAGAGACAGACAGCTGTCAGGTGTGTGGGTCTCGTTTGAGCTCCAGAAAGCGGTTAAAAAGGGGTACCAAATTGTCAGCATTGACAAGGTGTGGCATTTTCCCAACAAATCAGATTAATTGTTCAAGGGTTATGTCAAGACATTTTTGAAATGCAAACAGGAGGCTTCTGGCTACCCAGGGTACCTCAAAACACCAGAGGAGCAGCAAAAATGAGGATTTGAGGATCACTTTGCAAAAGAGGACATTAAACTTGACGCCGGTAAAATTGGTAAGGCTGTGAGGAGTTGTAACAAACTGCTCCTGAACTCATTGTGGGGTAGGTTTAGCATGAGAAATAACATACCATCCTGTGAGTTGATTACAGACCAATCCAGATTCACGCAGCTAATGTTTCGCAACTATTATCATGTGCTACAGTTTTGTTTCATCTTGGATGATGTGGCGATGGCGCAGTCGCATCATGCAGACAGCAGAGGCTCCAGAATAAATGATGTTAATCTCATTATAGGAGCGATGACAACTGCCTACACCCGACTCATGCTTTTTGAACTACTGGATGAATTGCAGGAGCGCGTCATCTATTGTGACACTGACAGCCTGATTTTCCACATCAAAGCCAGGTGAATGGGTCCCACCTCTGTGGCCGTAACTCGGTGATTTGACTGGCGAGATTAATGACAGTGACATGTGCAGGCTCCCTGAGGAAGATTACATCACAGAGTTTGTAGCGGGGGGTCCAAAGTGTTACGCATATCGCATGCGTCACGGTAAAACACAAGCGAAGTGCAAAAGTGTGACACTGAATGATGAAAATGCCTCAATGGTCACTCCTGAGTCACTTGGTTGGTACACTCTTTTGTGGACAACCAGAAAACCAACGCATATGTGATCACTGTGTCTGACACCATCAAGCTTGATAAAAAGCAGTTCCATCTAAAAAACGAAACAGTGCACAAGAAAGTCCAGGTTGTGTACAACAAACGCAGAGTGCTGTCTGATTATTGAACACTTCATTATGGATACTAGATTGGAACAGGGCTTTGATGGTAGACTGCAGCATCCCTTTAGTTTGGTGGTGAGCAGACCTTCAAATTGTGGGAAAACTTTTTTTGTTGAGAACGTCATTGAAAATGCATCAAGGATTATTTCTCACAAGATTGACAACGTTGTTTACATTTACTCGTGCTGGCAGCCTTTGTATAATCAACTCCTGCAGATAAGAGACATTAACTTTGTAAACTGGTTACCTGATTCTTTGTGTGATGATGTGCTACCACCTCCTGACAAGAACAATTTATTAATTATAGACGATTTAATGTCTGATGCCTGTGACAATATAGAAGTACAAAACGGTTTTACCAAATATGTTCATCACAGACACCTCAGCTTTATATATTTAGTGCAAAATCTATTTATTCAAGGCAAATCTAGTGGAACTATTAGTTTAAACACCAACTACCTGGTTTTATTTAAAAACCCCAGGGACAAATATCAGATTACTCTGCTAGGTAGACAGATGTTTCCAGGTAATACAAAATATTTTTTAGAAGCATTCAATGACATCACCTGCTCCGCCTACAGGTATCTTCTTATAGATTATAAAACCAAAACTCCTGATTATTTAAGACTCAGCTCTACTGTCACATCAAACAGTGGTGTATATTCCTAAAAAACACAGGTGGTAACCATGTCGTCGCACATGCAAAGAAATTTGGCTCTGCTGGAGCTGTTATATAAATCTCCGCCAAGCGTTTGCAGGGTTATTGTGGGTCAATAGAGTGACAACTTTATTAACGCTTTGTGTGAAATAGCTCTCAATGTGTTGAAAGGCAACATTCCGCTGACCGATAAACAGTACAAGCAGCTAAAAAAGGCGAAAAATGTTATGGATTGTCGCTGATGAAAAAGTCAGACTGGTGAAAAAGAAAAAAGCCATCAATCAGACAGGTGGTTTTTTATGACCGCTACTAGGCGCAGCTATTCCTTTTATAACCAGTCTTTTAACATGCAGCTGCTGCTCCTGAGCTATGATAAATGTGCCACTGTCTGCTATCCCAAACACTTGGGTGCGTCAGACTATTTCTAAATACAAAGGGAGCGATGACACAGCTAGCAAAACGAGCATTATGACACATGACTGATCGGACACACGAAAAAAGAGAAAACTTGACATGTTAGACTCACACAGGTCTAGCACACCTCTCAGGACACGTGGTCAAGCTGGGCTGAACTAACCTTGCTTAAATAGTGCTGACTGGTTAGACTTTTGATTTTTTTTTCTTTTTTTTTCCATTTTTATTGTTGTTGACTTATATATCAAGTGTATCTTTTGACAATGTTTGTATTTATGCGATATAATTGAAATGCAGCAATGACATGATAAAAGTTTTTTACTCTCTCATTCTTATCTTACTAAATTGTTTACTGTTAATTTATTGTTCAAAAAGAAATGATGATAACGTATAGCTTTTAAATAAAACACATGTACAAATAAAATAATGTTCTCTGTTTTTTTTATTATTTGATTAGTACTGGTTGTACAACTCTTAACACCATTTAAACATCATTTTCAATACTGTACACATGTTAAGTCACACTCTCGGGATACAGTAGGCTGTATTTTGTTAACAAAACGACAAACCATAGCATCATTACAAACAAGATTACTTCCATACATGTTTATCAGATGCATATAAGACATTCCTTTTTTCTGTATATGACTGAGAAAAAACGCACAATACTGGCCACATGTCGCAAAATCATTTTGAACCTGTCTTCTGGAATAAGACACATCTGTACAGTTTTTCACAAGAAAATTGTTAATATCAGATGGGAATTTGTCACAGTCAGGAGAATTGCCAAAACTGTCAAAAAATATCCTTCTTTGTGTTTTGTGATATAAATAACCAACCAGTGCTCACCAGGCATGTTGGAGGGACTGGTGTTCATAATCATCATAGCAGAGCATCTGTTAATGTGTTTCGGTAGTTGATCGCACGCCAGCACTCCCAGAAAATTTGTACCCTTCATAATTTTTCTTTTAATAACACTGGTTAGTTCTATAGTATTCATCGTTTTCAGTAGTAATCTAGAAGCACCTGCCTTTTGTTTGATATCTCAATAACTGAATCAAAAACAGAGTAACATATCAGATTAACTGTATGAGGTAGAGGCACTCTGAAATGGACCTTGAGCCTCACATTGCCTGTTTTAATTAGTGACACATTGCCCGAACGTCCTTCGTCAGGGTCTAAATTGAAACAGAACAAGCTGTAGCTGGCCCCAAAATCTCGCCGTGTCATGGCCAGTGATCTGTCTTTCAGATGTCGCCTGCTGGTTTGTATCAACTGATAATACTCTATTGTATACTTTCCTCTTTGAAAATGCAGCTGAAATGGCTTTGCTGGGTAAGAATGACCATCCACGTATAAACATATAAACTCTGTATCATAATGTTCAAAATTGAATGGAATTGAATTACGTGTGTAACTCCCCGTATATCCCTCGATGTAAAGGTTTTCCTGGTTGCACACTCGGCAGGGGTGGAAAAAGTTTTCAAAGACACTCTGTCTATAGCAAATTTGCATTGGTGTGCTACAGCGCTCTGCTGTGCACCAATCTGACAGTAAAAGCGCCTGTGACCTTTTTTACAAATACGCTGGCTGACATAATCTTAATGCAAAACTGCGTTTGCAGCAGTCATGAGGGCAAATTCATCTTTTGATCGTATAAATTTTAGAGATATATCGACATTGTTTAGGAGTAGTTTTTCCTGAAAAAACAAATCGCTGTGTATCGGTGCAATTAACACCACAATCCTGCTGTTTGTTGTGTGTCTGCCCCTGATCTCCAGCCCCCTATTGTCTCCGGTTATAGACTCATCATCCATGTGATCACCCGTGTCTTTACAAAACAGTCCTGTGCTGAATTGTGTATCCTGTGTGTCTTTTCCATAGTTCAACAAGCTCTCGATTATTCCACGGTACGGATATGTGTTGGAAAACTGTGTTATGAGTCTGTCGCCCAGCATTATATCAACATGTGAGAAGCGTGCGCATCCCGGGTAATTTATAAAACCCACATCTGCTCCGTTTGCCAGGTTTGTACCATCCACGTTTGTGACTCTCATGCGAGTGTACAAGTAGGTGTCATTCAGATCAAAGTAGTCCTCGCCACTGGCTGAGATGTAGAACTCCAGAGGACCTGCTTTCCTGACACCGTGTTTCTTGCGATACTGGAGACCACATCCCCTATGATGTTTGTGGCTACGCTTTTTAAATGCGGTTTGGCCAAACTGAACCCTCTTTTCAGCAAGGATACAGCCATTCTAAATAGATTGCAAAATATACCTCCTAATCCGTGTCTGTATTGCGTGCTAGCACCAATAAAACCAGGTAAATCCCCACCTCCCTGATTCATATAGTAAGATATATATCTGGCATCATCGCGTGTGTACATGCTGGATGTCATTTTTTACTCAGAAATACTGCTTCACCGGTCTGGAGTGTACTTTAACAATCACTTTTCCATAGGCAAATGGTATATATTCGTTTGGATCGTTTTTTAGCGAGATCTCAATAATTGTCAATAATTGATTTTGAGAGCAACGTGTAGTGCGGCTTGTCGTAAGACAGAGTGGTCATACGACGGACCTCATCCGACACATTTATGCAGTGTAGGAGGGGGACATAGCTGTCACCCACTAACTGATAATCCGCAATGTCACTGTAAACAAATATATTGTAGAGCCCTCCGTGAATGTCAGCCGGATGTGGTGCTGCATAGTGTTTCCTAAACATAGGAGTTGAAAGAATGTTGAAGGGCACCCCGGGTTGAAGCCCAGAATTTCAGCTAATTTACCATTAAATGTTATAGTAATTCCTTCCGCTCCCGAAAAGTAAATTAGATTTGTAATGTTGTTATACTGCAGGCTTATGCGGGATGTTATCCGGTTAACCATGTATTTGGCATTAAATTCTTTTACTATTCTATGTATAGAATCATAAAATTTAACTGCCAGAGAGACAATCACTTTCTGCTGTGTTTTAGAATCATAAACTGTCACGTCTGCATCGCTTGCTTCAATTGCTTGACAATCGGTTTAGCTAATTTCATTCTGTAGCGCCATAACTTCTTGTTTGGATATACCCACATCGATGCGTTACTAGGTAATGTAACATAAAATCCGTTCCTGTCCATCATACTGACGCTGATATGCCCTGTCTCAGAAGTTAACTCTTATGTAGACTGCACTCAAGTTTTATCACATCAACAACATCTTTTTCTGAGACCCATGAGTTAAATTTTTCTGGCCACCCCAACCATTTTACAAAAAACATATTTTTACGCCCTGATTTTTTTCTTGCCAATATTTACTCATAAAATGTGCCTTTCAAGACCTCCCCTGCTCAGTCGGATAGCCTATACACAGGTGGATCTCTGGCTATGCGTTCCGTTATTGTAAAAAATTCATCTGTGAATGATTGTTCATGACCTTTTCTGAACACACCTTGGAGTTTTGATATTCTCACTGTATCCCCCAACCCATATTTAAATGACACCATCCTCTGCGGTTTAGGTTTGTACAGGTTGTTAAATGCTGTTTTTTCATTGCCTTTATTGACGAAAGCGGGAGGCGTCTTTATGGATCTATGGTGAGATCTGTTATAAGCATTGACAAGGTCCTGGACTACATCGATGTATCTACGTGAATTAACTAAATATCACCACATACGTGTCTTTAAGGTCCTATTAAACCGTTCCACCACACTAGCCTTAGTCTTGTTCGCTGTTGAAAAATATATGATCTTATATTGTGCCATTAGTTGTCGAAATTGTTTATTATAAAACTCTGTGCCCGCATCAGTTTGGAGTTTTGTGGGCATGCGCCCCTCCCTTATGATGTCTCCAAAAGCAGCACATGGGACAGCAGTACCAGATTTGTTCTTCAGACATCTGACCCATGCGTATTTAGAAAAAACATTGATGCATGTTAACCAGTATTGAACACTGTTGTTTTCTGCAGAATATTTGCTCATATCCATTAGATCCATTTGAAATTGTTTATCTATACTGCTAACCAGAACCCTGCTTCTTGGAAAATTTTTTGGTGCTTTGGCATGGAGAGTATACAAATCTTTTCCTAGTAAAAAACATTTAACCTCAGGTAGCTCAGTTGTCTCTCCTGTGCACTCTCCAATTGCAAAGCTTATTTACGCCCCCAAGACCGCCAGGATGAGCGGGGTCATAATAAATCTTTTGCAGTGTTGCTTCCAAGGTGGCAATGAAACAGAAGTGAACACATTTTGGCTGTTACACCTCATCTTTATTCGTATGACAAAATCATTTTCATGATGTATAACTTCAGAGGTATTTAAACACATACACGGCAGTGGCGGTTTGTCAATAGGGGGCGCTGGGGCGCCGCCCCCACCAAAATTCAACAGAAGAATTCTACTTAAACA